>KB455342.1:184572-214871 GCA_000341325.1 Panagrellus redivivus | reverse complement strand
ATGGTGGTACCAGGTATGTTACTTTGTTCAGAAACTGATCTTGTTGGTTTTCAGGATTGATGATTCGCACTCTTCGATCGATCGCATTTCCCATCCACACTTGGCATCCTCAGCCACCGGACGTACCATCTCCTTCTCCACGGCCCACGATCGACGCTCCAATCCTTGCCCATTCCATCGAGCATACTCCATGGGCCATCACATCTACAAGTGAGGATTCGTGACACGAGGGCCACAACCGGATCGACGTACGAGGTTTGTTTTGATCTAATTTTACAAAAACATGCTGGAAATAGCCCACACGCGAAAGCTATGCACAAATTTTGAAAACGAATACAGTAATTGCAACTCGTACTGAACCGTTACATTTTCAGGACTTCAACGTTGCCCTCAAGTACAACATCGAATAATGGTTCGTGTTTCCCCATACGTCGGGACAAGTGATCAAAATGGCCCCTACGCGTAAGTCACGCCTAATTTTTCAATTTGTGTACGGTAGAAGGTTCATTATTTCTCAAATTACAGGAAAATGAGAAAAATGGCCATTACACGAAATCCATTCGCGAGTTTTTAAATTGATTGTTCTAACAGGTTCGTATTTCTTCAACTTGTGGGAAAAATTTGTCTAAATGGCCGGTGCGCGAGAGCCATGCCCAATTTTTGAATTGAGATACGGTTTTTGAGACTCCGTGCTAAACAATTACATTTTTAGGCTTTCTATGTAACCTATGACAAGCACGATGTTGAGCTAATGGTATGTTTTCCTTAACTTCAGAAAAAATGTATCAAAATGACCCCAACGCGGAAGCTATGCCCGTTTTTTGTTTTTGCATACTGAAAAAATTCATTTTTTTCCAAATTACAGGACCGTTGTCAAAGTTAACCATTCTCCGGAGGTCATGCCCATTTCCTGGATACGCTATAAGGTTCGTATATTCCTAAACTATAGGAAAAATTGGCAAAAATGGCCCATATGCGAAAGCCATGCCCGATTGCAACTCGTACTGATGCGAAAGCCATGCCTGATTTTTCGTTTTTTGGCTACCGTAAAAAGTTTGTTTTCCAGGCAAAAATGTCTAAAATGGCCGGTGCGCGACAGCCATGCCCAATTTTTCAATTGGCTTTACCGTACCAGGTGAGTTCAACCAAAATTTACAGAAAAAAGTGTCAAAATGGCCGGTGCGCGACAGCCATGGCCGATTTTTCGTTTTTTGGCTACCGTAAAAAGTTTGTTTTCCAGGCAAAAATGTCTGAAATGGCCGGTGCGCGACAGCCATGCTCAATTTTTAAATGGCTTTACCGTACCAGGTGAGTTCAACCGAAATTTACTGAAAAAAGTGTCAAAATGGCCGGTGCGCGGGAGCCATGCCCAATTTTTTAATTGGCTTTACCGTATCAGGTGAGTTCAACAGAAATTTACAGAAAAAAAGTGTCAAAATGGCCGGTGCGCGGAAGCCATGCCCAATTTTTCAATTGGTTTCACCGTATCAGGTGAGTTCATTTTTTAATTGGCTTTACCGTACCAGGTGAGTTCAACAGAAATTTACAAAAAAAGTGCGCGAAAGCAATGCCCAATATTTTTTTCTGAGTACGGTAAAATGTTTTTTTTTATTTACAAAAAAATTGTCAAAATGGCCGTTATGCGGAAGCTATGCTCGATTTTTCATTTCCGCAATTCGACTTCACCACGAAAGCATGTTCAATGTAGACACTATAATCACACTTTTACTACGGTACATTTTGATTATCAAAGGCACCAACGTGAACGGTAAGTTAATAATCAAATATTAGAACAGTATTAAGGCACTTATTATTGCAGCGCCACTTTGGCGTGAGTTTTACCCGCAACAAGTTTAAACAAGACCAAAAGTACACACAACACTATGAATCCGATGCCGTCAAAGATGAACTTTGGGGCGAAGATCTCGAAGACCATGAGATAGCGGCGATGGATCAGCGACGCGATGACTGTTTCGAACGCCTGAAATGAAAACATGATTATGGTAAATCTGTTTGTATATCGATTAAAGTAGGCAGCGAGCACGGATTGCTTCTATAGAGACATATGTCCGCGTGCTTTGTGCACCGATCCAGATCCAGAAAAGCGTTCGTCCCGCCATTTCTTCTGGTTTGCGCGGTTGAACATGCGAATAAATAGCCGGACGGTTTTCCTTTTTTCATTAGTATTCACTAAATAGTTGCTAGTGCCTCGCGTTCTTTCGTTTTCCCCCACCATTTTTGCCTTATTTGACTGCGGTATACGTTATAACAGTTCCCGACCACCTTGGCCATGCCGTACCCCCTCGCCAACCTGTCCTATGGTCTTCGTTGCCGTCTAGCCGAACTTGCTACCCTTTCCGAACGGTACAACTTGCAAATTGCCGCAGGCGGCATAGACATTTGCCCTCCAAAACTTCAACCTGTTATAACAACGAATTCGTTTTTTTTGGCCAGTTATCTTCGCAACAAAGTCCCGGTTAATGTTTTACCACAGCTAATCAAATGTTACGAGTATTTTACTTTTTATTATCTCAACGAAACATATTTGACGGCGCTGGAGTTCGTTACGGTAGAGCCAATACATTTGTTCATGTGTTCTTGCGTCGTAACACCCACGTTCATCCAGAAAACGGGTTCTAAATTGGGAAGAAGTGTAAATAAGCTGTTCATAGATGCCTCAGACTCGTATGAAGACTATGAACATGGCACTCAACGTATACAGACGGCCTGTTTAGCGACAGTGTTTACAGCTTTTCCGAATCTGGAAATTTTGCATTTAGATTGGGTTTTGCCGACTTCATGGTTGCCGAATATGGAGCCACACCAGACTACAAAACTACGATCTTTCATGTTAGAGATACAAAGCGTGGATTCCATTAGAGGTTTAAACTTCGCGGAATTTTTTAAAGTTAGTTTTTTTGTTAAAATTTTGATTGAAAACTTGAAGATAACAATGTTTCAGAAGCATACCAAAGGATTCCAAATGTACCTGACTTATGAAGATCCTTTGGACGACATCTCCAAAAAAGAAATCATCAATCGATATTTCATCCCAAGCGAATCTGAGGGCACTTTTGATTTGCGACTTCAATTGTACAATGACGATGTTGAGGACTATGTGCTAAAACATGAATAAACTGAGTGGTAAAAAATCAACTTTTCAGTAATTAACCAAAATACAAAAAACCATAGCACAAGTTAAACACAAAACCTATCGTTTCATAGTGTGTAAACATATAAATTTTAAAATAGTCAAGTTTGTTCCATTTTTAGAAGATCACCTTAAAACCGTACGAAATACCGACGGCGTTTCTTTCGGGTTAAGTTTCGTCGCTTGCGTTTCCAATGATCAAAGAAGGGAAAAAACAGAGTGGATTCGCATTGGAGACGTTCTTCACGGCATCTTTTAAAGAATGTTCCGATGCGGATGGCTACCAACGTTCCCATGATAGAGCCGTTGATGTTTTTGAGGGGGTTTTGCGGGCCAAACTGAAAACAATTATCGAAAAAGGCTCGAAATTGTGGAAAACATACCGTTATTCTAGAACTTTCCGCCCGAATCCGACCAATAAAACCGTCGACAACAAAAATCTGACCACAGAAGACTCATAGACAATGAAGCTATTACTAGTAAAGCTCAATGCATGCAGAACGATGAATCCAAATGGGATGGCCTTCCACCAGGCGCTGGGCACAGACAACTGTTGAACGACTACCACAATGGCATGGTACAGTATGCTGCCATGAAAGCAGTTGCACTCTCGAACGGGACTGGCGCTTGAGTGAAGCCGTGGCCAAAGGCGTAAACAATCGACATTTTTGTTTGATATCGATAAAATTTAACAAAATTCCAACAATAAGGCATGCTAGTCCATGGTGGGTAAAATGTCCAATGTTTAATTTTATTACCTCTTTTGTTTAAAACTATAAAAAAGTTTGTCATAAGTTATCTTTCTGGTAAAAATTATGTACAACACAGGGCACATTTACATTATTCTCAGTTTAAAAAGTCTAACAAGTTCGAAGTTTCTGCGTCAAAAGTTTGTGGAATTCGTCAATGTTGGCATCGGTGTAGACGCGTCTCGGATCGCCGGTGATCTTTTCAAGTTCGACCCGGCTGATCGGATAGATGTGGTTGATCGCGACGGCGTAGAGGTTCGGAATGGCTGCACGGAGCAGTGCGGATTCTTTGGTGGTGTCATGTTGGCCGAAGCCGTCAGTGAAGATGATGGCAATGGGGTCAGCCTTGCCGGGTCGGGCACCCTTGAGCGGCGAGTATTCGGTCACGGCCTGAAATTGACAATTTTATGATATTCATTAGGTATCGATTGAATAATGGTAAAAACATACGTGTAGCAGAGCAGCATCAATGGCGGTGGTACCGGAGGAGAAAGGCACTTTACGAATGGCATTCATGAGGCGAGGCTTCGACATGACGAGGTCATCGAAGGCGAAGAGGGTGCGAACCTTCTCCTTGGCAGCGAATTTGATGATGGCGACACGGGCATTGTCGGGACCGATACGAAGACGGTCAATGATACCGGCAGCGAGCTCCTTTTCACGAGTGAAGGTTTCCTCGACGGAGCCGGAGGAGTCGAGGATGATGAGCAGGTCGATCAGGCAGCCAGGGGTGAAGGGAGTTGTGGAGTGGGAAGCGGTCGTGGTTACGGTGAAACGCCGAGATGGAGTGGGAGTAGTTGTGAGGGGGCGAGGTGACGGGAAGGCAGAAGTCGATGTGGGGTTGGTGGCGAGAGAAGTTTGCCTGGAAGTCGAGGAAAGACGACTGGCACGGGTTGTGGGGGCGGTCGTGGTCGGTTTTGTCGGTGCCGCCGTCGTAGTGGTTACTGTAGACGCCACTTCTGTGGTCGTGGAAGCCTCAGTAGCCGTAGTAGTGACCTCAGATGTCGTCAAAGCCGCTGTCGTCGTCGCTTCAGTAGTGGTAGTTGCCGCCACCGTGGTAGTCTTCGGCCTCAACGTACTCTTAACGGGCACAACAAACACCTTATCATCGCTAAACTCCTTCTCACTGGTAACCGGAGCCAACTGTAGATCCCTCAACCTCTTCCTAACCAAATCGCCTCCCTTCGGTGCACTAGTCGAATACGTTTGTTCATCGTCCAAACTCTCGGCCGGATCAACCTTAACCTGCTTCTTCCGCTCTTCCACGCAAGTCTCAGTCTGCCCAAGCGTAGCCAATCTCAGCAATTCCTTTGCAAAGTCGGCGTTTCTATCATAGTTATAAACCCGCTTCACATCGCCAGTATACGTAGCCAAAACACGTTCATTGATCTGCTTTGCGCTATCCACAGCATGGCATTCCAAGCCCTTTGTCTTCCGAACCAAATTAGATGCCAAACTACGCTCTTCCGGGTCATCTGTACTGTTTCCAGCGCCGACAATCAGCAAAAGTCCACGGGCATCGGCGCGCTTGTTCTTATTGTAGTAATCGATGGACGTATGAACTGCTTTGGCATAGGATGGTTGTTCCTTCAGCGGCGTAATGGATTCAATACGTTCAAAGAGGGCTTCACGACTTTGATCATCGGTAAATCGATGCTCGATCTTAGGATCGGCGCCAAACGAGGTTACGGACACTTTGACGTCGTCGTTGGCCGGCAAGGATCCTGAAATTCAAAAGTACAATGGCAAATTTACATAAAAATCAATAAAATGCCCTAATCAATAATGCAAATGTATCGAAATTCAATGAACTGTCGGCCAAACAGTGGCATCGTCTATAAATACCGTCATCGGACAACAAAACGGGTTCACAACCAAACAAATTTGGCCCTAACTGGTTGATACCATCCGTTTCACCGATCGATCGACTGCGCCATCGTGCGTGTATTCTGTATTCTTTGATTTGGTCGTCAAATTCGACGACGACTACTCATCCTGATGTTGTGCTCTGACACGCCCTCGAGCGATGTGATCACGGCGCGTTCGCCGACGATAACGACGGGATCGTCGTCGTACGAGGATCTCTCCATGCCGACGACGCCGACTGCTTCCGTTTCGGCTGCCGTGGCGGCTGTGAATCATCAGCAAACGCGGAATCCAGCGGCTGGAGATGACACGACGGCGACGGGCTCCCCAAAACAGCATACAGCTCCCCGGGTTGTACTTCGTCGACGTCGAGGTGGGGCTAATGTTGGCACTCGGCCGACAACGCCGGCAGCACCAATGACTACAACTACGACGACTGTTTCGGCGGCACAGATTCCACGGGCCGGGACAACGACGCCACGAGGAGCTTCGACGCGACGGATTGGAGGGCAGACTGGGTTTCCGCACAGCTTGATGATGACACAGCATCTTTTGCCGAAGCCGCCGTGAGTTTTACTCGTTTCCGACCTTCAAATTTCAAAAGTGCCTTCAGGCGAATCGACTTCCCCGCCGAAGACGTCGACCTCCTGATGTACAGCGCGAAAGAAGTCTGTGCACTCATTGAATCCGAGCGCTACGAATGCAGTGCCCCCTTCCTGGCACAACTTCATGCCCTGTCTCATCGGATGGCACTTCTCGCCAACAACATTGCCCAAGCTACTCGAACATCTGGAGGCCGAGCTGGAATCGCGTATTCGCCACCAAAGTTGATGACGCCTTCAGTGTATGAATCCTTTTTCGCTGAACGACAAGCTGGAAGTTCGACCTTACCAGAATCCGGGACCCCTGTGACTGCTTCTCCGAGTCAAAAGACCATCAAACGCCTCAAGATAGAGGTTCCTGAACATCCGAATTACAACTTCATTGGTCGGATTCTGGGTCCGCGTGGGATCAGTGTCCGTCAGCTCGAAGCAGCTACCGGTTGTGGGGTGCTTATTCGGGGCAAGGGCAGTGTTAAGGTTGGTTTCGACACTTCCTGACTGGTATTCAATACAAAAATGGTCTCCAGAACGCCGAACGCGAAGAACGCCTCCGCTCCCGCAACACGCCCGGATTCGAACACCTCAAAGAGCCTCTCCACGTCCTGCTCACCGCCGAAGGCAACGATGAAGCCGACTGTGAACGCAAGCTCGAGGTGTGTAAGCGCCGTATCGATAAGCTACTCAAACCGGAATACGACGAATTCAAGCGGCATCAGTTGGCTCAACTCGCGATGATCAATGGCACCTATACGCCGCCCTAGTCTAATTTAATAATCTTACCCCCTTTATGCTCCTTTTTGTTACCGTATGCCGATGGCATGCATCTTCTAAAATGTTTAAAAAGTTCAAAAAAAACTTACCGAGAACATCGAGCAATAAATACTTATTTGATGTAATTTCGGGGTTGTCCATGTTTTCGCTGTTGTCAGAAGCGTCGAAGACGACAACAACATCGAGTTTGGGCTTGTTGCAATCGCTGAGGTCATCAGTGGCACTGTCGAAACCGTCGTCTTCGATGGTTTCAGTTTGGTCGGGCTGTTCGCAATCGCGTTCGCCTTCGAGGAGTGCCACGATGTCGCTCAAGAATCTGAAAATTTTTGTTAAAATTTGTCAAATTGGTATATTGCAGGTACCGTTCAGTGCTTCCGTCCCGATAGATACGGTCATCACGGCCAATGTAGTGTCGCAATTCACGCAGATCGACATCATCACCTAATGCTACACCGAATCGCTCGGCATTCGTCGCCTTCAGCTTCTCAGCAGACAGAAGGACCTTATCCCAAGGGTCTTGGGACATGCCATCATTCATCAGAACCACAACTTGCAAAGCGTCGGGTCGGCGTCCACGTTCCAAATCCTTGACCGCCAATTCGACAGCCTTTGAAGTCAGAGTGCTTCCACCACGATACTTGATATCCTCGATGGCATGTCTGACCATCAGCTTATCACGGCCGAGACCCAAAGTTTGCCTCAGGGTAGGCGTGTTGGTGAAACTGTTCAGACCAGTTGCCACGTGAGTGTCGTCTTTGTTGATGGGAAGTCGCTCGATGAGACTCAAAGCAAGTTCACGTTGATGCTCGAAGACACTTTCCCGGGAGGATGAGGCATCCAGGATGATGATCAAGTCCATCTTGTTGTACTTGCATTTACCGGGTTTAGCGACGGATTGAGGGGCATCGGCATTGCCGGAATCGTGGGTTTCATCGGAATCGTCACGAGCGAGCGCGAATTCGGGGGCGGTTTCGATCTTTTGGAGTTTGGGGGGTGGTGGTGGGGTTGTGGAAGAGGCGATGGCACTGGAAAACATTGTTTTAAAAAAGTTACAAAATTTTAAAGTTTGAAAGTTTTAAAACGATAAAATTTTGAAACTTTTTTAAAGTTGAAATTTTGAAATATTAAAATTTCAAACAAAAAATGTTGGTCATAGGGTACAAAGACAATCTGACCAAAACTTACATGGTTGTTGGCGTGGCAGAAACCTCAACATTCGGTGCCAGCGTAACCCTATCCACAAGTCGTCCGGGGCAGCTTACCACACTCAATCCAACATCCTAAAAAACACTTTTCAACTTTTCCAATTCCAAACTCCCACCCACCTGAATGAAAGCCTCAACCCTCTCGTCGGCATACACGTGCCGTTCATTGCCAGTGTACTCCTTCAACTCGTCAAAGAAGTACTTCTCGCTCAGCGTCACCGCATAGATCTCACTGCCCGCGTGCTTCAGCTTCTTGGCCGTCGTCTGAACACCAGTCCATTCGTCTTGGCTGTTGCCATCGCTGATGATTACGGTCACCAGACGGCTGCCATTACGCTGTTTCTTGTCGATTTCAGTAAGCGCCAACGACACCCCAGAAACGAGGCTAGTCTGACCGCCAGTGTGTTCAACACGCTCCAGCTCGTAGAGGACGTCATTTCGGGTGACCTTATCACCGAGTCCGAATTGAAGGGCTGCCTTATCACTGAATTTGATGAGCGAAATGCGGATACGGTTCGCAAAATCGGTTTCGGGAAGGACCTTGATAAGATCAAGGGCAAAGTTCTTCTCTGCATAGAATTCCTTTTCAACGGAAGTTGATGTATCCAAAATGATGAAAAGATCAACGATATCCTTCTGGCAGCTGGGACCAGAAAGGAGGAATTCTGGGACTGGAATCGGGGTGGTTCTAGTCGTGCTGGGAGAAACTGTGGCCAAGGTTGTGGCGATGGCTTCGAGTTTTGTTTGAGGGCCGATTGTTGTCTGCAAAAGTGATAAAATAAAAAATCGATATTAAATCGATAAAACTTGAAAAAATCAATATTTTTGCCCGACTTACAGTATCCTGTTTACCCGCATTGGACGGAACTGTCGGATTCTTGCATTCTACCACACTCATTTCAGCTTCATCCAAAAACTGACGAATCCTGGCGTCGATGTAGACGAACCACTTGTTCCCGGCATACAGTTCCAATTCTCGGAAGAAGTAATCGTGGCTCACAGTCACAGCATAAACGTCTGCGTTAACAGCTCGCAACTTCCCGGCTGCATCGAGGACCTTGTCCCAGTGATCTTGCGAATTTCCATCAGAAATCAGCACCACCATGAGTCGAGCCCCAGGACGACGTCCCCGAATGATTTCATCGACGGCAAGTTCAACGCCGCTGACGGCACTAGTGCTGCCACCGGTATGTTCGACGTTGAAAAGGCCATCAAGAACGGCTGACTTTTCACGGAGTTTGCCGAAGGGGAACTCAATTCGGGCGGTCTGGAAGAAAGAAACGGCAGCGACATTGACGCGTTCTTCGAAGTCGTCATCGGGGAGACGCTTGACGAGATCAACGGCGAATTGGAGCTGCTTTTGGAATTCGTTAGCGACGGACTGGGAAGTGTCGATGATGAACATGAGGTCGACGGTACAGTCATCGGAGAAGAGCGGGTTGATGTGGAGCTCTTTTTCGGGGGTTGTCAGGTCGGTCAGGGAGAAGGTGAGGGGGGTCGTCGATGACACCTTTGAAGGATGGGTTGATGAAGGGGTCGCGGAGGGCGTTGATAAAGTGCTTACAGAAGCCTTTGATGAAGTAATTTCAGACTTTGTCGATGACTCTGTTGATGGGAGGGTTGATGGACTCGTCGCGGACTCCGTCGACGAACTTTTTTCAACCTCTGTTGTCGGACTTGTGACATCCTCCGGCAAACTACCAGTCACAACCAACTCTTCCGTCTTCGGGAACTCTGTCTGACTCTTCCCAGCTTTCTCTGACTTCGGCTTCGACTTCGATACCAGCTTTTCAATCTCCTGAATTTCGCCACTTTCCTGTGCCGCGATCGAAATATCGGCCAGATTCCGTTCCCTTGCGTCGACCGAGCAACCATAAACGACCTTATTAGATGCCAAGACAAAGTTATTCGCCTTATCACCACCAAAGACACGCTTCTTCGATCCAGTGTAAACAGCCAACTCCTCTTCGCTGCGTTCCGGGCTCAATGCAACCGCGAAAACGTCGGCACCGCTCTTCTTCAACGCGTTTCCGGCCTTCTGGACCCTGGACCAACCATCTCGGGAGTTTCCATCAGAAATAATGACAACCACGAGACGGGCTCCAATACGTCGATGTTGCTGAACATCAGCCAGGGATTGACTGATACCGGCGACGGCACTGGTTTGGCCACCAATGTGTTCGATTCGGTCCAGGGCAAACAGAAGTTCATCCAGGCTGAGGTTATTGTCAAGGCTGATAATGGTTCTTCCAAACTCGGCAAAAGTGGTAATTCCGACGCGGACACGTTTCCCGACATCGATGGTAGCGGCCTGTTTGAGGAGATCGACGGCGACGCGCTTTTGAGCATCGAATTCACGGGTGACGGAAGTGGAGACGTCGAGGATGATTACCAGGTCGATGGGGTCTGGAAAAGGTACCATTTATGGTTACTGTAACTATAACTGATAAGAAAAACACACCCTGTCCACAAGTAGGATCGGCATTCTGAAGAGACTTGGCAAAGATGGCCAAATGCTCGACCTTTTCAACCTCCGAAGATGGCTCATGTTCGATGCTGTCTGGCTTGACTTCATGACCCTCACGAGCTGCTAGCGCACAGGATACCAGGCTTGAACGGACTTCCTTTCCGAATTGCCGAACTCGGGCATCAATGAAGACGCGCCACTTGTCGGCCGTCAGTTTTCGAAGGTTGGCGGCATCATTGAATGGGTTCAACGAAACTGAGAAGATGTCGACGTTAGAAATTTTGTTAAAACTGGTGAGCGCATTGTCGAAGGATTGCTTCGATTCGTCGGGGATTCGTCCGGAAGCGACGAAAACAACAACAACACGGGTATCATTTCGACGATTGGCAATGATCTCATCGGCGGCGGCATTGACACCCTTATCGAGGGCGGCGACAGAGTGATAAGGCTGGACTGACTTCAACTTGGTTATGAAGTCAGTTCGGGAGTTGTTGGAAGTCAGAGATACGAGGACGCGGGGTTTCTGAAAGTCGTAAAATAAATGACTTTATGGTACTTTCGTGTCGGGACCAGATTTGGGGGGTTACACGCAATAAGTGTCCCAATTTTGGTCCCAACACGAAAACATTCAAAATTGAAGAATAATCAAATTTCAAATACCAACCTTCGAAAAAGTGATCAATCCAAAGCGAATCTTTCCACTTTCAACATCTTCGTCCGAAATTCCTTCAACAACAGATGAAACTAATTCCAATTGTTGGACAAAGTCAAAAGTTGATCTCTGAGTACGTTCAACGACGAAAAGAATGTCAGTATCGCAGTCTGACGTGCTTGGCAAGCCTTTCTGGGATTCAAGGAACTTTCTCAACTCATCAGCACGCTTTTGCGCGGCTTCTTTGTCGGATAGCGATACTTCGGCGCTGCTTTCTGTGGTTTCTGACTTTTCTTCACTGCTGGCTGAGGTGTCATTGTTGAACGCAAAAGCTTGGAGGCCTGGTTTCACGTTTTTGTTGCCGACTTCAATAGCCGGAACGGCATGCTCTTCGACGATGACGCTCTGACCCACTTTCGGAAGCGGTGCTGTGTCAAGCTTGATGATAAGGCTGTTTTCGAAGCCTTCTTTGGGGGCTTTTTCGGGGGTGTCTAACTTGGTCGGCTTTGAATCGCTGAGGTCACTGCCCTTCAAGGATGCTTTGTAGGTGGGACTTCCAGCGCATCGGTTCAATAAACCGGCCACAGAAGGCAGGAATAAACTGGCTCTAGGACCGAAGAAGATCCTGGATTCATCCCCAGCATAGAGGAGCATTTCCGGGAGGTTGTAGTCGTTGGAAGTTGTGCCGACAAAGACTTCTGTCCCGGATTCGAGAAGGCGACGGCCAGCAGATTGGGCTTGGTTCCAGTATTCTTGGCCGTGACCGTCGGTGATGAGGATGAAAAACTGAAAATACAACATTTCAGGAGTCAACAGAATCCAGAAAGTCCAACCTGTCTCGCATCAGCGCGCTTCCGGCTCTCCAACTGCGTCAACGCAAGCTCAACAGCATCGGCGATACGCGTGTTTTTGCCAGTAAATTCAACTTCGAGAATTCTTTCAACCACAGTTTCAATTGATCTTCCATGAGAAAGCGGTAGAAGAACCACAGGCTCCGAAGCAAAGCCAACAAGGCCAATCTGGGTATTGCTTTCGAAGGCAGATGGCTCCAAAGCGCGGACAAGGTTAGCCGCAAGTTCACGTTCCTCCGCAAAGGCGTTGAAAACGGAGCCACTGGTGTCTAAGACGATCATGACATCAATTTTGGAGTTTTCTGGGCATGGAATCGAGTCAATATTGGACAAGACTACCGGATTCGGCGACAAAATGACCTTCTTTTCAGTGGCATCAGCAGCTACAGCCGTCTCATTATCCTTGGAAGCCACATCCTTCAACGTGTTCGCCAAAAGTGCAACAATTTCATCCGGCTTGCCACTTTTTGTCGGGGTACAGGCTTCCAAAACCTTATCCAGCGCACTCAAATAGGTGATTCTGTCATTACTGCTGCTGTAGATGCGTTCACGTTGCTTCGTGTATCCTGCCAGACCGAGCAGATTTGGAGAAGGCGATCCCGAAACGGCAAAAACTGATACATTATGGCCTCGAAGGCGGTCCCTATAAACATAATTTTACTTATTTATTTATCAATACTTTTAAGAACCCAGATAGCTTACACAGCCTCCAAAGTTTCCGCGATCAAATCATTATTCAAGCCATCATGCACCAAGAAGACCAGCGATTGCGCTCCAGCCCGTCCATTCTTCTCGATCTGTTCGGCCGCCAAGTCCAACGCCTTCGCAGGCGACGTTTCAGCGTGCCGTCGAGGCCGTACACTCTGAACTTGCTCGGTGACCTTGGATGAGTCACCAGATTTGGGCGAATTCAGGGGGCTTAGAAGGACTGGCATGCGATGGAACACGACGAAGCCGAAGGAAGTTGATCGGTTTTGGGTGAGAGTGTCAATGTGGCTGTAATTTGACAACTTTAATGCCAATTTAGCAAAGTTATAAGCCTACTTAATGGTCTCAATGACCCTTTCTTGCTGCTTCGTGAAGTCAGTCTTGTTATCTGGAGACAGGTCAAACAAGAAGATGACCTGCAATGGCGTCGAATCGCATCGATGCGCACTATTGTCTAATCTGGCTGCATCACTACTTACAACGGTCGCAGCAATGACCGCCGTGATGGCCTAAACTTGTTCAAAATTATCAAAAATTTCTTTAAAATGATGCCAAACCCACCAAAATCGGCCAAAACCCAGCGTTCATAGCTTAATTTGAGCCTCAATTTGAGACACCGTTTGAAAACCCGATTCTAAAACAACCAAATTACGACCCGCCGATTATGAAAATCTTATTCCAATCTTGACAACAGGATACCAAATTACGGAACGGATTAACTAACGCGATTTTCACGATTTAGGGAAGCTCGAAAAAACAGTACTTTTACTTTTTTTCTCGTTCGAGATCCGGAATAAAGAAAAAAACACATTTTCAGTTAATGGAATTAAAGGCGTTCGTTCTGCTTGACCGATGCTAAGACTGCCTTCATTCACAATTAACGGATAAGACTAAAAAAACAAACACAAATCAAGAAACATGGAAGACAGGCGGGCGGGAGGATATGTACGATTCGCTGATTAAGAAGAAATGGAAAGCACCGATTTTCGACGCCTTGTCTGGTTTTGACATGATTATATCGAATATGGGAGCAGTTTTTGGTCAAGAATCAAGTGTGAAAGTGAAAACAGAGAAGAATCATAAAAAGTATTAGAACCAGCTGGAAGTGTCATTTTTTGGTTCTGGTACTTTTTTCAAAACATTGTTACTTTACACGGAAAACAGTTAATAGACAGTTTTATGGTTGGATAGACATAAAAAACATCTAATTTGACAGATTTTAAATTCCTACCAGAACACAAATTTGCAAAAAGTCACCAAAATCGGTTCTAAAACCACCCAACTGCCAAAACTACCAGAACACGCATCACGCAGAAACCCAAAAAAGGCGTTCTAATACCCAATATGGACCAAATACCAATCATCTGGAATTCCAAAATTCCACCTTTTCAATAATCTTGACCCCTTCCTCGAAGAAAAAGCGAAGCGCCCGATGATCAATGGGCATGCTCATCAAGGTGTCAGGGTTCATGGCGTGGTGGCGTCGTTGTCTCGAATGGCCTCCAAAAAAGGATGATGAGCCCTAAACGATGGGGATGGGCGGAGAGAGGGACCCCCATTCCCGGGAGCACGGAGAAGGTGAAAGCAACAAAGTTTAGGTTTAAATCGAAATCGAGGCCATGCAACAGCGCCACAGGGGTGAAAGTCAAGGCCGTCGTGACCTGTCCTGTGTTTCCTGATGAGTGTGTCCGATGATGCGATTCTGGGTTGACACCCACTTTCTTGAAGGGTTGAAAGTTGTGAAAGTAATTAGGGATAGATTAAGAGGCCATAGATACAAAATGGACGATGGTTGGGGACGCCAGACGGTAAATGACCGGAAGGTATCTGTCTCTGGCAATGGACCTTCAATGGATGCGTAAAAATAGTACCCAAAAGGCAAAAAAGTTTCATTGTAAGTTGCGCAGGCCATGGAAGAGGCGCTTAAAGCCTATAATTGCCGTCGAAGGCCTTCTGTATCGTCACAGCCCCTAACTTATAGGGTCCAGAACAGAGGGAAGGATGGATCCGGATGACGCAAAACATCCAGCGTGTCGAATGCCTCAAGTAGCCAGCCTCCAGGCAGCCCGGCTCGAAAACCAGATCCTACCCCTATCCTGAAAAGGGGATACCCCCTCTACCCTACCCTCCCGTGAGCAACATCTATTGTCGTTCGTCATAAATGCTAATACGCATGTATACTTTGACAGCTGTTACAAAAGTGAAATGAAACGCGTCGAATATCCGTCCAAAATGACCGATTCCGATGCCTGGCTCCAGCTTCCGATCGACAGCCCCAAGAGGTCATCTCCATGGTGGACAATCATTCCTTCCTTCTTTCCCGGCGACTGTCTGAAGGTCAGTCGATTTTGTGACTGACTGGCAACACGGAGCCGAAGAACATGGACTTCTAATGTAGGAAGTGTTCATGTAATGCGGGAAAAAAGATCGAACAGCCATCCTTCAAATTATGATTGCGCTTTTTCAGTGGGATTTTGAACACTTTTCCACAATAAGGGAAATCACCATTCCGATTTCCGACCCATTAGCACCGCCGATCCATAAAACAGATTGCTCACATTTTTCAAGACGCAGTTTGTTGACTGATCGCGCGAAATGGCATCCCATGTGAATTTTCGTCAAAACTGGATGTTCCCAACTTTTGTTCAGCGTTCCCAGGCTGAAGATGTTCAAAGTGCCGTGAAATGTGGCACGCACTTCGCGCTTGATCGAAGTAGAAGCAAAAAAGCGGCGATATAGCATTTCCAAAAAATAGGCCTTGATTGCGCGATTTTTTCAAAGGCTGAAGTGAAATTTTAAAGCCTGAGGTCAATGTGCCAGGGTGGTGTAGTGGTTAGTGGTCTCGGCCGAGACCCTGCCCGGGGCGGGTTCGGTTTCCGGACTCGTCCAGTCGCCGCCTTTGTCCCTGGCACACCCATCGACGACAAATCGAATTGTGAAATCTCTGAATACTGCAAAGTTGAAAGTGTATGAAGCTAACTGAATGAGTCTGAATGGTAAAATGTCATGATCTATCTTAAAGTGAATGCAAATCGCTATCAAGCAACAAGAATGCCCGAATCAAAAAATCCTGAATTATGTGTTTGAATTATTAAAGTCAAGTTATCAAGTCTGTCGTCGACTGGGAATCCAACTTTGGTGAATTAAATACCGGCCCGTGGGGGGCCAAATTTTTTTTACTTTTTTGGCAAAAAATTTTTTCCGCATGAAAAACTGATAAGACACAAAACCAAAAAAACGCGACAATGCTCACAGCAGGACCCCAAAACTGTGCCAAGACAACGCCCTAATTCCATTAAACAAACCCTCCATTGTCACAGGTGCGAAACCGAAATCACATATGTGTAAAGAATGTGATCACCGAGCGATCAACGCCTCAGGTAAAACTCCCAAAAAGAGAAAAGAGAAACATAATTTAAAAGCAACAATGCGAATTCGTCAAGCCGAGGGACGCCTCCCTTCAAGTGACATCCGAAAATAGTGTTCCTTTAAAGATGCCAGCCCCGATACGGAAGTAGTCATCCCTCATTTGACACATCCTGCTTTTTGGGTAAACTTTTTTTCAATTGCCTGTGTGTGAAAAAAGTTGTTTAACCAATAGCCAGCAGCCATCATCGGGGTGCTCGAATGCAAAGGAGGCCGGCACAACACTTCAAATTTGAAGTTTCTTCCTGCTTTAATTTGTTTATCCGGGTTTTTCGCTGCCGTGAAAACATGATCGCCTCAAGGCTCGCGCAAGATGCAAACATACTTACATGATTTCCGTGAAGTTTTTTGATAAATTTTATTAAATTAACGAAAACTTTAAGTCGGGGGAAAGAAAACAAATAGTCGTACAAACAAGATCATGGTCAAATAAAACATACGGTAATACAGTAACGATCTATCTATAAAGTGTGTTTGATGAGCGTCTGGTGGTTCGGAGATGATGGAAGTTTGTTCAGTCGGACTTTTTGTCGGTTTTCTTCTCGTCTTCTTTCGCTGGGGTGGAAGTAGCTGGAGACCAGGCCTCAATCAAGTGATACTGGAAGAACATGCCAAAGATGTGCAGCTGGAAGGCGATCAGGAAGAAAATGAACCAAACAACGACCATCGGGAATGAGTCGCGAACGGTCGGAATGTCAGCCCGGCTCGGATCCTGGATGTAGGCGATGAGCTCGGGGAATTGGCTGCCGAGACCGATGCAGCAGGGCAGGACGCCGAAGAAGAATTGGGAGTAATAGGCGATCGTCATGGGTTTTACCTGTAAATTTTACACATTTTTCATTTCAAATCAGTAAAAAATTATATTAAACTGGAACGAACCTTGTTCTTCGGCATCGCATACAACGCAATAACAATCGGCACAAAACTCAAACACCAAACATACTCCCAGGGATATGCCGTCGGCAGATCCAATCGCTTCAACAACGCCGATTTGAGACCGAATTGAGTCGTGGCAATTTCGCCGAAAACCTTGGCCCAGAGGCCGAGCAAAACGGTGAAATGAAGGCCGAACAAAGCTTTCAGATAGAACTTGTAGGATGCACTGAAAACAGCCCCATTTTAATCAAAAGATTTCATATATCCAAATCCAACCAACCTTATCTGATACTGTGCCGCGACACGCTGACGATGCTTGAAGTCATTGCCATCAGTGCCAGCAGCCCGGGGACCGAATCGAGACGACATGGTTATTACTAAAATGGGAAAAACTGAATCAAATCAATGCGAATGGACATGCAAATGAGGGGCCAGGCCAGCCAGTGCGTTCGGACTGCAAATCGAAAGTGCGCGAACAAAGATCATATTTTGGTCGCGTGGAGGACATTTGGGGACTTTTTGGGATTTTTACGGTGGGAAAGGTCTTTGGAAAACTGGTAGTCGTCGGTAGGATATCGGTATTTGGATGAAGCAGTGCCGTAAGCTTAGGAAATCGGTTGAACAGAAAAAAAGCACTGCCAGCGGCGGTGTGCAAGAACAACTGTGCGTGTGGTGTGGCCAGCGGGCGACATATTTTGGCGTTAGGGGCACTTTGCCAACGCTCGCTTTGAATTTGACATTAACTTTTAAAAACAACTTTATAGTTTTTATAAACTTTTAAACTGATGTTTGTGCACATTTGTTTAAGTGGTATGAAAGTCTAAACGTTCAAAAAATGCATGCAATGATTTTCATAATCAATAAGTGAATATTGTATGTTAAATAAAACTGATTTTAGTTGTCTACTAATCGAAAATTATCCATAGTTTAACTATATAATCATATAATGTTGTAGTCTGCTATCAAAATACGATCTATGCCATGTAAGTTTGATTCCTTCCATAATTGACGCCGTCAAAACATGCCCTTTACATTTTCATTCCGACTTCTTTTCACTGTCGGTGTCCCAAAGTACGATGAAAGTCCATATTAGAAATTTTAAAACTGCCTTTTTCTTACTTCCCTTTTCTAACTCACAATTATAACTACAGGTGAAGTTTTCAAAGCAGTCCCTGCTTTCATATTCCCTACCTTACACACATTTGCGTCATTAAATACTACCAACGTGTCTTCCACCTTAAATTTAAATGCGACAAAATCAAAATGTCAACCCTAACAAGATTACCACCAGGACACGATCTCCCACCCCTCAGGCTGATTGCCTTCGTTGTCGAATTGGTAATTAACACAATCCTAACTTTATTATCCTTTTGTGTTACTTATAAACTGCTTTTTCGGGAATCGTATCACTTTAATCTACGTTTAACAGTGATGAATATTTATATGGTCATTCCAATAATGGGATTTTCTCGAAGTTTATTGGTGATTAACGTCATAGCAGCAGAGAAACTATTTACAAATCATCAATTGGATATTGTTTACTGGTTCTTCTCGCTAGCTTTATCGGCCATTTGGTGGGTTCAAGTCCCGGCTACCGTCGAAAGGGTGTTCGCTACAGCATTCTACCGTACCTATAGCCATTGGCGATGTCATGGGACGCTTTTAATGATTGCTATATGCGTGGGTTTAGATGGCTTTCTTTCTAATTTTGGTTGTTTTGACATTTTAGTGGGTTGTGCCCATCGTATCGGCCACAAGAGTGGTGGAAGTAAACAGTAGCATAACATCAATAGTTATGGTCTTTGCAAATGTTGCTCTTATTCTTGTAGGTTTAATTTTTTTAAACTGCAGTTTAAAATTTTGCTTCAGGTTTATTGCGTTCTTTTCAAAGTTAATTTCCATCGTTATCGCGACCATAGTCGTCTCCAAAACTTGAAGGAGCGCTATAATGTGTTTCAAAACATGCAATTGTTCTACCCATTAGTTTGGACAATGATAATTGAAATGGTTCACAATGTCGTTTCATTAATCGGCGTTTTAGCGCTGATATTCATTGTTTTTCCTAGCTACAATCTAATGTACCACCAAATTGTCAACAGTTTTAACAACATAATGAGGGGCTTGTTGCTGTCAGTCTACTGCTTACCGTTTCTGATTTACACGCGAAAACGGTAATATTTTTTTTGCAAAAACTGTAAAGCATAAATATATTTTTAGACGACGAACAAAGTTTATGCAACAGATGCACACCGAGCGTGAAAATGTCAATTCACTGTACTTTAAACAACTTCAATCTCAATGGTAGAACCTGTTAGTTCTTGTTCTTATTACTGTTGACCTATGCGGTATGAGGCAGACAGTTTGAAGTTTGCAGCTGTCAACAAATAAAGCAAAAAAAATTGGCCCCCATGGCCGGTATTCATTTCACCAATTTGCCCATCGACTGTCGACAGATTCTTTGCGCGCCGGCTAGTTGCCACATTACATACATATAATGTGGCAACGAGCCGGCGTGCAAATACGATGGGGCATCAGGGTATTTCGGTGATTGGGCGTTCAATCAACGGGATGTAGGACTCGGCGAGGCCAACATGCGTCGCGGAGCCTACAGGCGGCTGAATTGAACCAAACCCTTAGGTAGGGTCTTCGCCAAGCCCACTAACCACTACACCACCCTGGTGCACTCAGGAATTGTATAAAATTCTTTATACGCCGACGAAAAGCATGTTGATAGCAACTAGAGGCTGTAAAGCAAAGTGATAACCAGCCATCTGCAGTTCTGTGCTTCATGTGTGTAGTTCATGCTAGTTTGTGATCAAAGCATGCAGAAAATACAAAACTATCGCGGTTCTCTCTAGTTTTATAAACTTTAATGATAAAGAAACAAAATTGCTGTAAAAAATCCTCAAAACTTTTCTAAACTCAAAACTTCTTGTTTGTACATAAACATCCCTTTGCATCATGCAAAAAATTGGCCCCCATGGCCGGTATTCAATTCACCATTGTTGCCCATCGACTGTCGACAGATTTTTTGCCTTCATTCTTTTTCATAGTCAGCTCAGTAGTCATTCAGCACGCAGTATCAGTATTCAATCTAGCTTTTCATTTCGGGGCGGGGAGGTTCAGTTTCAATTTCGGTTCAGACAAGCAGCTTTGGGTTTTCTTTGTGACTTTTAGTAGGGATCATCAGTATAGCTTGGCAAAGACGATGGGGCACCAGGGTATGCGGCGACTGGGCAAGGTTTGAACCAAGCCCTGTGGCAGGGTCTCGGGCGAGACAGCTAACCACTGCACCACCCTGGCGCGATCGGGGAACGTGTAAAATTTCTTTTAAGCATAGGAAAACTGATTGATGCGTAGCTGGCTGGCTTGTACTTTTGGTTGTGATGTAGTTTGTAATGTTCAATTAAAGATAAAAAAACTGCAATTGCGAAAAGAGTGTTCCTTTTATTTTGAAAACTTTAATGTTTAATCAATTTCAATACAGTAAACACAACCCGCTAAACCATCATTGACTCGTAACTAGCCGCTTATAAGCACCCCCTCGCATCATCAACTCGTCATGGGTGCCCTTTTCGGCGACTTTCCCACCCTCAAGCACCACGATGGCATCGGCGTCACGGACTGTCGACAATCTATGCGCAATGACTATACAAGTTCTGCCTTTCGATGCCCTTTTCAGTGCTTCCTGAACAATCTGCTCACTTGAAGCGTCCAACGCACTCGTAGCTTCATCCAAAATCAGCACCTTTGGATCACGGTAAAGCGCTCTAGCTATCGCTAATCGTTGCCGTTGGCCACCACTCAGTTGAGTCCCGCGTGCTCCGAGGACGGTTTCATAGCCTTGAGGCAGACTGGTGATGAAATTATCAATATTAGCAGCACTTGCGGCATTCTGAACATCCGGCATTGATACATTTTGGCCATAGGCAATGTTCTCCGCGACAGTCAGGTTGAAAAGTGCAGGTTCTTGCCCAACAATGGCAAGAGATTGTCTATACCCAGCTAAACTGTGACCATCTAGAGTAATCCTGCCAGTTAATGGTCGATACATTCTCGCAATCAGCTGGATTACTGTGGATTTCCCGCATCCAGAAGATCCAACAAGGGCAACTGTCTTTCCAGATGGGACTTCCAAGGAAAAGTTTGACAACACCGGAAGTCTGGACCTATTCGGATAGGCGAAAGTCACATTATCGAAAAGAATCTTCCCTGAGGCAGTTTTCTCATTTTCGATCTCCTCCGAATTGTTCATGACAGACTTGTGCGTCGCCAATGTGTACAAATTGGTCAAAGCGATCCGACTTCGGGCATACACCGGGAAATAGGCCATTGTTTGGAACATGATTCGGGCATTCATTGTGTCCGAGATTCTGAAATCACAATATTTTAAATTTTAAACTGTTGAAAAGCGCTTACGCAGATAAAATATCCGGATTCAATGTGCCCAATCGCATAAACTGGACTCCAAACACGAATACACATAACGGCATACACATTGGGAACATAAAGCCCAAAGATGCGCAAAAACTGTTGACTAGATTCCTTCTCCATAAAAGTGCCGCCATTTCAGTGTGAACTTTCATGTAGCCTTCCAAAATGTAGGATTCAGCATTGTGTAGATGGACTGTGTCTACATTTTGAACGCTTTCAGTTAAAATTTTGGCGGCAATCGCTGATGAGTGCAGATGCTTCTTGTCTTGACCAATCACCCAAATGGAGGCCACCATTCCGATTATCATCAAGAAAATCAATAAACCCCAGGTACATAATGCCAATTGCCAGTGATACAGTGCCGCGGCTATTGCCATAACAATGAACGCTGATAGAAAACCGAAAATTAAGGACAAATTGGCTTCAAAAGCACCATCGACATGGCCAGGATCTTCGGAGAGGATTTTGGCTAAATTTCCGTGGGTGTGGTCGGTTTGGTCGAAATAATAGCCGTCTTGGTAGATTATGTTCTGTAGGTGAAGTATACATTTCATTTTTGGTTTAACAAAAAGGTCAAAAACTAACCGAGTATGCTTTCTTCAACAATTTCGACGACAACTTGACGCCATAAATGCTCAACAAACAAGCTCCAGCGCCGTTAAACAGACCAGAACAAATGTTTAATCCAAGTGATTTCAACAAAAGTACCCGAACTTCGGCAAGACCTACATCTTTGGAATCGTTAGTTAAAGCCACAGCAACACTACGAAGAAGTGAAGTAAATGGAAATTGGGTGAAACCACTAGCAAGACTTATCAGAATGCCGAGGACAAAATACCAGGAGCTTTTGCCGGAGAATTTTAACATTTTCCTCATCGATGTGTTCTTTCTTGTTTCTTGATTGAATTGTCTAAAACTGCCGATTTTATTACTTTTGCTGCGAAACTAGCGAACTCTGCAAAAATACAAACTTGACCCACGTTTCAAATGCCGTCACATCTAGCTCATCGTCAACATTGACAGACACTATTGAGACATCACTGCTACTACTAGATGACATTGATGCCATTTGGAGACCAACCAGATTAGCATAGGTTCCATTAATGTTGATCAAATCATCGTGAGTGCCATTTTCAACAATCCTCCCGTTCTCGAAAACGAATATCCTATCAGCTGATTTGACTGTCGTCAATCGATGCGCAATCGTTAGAGTTGTTCGACCTTTGCTTGCTGCCTCCAACGCCACAGCGACAATAGATTCCGATGCGGCATCAAGAGCACTTGTTGCTTCATCGAGAATGAGAATCTTTGGATCCTTGATTAAAGCACGGGCAATGGCAAGACGCTGTTTTTGCCCACCACTTAATCTAACGCCGCCGGCACCGATGATCGTATCGAATCCATTTGGAAGTTTTTGGATGAAATCGAGAGCATAAGCGGTCCGACAAGCGGATTCAAGTCGTTCTTGAGACACTTCATAGCCATGTTTAAGGTTATCCGCAATACTGGCAGTGAATAAAGCGGGTTCTTGAGGTACAAAACCAATAATTGACCTCAACCAAGCTGTATCGATCGATTCAAGAGGGGTTCCATCGAGAGTGATCCCACCTCTGAAAGGATTCCGCAACTTTGTCAGAAGCGCGGCAGCAGTGGATTTTCCGGACCCACTTCGCCCAACGAATGCAACTTTTGAGCCTGGTTTGATTTCAAACGAAACTCCGTTCAAAACGTTGACGCCAGGACGGCCTGGATACGCAAAATGAATGTCTCTGAAGATGATGTGACCGTTGGCAGTAGACGGGGTCATGGAAATATGTGAGACCGCTACCGGCTAAAAGAACTGTTTTAGAAAACTGACCACTCTAAATGAGCCCTAAACCTCATCAATGACCCTCAAAATATCGCCCACAGCCCTCCAGCTCTCCAACAATACCGGCAGATATGGCGCCATCGACCACGTTATCACCATCGCAATCAGAATGATGTAAGCCACGGCAAATAATTGCGAGAAGTGTATCCCCGTCGAATAGTAAAAGATGCCACAAATGTAATACACAACAAAAATTGATGTAGTGATAGCAAATGCATTAAGACCCAGAAACATTGAAAATGCAATTTTCACTCTTTTTGTTAAACTGTCCTGCTGTTGTAGTAATTTTTCATGCTTATCAATCTCCATAGGCTGGCTAGATGAAGTAATCACTGTAAAAATACCAGAAAAGACATCGGCAATCAAGTTTTGGATGGTCGAAACAACTTCCGCTCTTCTCTTCGCTATCGGTTTCGTGTAAATTCGATAGGCTATGATTGAAATCATGAAAACGGCCGTCAAGCCGTTGCCAATAAGTGCCATGTACCAGCTAAAAAAATTATGAAAATTTAAGAGCAATAAGTAACAATAAACTGAACGGTTGATTTGTTCAAATTCTGACCTTTTAGCAAATGCATAAATTTCACTAACAACAACCATAAAAATAGTATAAACCAAATAACCCAACTTCTCGGCAACATTCGGGTCGATGGCACCCAGCTTATGGGCCATGGCAGCGGGTAGATTTGCATCGTAGTAAGCAATGTCTTTCCGTAATAGTGCTGTTAAGTAATGGCGGCTGTATTGAGTTATTTGCCGTTCGACGACGTAGACAAATGCCATCAACTGTAACATCAATGATCAACATAACTTTAAAACTGCTAAAACAAACACCAATGTAAATTCCAACAAGGCTACCGGCACAATACCACAATGTGATCGGAATGTTGGGATACATGAGATTGAACTTTTCATCAATTGATGTCGTTTTGTTCTGGGCCGCCGTTTTGAAGTCGGCAAGAGTCTGCGCAACGAACGGATTCAAAACTGACGTTACTGCCAGGGCAAATACGCCGATAATAAGGACAATGTAATCGATTGTTGTGGCATATCGGAGCTGGAAAGCTTTGAGAATTGTAAAAACTGTGGGAAAATGTACATGCTGGGTATCTCACCAATCCAGTGTTATTGCATTGTAGTCCAAATGCTGGTTTCGATTTTCTGTTTGCTTTTTCTGGGTAAACTGTTGTCATTTTTGATCGTTACTGTCGTTGTCGTGCTTCTGAAGCGATATTGATTATCTTATAAACTGATAACATTTTGCTTTAGTTCTTAATTTCACGTATTTACTGTTGTTTTTAAACTTAAGTAAAAAAACTTATTTGAAAAACAGAACAACGTTTGAGTGATATGAAATTGGTCCACAAGAATTTTACATGTCTCTCGTCGTTAGACTCGTTGATATCATAATGAAACGGCCCATAAAAACACCCCAAAATTCCTCTCATACTTCCCTAGCTTTATGAGCGCTTAACCGCAGATGACCGGTCACACTTAGCTTCTTTGCGGATCATCCTCAAAGCCAAAAGCTCTCAAGAACTATAAAAAACTCTTTAGAATGCTTTTTGCATGCCTGATTTTCCGTGTTTCCTTAAAATGTTAATGGAAGTGCCATTTTTGGTTTGTTCCATAATTGCGAGAAAACCCTTCTAATATTGTTATCAAATGCAATTATGCTAATTAACTTTGTCCTTTTTTCGAAAACTAAAGGGCGAAATTGTTCTTTTAAGAATGTGGGTTGTTTCATTCCTAATTTGATGCCATTTGTCGCTCATGATACTGTGAATCCGACATAATCGGATACCCATAAAGATGGAAGGTGAAGCGATTGCGGGGGCCAAGCGGATAATCATCTCTTCTTTGAGCTTTTGGCTCATCTCCCATCCCCTCAGGGGACGAAAAATTGCCTTTTTGGCGCTTCCGGAAGGAGGTCGACCCTCACTCATTTGGTCCACGCCTCATCAAATAATGAACTCATTTAGCTTCTCATGGCAGACCACAACACATTTTTTCTACCCTCCTTCGACTCCGAGGCTAAAACAGTCTTTGTAATTGTCAATGGTCTCCGTTGTGGCCATTGAGCCAGACAGTCTTCCAATTTTCCAACTAAACCTAAACTACATCATTTAAACAACACCATGTCAAGCTGATCTAAGCCTGCTCCATTTCCCCTGAGGGCCCGATTTTGCAGACTTTCCCATAATTGGCAATTTAGGCTTTAAAAGCCTCTATTTTTTGAAAAACGGTAAAACTGCGTCCTATCTTTCGGGTAAAAACAGAAGTTTTCCAGTATCGTATTACATTTTTCATTGGTTTAGGTTTAGAAACGTTGTTGTCTGTTGTAATTCAACTTTTTGCAACGGCAATGGTAGACGGATTAGAAGAGGGGAACCCCCTCCGCAATTGAGACGTGTTTTTCCTCCTCCTTGCAAGGAAGGCTGCTCTAAACTGAAGTGTCTTGGCAGTAGTAGTAGTAGTTGTAGTGGTCCACGAAATTGTCCCCCGCACAAAAAAATATAATGTCTCTCGGTTTCAAAAGGGCGGAACCGGAAGAATCTTGCTTCGGAGAAGGTTGTACATTCGACGGATGTGTGGTTTTTTTTAAGAATGATGATTTTGAGTAAGGCTAGATAAACTTTGCTTCTGAAGGTCTATCGCAAATCGTAAACTTTTTTTCCCAAAAAACTGTAAAAAAGTTTGAAAATTCAATCCTCGTCATTTTTGTCATATTTGAGACATTCCTCATAACTTGCGTGTCACCCAACAGCCTTCCATTCCATCGCAAATAAATTGTAAATCGCCTACTTCCCGCAGAGATGCTTCCCAATTCCCATATTTGAGGACCCCAATGCCAACTTCAACTCCCAGTAGGCCCCAAACCCATCTTGGCCGACGGCGTGTTTCTCGCCTTTTGCGTGTGCCAACATCCGGAAAACCCCCTCCTTTTTCATCTGTCTAGAAGGCGCAGAGAACGCAAAAAGTGCGAGGCGACCTCTTTCCCGCAGGAGGAGCCTACATCGACATCTACATTGCCCAGGACAGCGTCTTTTTGAGAGTCACTTTGGGGTTCCTTCAATGGCATCAAAGCTTCTTGGCTTTGATAGCCTTGAGACGACATGCTTTGTGTCAATCAAGCTTTTTTGGGGCTTGGAAACTTTGAACTTTCATAGCATTGTAATTTTTGTTCCATGATCTCACAAAATTAGCCCTAAAAGAGTTCAAAGATGAAATCCATCCGTTTTAAAACAGTTTTAAACTGACATTTGGACACTCCTTTTTGGCTTTTTGAACTGAATGAACGGTGTTCCGTGTGTTAAATTATAATCCCCTGTCACATTTGTTACTTTCTGCAGGGCGGCTAAGCTTCCGGCATAACATTGTTCTATGTTCTAAGAAATAATGAATTATGTAATGCCCATATTTCATATTTCTTTGTTAAATTTTGCCAGTCTAAACATCTAAATGGCTTAATGTAACATCGACAACGCGTTTTGTTCATCCCAATAAACTGAATTTGATATTAACGCCTAAAAACATCGTCTTAGATTCTGATAAACTGACAAACTTCTCCTTCTAGATGGGCCAGCCACGCACTCTCTGTAAATGCTCCTCCAACACGGCCAAAGTTATCATCTTCACGACGAATGCCGCCTGTATCCTGGCCCTGACCCTATCCTTCCGGCATGTCGCCCAGGAATCCGTCTGGCGGGTCCTGCTCCTGATCGGTGTTGTCGTGAATTGCGTGGCGGCCTGCGTTTTGGGCACGCTATTTGGCTCGCTTGATTGCCGAAAGACCAACGTTGAAATCAGGTTAGCCGCTTGGGAGGGGGATGGCTTCCGGAAGGACGCTTCAGCGTTTCCGTTTTTGGGCGCCCACATGTTTTTGGAATTTCATTATTGGTGGTTTTGCAGGGCATCCAAGCAGCCAATTGTGTTCAGCATCAAATTACCGATTGAAAGGACGATTACGAGGGAGCATTTGGCTTTCTTTGCGCATGAAAAGGAGACTGTACCGGTAAGTCTCCATCAAAAGGATACCATTTTGTAAAAAAGTGGTGATTACAGGTAGCCCATCCAACCCCAAAACACTCAAGACCACCTCCAAACGGTCCACAGATAACAATCCCGCCCATGTTCGATTCCAACGATCCATATGAGCCGCAAAATGACAACTTCTACAGAATAGTTTAAACTTCTACGCTTATCAGAAACTGGTTTCGCTAAAAAATATTCACACGGGTCACGCTATTTTAATATTTTTCCGTCCGTAGCTTCAATAAAAATGCTAATTAACAAATTATTTGTCGAAAAAACTGCCAAACTGTGGTCGATTGCCAGTACTGACCCATCCGTTGACCCTCCCCAACAACCCTCGGGATGTCTGCCGATCTGACGACCAGCCTCTTCAAGGCCGTCATCAGCGGCATTGTTGAGGTGTTCGTCTTCGCCTATGTCATGAGCAACTGTTCCAACTCGAAGGGCAGCAATAAGACGACTTCCACGAAGCAGAAATCGAGGAGCCATTCGAAACAGATCCAATCAAAAGCTGAAAATGTGACCCCGCCGCCGTCTTCGGGAGGTGGCACGACGCCGGTGAAGGCTTCGAAGGAGAAACTTCTTCAATCGAAGGAAAGGGTCCAGCCTCCGACTTCGAAAGAGCGTGAACAACCATCCTCGAATGTCTTAGAAGAGAAGGAAAAGCACCAGATCCTCTCCATGGAGCCGAAGTACGTCCCCAAGAAGAAGGAAGGCGAAAAGCCGTCGCCAAAGGGCGGTAAAACTGGGAAGACTAAGGGTTCTGAGGTTGGTTTTCAAAAACTGTTAAAAGCTACCCTTTTTTGCAAGAATATCGTTGCAAACTGTACTTGCGTCGAGTCTGTGCCTACAAAATCCCCCAAACCTGTTCCCCAATAAGTCCCTCCATCCCATTTGCAGTTCATCCCGGATAACGACCTCAAATCCCGCAATGCCCATACTTCCGCCAAAACGAAGGGAAAGACTATCCATACCAAAGATCACCCGAGCGACCGCGAGGAGCAGATGTCCTCGGATAAGATGGTCAATGTCAATAATGCGTCCCTGATGGAAAGTGCCGGATCCGCCGAACCCCACACCCAAACGGCTGGAGAAAGCTCGACTAACGCGATTCCGATGGCCATTGTTCCGAGCGAAGCGTCTGGGGTCGAAGCGCGAGACAAGGAGAAGGGATTTGTTGAGGTTTAGAGGGCTTGGATGGGGCTATGGGTTACGGTAGCTAACATTGGAAACTGATTGTATCATTTGAGAAGTAAAACAATAAAAATTGAACGTTTTCAAAAAACAAGCAATCCATCAGATGACCACTTTTGCCTCCAATTTTGTAAGCGACCATCTGATTAAACTGAAACCGCCAACCTCCGTTATGGCTATGAATCTATCCATTTCTCCTATTCAAACAAAGAGCCTGCCCCCACTTTTTTCCGAATCACCATCATGTGCAAAACATGTTTCAGCCCGCCCCCAATCACTCTTGTTTGTTCAGCCGCCGAATTTGAAGTTTTATGACCATATGGGCCTCATAACCGATATTACCTAATGCAAGTCAAATCCGCTATTTTTCAGCCCCCGGACTTGGATTTACTTTTTTACGTTGATCACGTACTTTAAAAGAACTTTAGGGACCGGCTGAACGCTGAACTAACTGATTAAACTGATTCACCAACTGAGCAATGTAATGTAAGGTAGACATAGATTGATTTGTCCCACATGTGTTCCTTGTCTGGTGCTAATGCTTGGAACACCCATAGGTGCAGTGGTAAAAGTACAATCAAAGTGATCATTGGTAGAAACTGTCTCACTAGAGGGTCATAGATTGGAATTAGGCTTCAAGCATCGGAAGTGTAGCCAGCTGTTGGGTTATCATACAGACAATAAATGGCCCATAAATCAGTTGACCCTAATCCGGGTGGTCAAAAAATCAAAAAATAGTCTTCTATTTAGGGTTGAACAGACTTATTGATGTCAACTGACTTATCAAGAAGATGTCTTATCAAGCGCTTACACTGGTAACGGTCGCAATGTCAGTGCTACGGGGACCAAAATTCGTACAGTTAGCCGTTAAATTCCTGAGGTGTTCTTTTTTGTTTATGTTTGTTCGAAACTGATATGTATAGTATTGTAATTTGGCCTTAAGCATTGTTTCCACTTTGTGTGACTATTGTTTTGGTCTGGTCGAAAGAAACAAGCACTTTGATAGAAATAAAAGTCAAAGTTTACGGTATGAGTCAAAGCAAAGGGCGACCAAATTTGCAAATGCAAAATCAAATTTTGTGCAGAAGATAAAAACTGTGAAATTTTGAGCATTGCCTAAACACAGTAAAACCACCAGTTAGTTCAATGTTGCTGGAACATCTTTATTCCTTTCATGGACAAGTCCAACATACCAACATGAGCGGTCATGAGAATCAGTGGGCAGAAGCGTCATGTCTACGGCCCATTTTGAGGGATCAAACACTAATTTGATGGGAAACTATTAATAATTGGAAGTCATATAAAGTGGGAAAACCACATCAATTTTATGGGGCCTGAGCTCATTTTTGATTTGCTCGTTTGATGTGCTTTGATTTGACAAAAGTTTGAAATAAAAAACTGGGATAGTTAGCTGTTAGTTCGCTTGAGTTTAGTGAATGGCA
>KB455342.1:154495-172301 GCA_000341325.1 Panagrellus redivivus | reverse complement strand
CAGATGCTTTGACCGAAGTAAGTCAAAAAGTCGTCAAAGGTCAGGCCCAGGATGAATGGCCGTCCGCAATTAGCGCCATTACACCCGTATGAATAGACCATTAACCATTGGTTGAAGCGTTTGTGGCAGCCGGCGTCGGCCTGCAGGGCACTGATAACGGTCGACAGCAGCCAAACTAGGCTGATCCCAACTATGCCGAGAGTTGTCGCCTGTTTGGAATAGAAGTTCGCAGCGAAGAGTGAGACAAATCTGTCGATGGCAATGAATAAGTTGGACAATAGTACTGTATAGTAGCCAATGGTGTTCGGTGCGGCGAGAATCAGCATCGTGGGTTCATTGAAGATGGGAGTTGGCGAAAATATGGATGGCAGGGATGACAAAAAGTGAGCTGATAGGTAGATGCATTGGGCCAGACACACATTGGCGAGGAGGTAGTGGATTTTGCCGGCTATGATCATGACCCTGAGGCGGGTCAGGATGATGGCGGCGATGTAGGCATTGGCCAAGAAGGACAGGACCACTGTGGCTGTGATCGGGATTCCGATGGACAGTTTTTCGATCAACGAAGGCCAGAGACGTGTTTTACCAAAACACACCTGGTAAGCTTCCATTTGAGTACCAAATGCCCTCAGGCAATGTAGGTGTTTCAAGCCATCTTAAGCTCCGCCCACATCCTCAAGGCAAATTTCCATGCCGAGAGTGCACTTTAAAGCTTCTTAACAGAACCCGCTTTTATTACAATCAAAATATAACTTCAACACGGGCAATAATAAACATGTTTACACGAATACAGTAATTATTTGAACTTAAGTAAGTCTTAACACAAATAAGTCAATAAGGCCTCTAACATGGGAGTGATAGTGCTGCCAAGTAAGGAAAGTAAGTCGCGGGGTTATCAGATCATGTTTACAGTTTGAAGCTCTCGATGCCAGTGATAATCGACGACTCTAATTCGGTCAAATCTTTGAGCTGTTCGACGTTTTGGGCGTAAAAACGCGAACATTCGGCCTGCATTTCGGCGTTTTCGTACTCCCAGGCGTATTTGGCGATGACAGGGAAGGTTTCGGGGGTGATATTGAGGAGGAGCCAGGCTTCGAGTTTGGCCTGAAATGAGTTCTGACGGTTGGGATTGGTGTTTGGATCAAAATAGGCTCCAAAAAAGTTAAAAAGAAGCGAAAAACTCACGATAGCAGTGTCAATGGAGTACTTCCGGACAAACCGAAGCACATCAACAATCTCTGCCGGCGTCTTTGCCCCCAGATCATGGCCATAGATGTAATCCACCGAGTTTTTCACCGCCTCAAACGGAAAATCGGTGATTGATACCGTGTTTGTGTTTTCCTTGCCATTGGTATTGTTGAATTCGGCATCGAAAACGGATGATGTCATGGACAGGAAGCCGCGATGAACTTTGATACGACTATCACCGACGATGAATTCCGTGTCCCAGGTGTTGTCCTTGGCTTCATCGACGAATTCATAGGGGCGGGGCACCCAGAGGGCCGGATCCGACACCGATTCAAAGGCTACAATGCAATTGAATTGGTTCTCGCCGGGCAGAAGTCGGAGATGGGAAGTTAGGCAGAAGTCAGGGAAGCCGAGTTCGTCTTCGGCTTGGAAGATTGCGTCGAGGGTTTCTGCAATTTGTCAATTCACACCTTTTTGATGAAGATTAATTGGCTCACTTTTAGTCTCATCCAAAATGACAGTCGCTTTCACCCTGATGGGTCCTCCAGAAATGTGTAAAAAGACATCACAAAACTTTTTGAGTTGTTTTTCGTCACGGCCGTTCGGATACACACGTAATGTCCAGAAGAGCCCGTCAAAGCCGGGAACCTCGCGGGGCTCAGAGGCCTTCACCGATCCATCATCATATCGATTGATATTCAGGCTGACAAAGTCGGGATGCGGCGGGCTTGATGACATGTCGCTTCGGCTGGAAATGAGTAAAGTTGTAAAAGTGATGCACTTAAATGGGGTCATAAACGTGCACGCCCTGGGGTGGGGATTATACGGGATCAGCCCTTTTGTTAAACAGACCCAAGGTGGATAAACCGGTCGAAAATCCCGTGCCCGAGGCATGGGGGACGCCGCCTTTGGGGAAGGGCCATTATGATATGGCACGTTTAGGCGGAAAGTGTGATAAAGCACAATTGTTGCGTGATGGCTGGCTGGCTGCGATGCGCTACAGGTGCGTGCAAACTCGGTGCATTACTAAACAAATCAATGTGTTAGAAAGGCGGAAGGAAGCGCCGGCGGCAAAGAAAGCAAACGTATCACAGAGGAGCGCGAGAGTGAGACACGGGGCCGGACAAAAAACAAAGCTGTCTGGTTGGATGGGGCGTTTTGACAGCCGAGAGGTGGTTCAAGGGCAACAACCGGCAAAGTTGAACAATTGGGACACCGCGAAGGGCCAGTTTTTCACACCATCGCGCACGACCCCGCCACTCACACTCGATAAAATGGCTGCCAGGCGCCAATTGAAAGGCCAATTTCAACCAAATAACCAAGGGCAGCCTAAAAAGTATTCAGTTTCCGAGGGTGAGTGTGAAATTGGACCGACCTTCGAAAAAATTCAGACCAAAAAGGCGTCCAAATTCTTTGACTGCCAAAAGTCCCGTGCTTTTTTGTCTTATAATACATTAGCTGTACGATGTCGACTGCCTACTACTACCCCGAGATAATGACAACCCTCCTCTCCCAGCCCCAGCCACTTCTAGCCTCTCCTCCTCCTTGCCCCGATACACATGAGTCTGAACGATGCTCGATAAGCTGGTTCACATGTTAGCTAACACTCAACTTGCTCTTATGACCCCAAAAAACGAGATGTGAATGAAATCAAAATGCACCCTCGCTACCTCGGTGGGCCAATCGGCCCCTCCGATCTCGAGAACCATCTCTTTAAACATAAATAAGACAGCTGCGTGCTTTTTAATGGCTCCTATTTGAGCGACTTGGCTTCTTGCCGCCGCAATTTGATTTTAGCTTATTTATTTTTCCTTCTCATTAACGTGATAGCGCTTTAAAACCAATTTCGCGTAGACATAGACAGTGATTATTTGGACTTTGATAAAAAGCTAGAGTGCACGTACGAGCGAATCAGCAACAATCGCGCCATCGTACAGATTAGCGTAGACAGGGGTGCCATTTTCCTTAAAATCAGTGTATGGCAAGGTGTAAAGTGAGTCATAACCGAGTTCTTTGCAGATTTTCTGAGTCCCAACGGCGAGGGCATATCCGGCAATGTGGGTAATTCCACGTTTGATGCATTCGGCGTCGCCAAGGGATAGCATTGTGTAGCCAATGCCGTCTCTGGAAGTTATGTAGTGTCATAAAAGTTCAAAGACCTGCGCAATTTGTTGTGGAATGACTTTTTTCGACATGAGGGTCATAATAAAAGGTGACATTGGGTGGTTGACAGTCACATGGAAGTAAAAAGAGGGTGGCTTACTTTTGGTACTCTGGTAAAACTGACAAAACTTCATTGATTCCGAGGGCTTTGACCCCTTTTGGGAGAAATTTGCCGGTTTGGGGCTGGATTGTGTCCAGCAGGGCCATGTAGCGGTTCATTGCTGGGTTGAAGTTGTAGGTTTTGATCACTAAATTGATGTAATTTGCTATTTTGGACGTAAAAAAGGGATAATTTACCATCCGCATAGTCATCTTTGACCTTGAAAACCGGATTCGCGTCACCTGGAAGTTCGCCATGGAAAATGTCATTTAATTTGTCCTCATAGTAGTACGAAACGAGCTGAAAGACACCCTTACTGATTAAAAATTCAACCCATTTGAAACTCACATGGGTGGCCACGAGCTTATCACCGTCAAACGCCATGAAGACATCGCCGCGGTCAAGCATGAGGTCGGTTCCGGGTGCGGCCATGCATTCGAAATCTTCGAAAGTCATGTCTGAAATGACATTTTTTGAGTTTTTTTTAATTGGCACGACTTGGCTTATAAATGTTGCCATCAAGGAAACTCTGAAAGTAATAAAAACCTACTCGCATGACGGCAACAATTGTTGTGTGCCGAATACTCTTCACAGAAGAACTGCGCGGCCATATCGCGATCACGGAAGTCCGCCTTCACGAAATCGATGAGTCTTCCAGTTCGGGATTTATATCCCTTGATGACGATCTCACGGCTAAGTGGGTCCGGATGCCGAAGATACCCTTCAGGACACTTTTCCTGTTTCTTGATGGGTGTGTAATGGGCTTCGGCACAGATGGAAGCCGTCTGGATCATTGGGGTCGAAAAGTTGGAAACGAGGCGACGGAGCATACTGTACTTGATCAAAAAGATGGTTCCACTTCATCCAGGTGGCAGATCTTTCTTATATACAGGCCAAACCAGCAATAGATTACTGTAGCTTCCATGTTGATCGTTGAAAAACCAACTTTGTTGAACAACAACCATGATTGTGCCAACTAGGATAAAACTAACCGATAAACCCAAAATAAACTTTTGTTTTTCTATGATTTCATTGAATTTACACCATTTCATGCAATTTGATCGACCTTTGGCACCCTCTGGCAACAGCGCAATTGCAGCTTGCAAAAAAGTTGCACCAGAAAGTTCAATGCACTTTTCGCCATGTAGCTATGTTGTTCCGATTGAAATCGCCGTGATCGAGATGCTCCCCGCGGATCTTGCAAAAGTGCAAATTCTGACATCTTGATTCGTACTTTGAGCTTGGTAAAGTGCAACTTCCGTAAATCTCCTTCGTCATCTGATGCCAGTTGTAAAATTGGCAAAGTTCATAGCCAATATACACTTAAAAATGTATTTTTTAACGCAGTAAATCATGTAGGTAGTAATTATACAAGTTATCGTAACTCAAATTTATGGCTTTTTGCCACATATCTCGTGGGATTGTTTTTTAACGGTTAAGATTTATAAAAGTGCACCTACGGAAACAAAACTGAACATTCATTTTGTGCTTGTTTTGGTTAAAATTATGAAAACTGATCGAAACATTGTGTTGAAGTTGAAATATGACAAAATCAAGAAACTGGAAGCCGGATTTTTGTAAGAAAAGGTTTTGCACTCCTTGCAGTGGCCTGTCAACAACCATCCTAAACGAGCACAAAGTAACTCTCACCGCGAAGTGAAACACAACTCATGTGAAAAAGTTTCAGCGCACCCTAAAATTTCTTTATTCTTACAAATAATGATGCCAATTTGAGTTCAATCGTTTTCTTTTCATTGCCAGTTGATTTACGAGCCAATGACGTGTACTTTCAGTGAAAAAATTATATATAAATTTGTCTTTTTTAGGCTTCAAAATGGGTAAGACAAAATCCGACAAGCGCGACATCTACTATCGCAAGGCCAAAGAGCTTGGATTCCGAGCTCGCAGTGCTTTCAAGCTCATGGAATGTGATGCCACGTATAATCTATTCGAAGGTGAGAAAAATATATATAAAAAGTCAGTTTTATGATGGTTTTTATTCGTTTCAGGCGTCGAAACAGCCGTCGATCTCTGCGCCGCCCCAGGGTCATGGAGTCAAGTTTTGTCGAAGCTGATGAAGCCTCATCGGGATGCGGATGAAGCTGAATTCCTAAAAGCTCAAGAAGGCGGTTTCCTACTACCCAATGGCAGCGTCGAAACGGCATCTGGAGAGATAATTTGGCGGAGAAATCGGGTCGTTTCGATCGACATCCAGCCAATGTCCGCGATTCCCGGCGTTCACATCATCCAAGGCGATTTGACTCGCCAGGAAACGATTGAAGCCATCATTGATGCCCTCGGAGGGCAGCAAGCCGGCATCGTTGTCTGTGATGGCGCTCCAGATGTCACAGGCTTCCATGGATACGATGAAATGATGCAGTCACAACTCATCTATCCGGCATTCATGACAGCCATGTCGGTTTTGAAGCCAGGCGGGCATTTTGTTTCGAAGATCTTCCGCGCTCAATGGGTCAACTTCACCGTTATCACATTTATGCAGTTTTTCGAAGAAGTTTATTGCTATAAGCCTTCGTCGAGTCGACCTGACAGTACAGGTTAGCTTTTTCCACCGATGTATGAAAAATTTATATATAAAATTTCAATTTCAGAGCATTTCCTCGTCTGCAAGAACTACAGACCCATCCCCGGACTCGAACCTGTCCTCCAGAACCCTCGTCTAGCCGTTAACTACAGTAAGCTTCCACCATTTCCAACTTTTATAACCCAATTTGGCTTTCCAGAAGAAACAATCGCCTCCTTCACCCCCGTCCAGCGAAAGTACATCTGCCTATTGGCCAACAACGACCTCGATGGCTGGGATGCTGAAACTCTCAAAAAATATGGCCTCGAACGGTTTATTCCACAGTCGCCGCGGAAACACCATGCTCTCAACACTAAAATCGACAAGGATATCCACGAGCTTGTCAATGAAGGGTACGGGCAAATAAGTTATGAAGAACTTGCTAAAAAGTTGCAGGGTACAACACTTAAAACTATTGAAGATTGATTGTTTTGCTTGATTTTAATAAATTTGTTGAATCGGGAACCAGGGGCATCTGGCAAAAATTTCGAAGTGGGATTTTCATGCCTTACTATGGGCTATCGAACGCGGTATATCTCGTATAGAATTTCCAACTTAAGGTAAAACCATTCCCTCCCCCTTACGATGATTATTGATTGCGCACAGTTTTGTCGGTTTGGCCATTGCTACCTACATACAGGAATGCCAAAGTGTCAACTCATCTAGCGCAACGATTGCACAGTTGGCCACCTGATGTGAACGCTGAAACTGACCATTTAATAAACTAGCATACTTGCAAGGGTTTGTTTGTGTTTTCTATTTTGTTTTACGACAACAAATGCCGTACCCCCTTGAAAAGTTACCATATGGACTTCGTCGACGTCTACGTAAACTTGCTACTCCCGGCGAAGCGTACGCTTTTCAAATTGCTGCTCCTAACTACTCTGGATTGCAACCTATTCAAAGAGTTCAACCAATAAATCGCGTAAAGTTTAAGATTGATGAAAACTCAAACTTGCTGCTACGACATCGAAAAACGCTAATAGACTTACAAGAAGACGATTTATTCCAAATTTGTGACACTATAAGCATAACAAATTTTAAGCTCTCTGACAGTTCTCAATTAATTTTGGATAGAGCTGTGTTAGCACCTGTATTTGTTGATTTTTGTAATTGTATCATTAATTCGACATTTATTCGGAGTTTGGTGTCTCGCATGCAACAACAAGTTCACTGTTTATGCTTTGAAAATTGCATAATTCCTGAGAAAAAAGTGGCAAAAATTGTTTGCAATGCCAATGCCTTTAAATCATTAACATCCTTTGGTCTAATTCATAGTAAAACATCAATGGCTAGTTGGATTGACGGTTTTTTGGAAGCGAAAATATCCACTATTCAAGAATTTTTGGTTTCGGATGACTCAGCATCAGTATTTAAAATAAACAAGATTAAGTTCCTTGAGTTTTATAAGGTAACTAATGTCATTTATTATTTAACGTTTCTTGATCTGATATTTTTCAGGCACAACATTATAAATTTAAAATGCGTATTGAGATGAGTGATCGTATCGTGAAAACGGAAAAACAATTGAAAGCGCTTTTTGGAAAACATTTCAAATGTCTGCCAGAAAAACCCCGAAATGTGCATAAGTTTGTGCATGTTAATCGTGGAAGCGTTAATAGATATTACGTTCCTAAAAAAAAAGTTTATATCTGTGATGAAGATGATGACGATGACGATGTTTTATTCCAATGAATAAATAGTATTTGTTTTATTTTTTCCCAAATGAAAAAAAACGCTCGACCCAAAACCCGAAAAATATCATTTTAAAATATGTTGCTGAAATTTTTGAATGCCACAAACTGAACTTTACTGTTATTTAATAAAATCGTGTTTTTTGTTTTTGCAATAATTTTTTTAATGTATTTATTTATCGTTTCTATTGAAGATTGATTGTTTTGCTTGATTTCAATAAATTTGTTGAATTTGGACTCAATTGAAGAGAGAAAATGAGAGTTCTGTGATCTCTGATCGTACTTTTTTGACGAGTGTACCCGAGTACAGGCGTGCGAATGGAGCGTTGATCGTTCGATGAACACTGCGAATGGTGTGTTTGACGAGTCGGGTGCGTGCGCGTTTTGACTCCCGTAACGAACAAACGGCAGACTACGTTTTTTCGAGTTGTTCGAGAAAATTCACGCTGTTCTCTGCTTTTCTCAGTTTATCAAACCGTTTGCTCTTCTTTTCTTTGATCTTTATATTTATCTTTTGCGTACATGTCGGTATCAGTCACGTGGTTGTTTTGGATCGATTTCGGGTGTTTGTAGTGGTCCTTCATCCTCGCTAGACTGGCTTGACCACGTGACTGCATTCACGTCACTTCGTTTCATTAGCGTGCAGACATTTCTCAACGACTTTCATCTCTGTTGTTTCGAAACTCGTCTAGCCTGACCTCCGCATATAAATGCACCCATTGGACTTGGATTTCCAATCATCCTGACGTGTATTCAAATTTCGAACTTTTTCTGTGCATTTTATATATCCAATTCCTCATTTCAGTGTTAATCCTTTCTCCCCAACATGGTTCGTCGATCAGCCGCCCCCAAGGCCAGCGCGCCCGTCCGTAGCCGTGCTCCGGCGCCAGCTCCGGCTCGTGCTGCTCCGCCGCCGTCCTACTCCTCGGCGCCTCCGCCGCGTCCGGCCGCTGCCGCTGGTGCTCCGGCTTCTCACCTTCCCCCGCCGGCTGCCGCCGCGTCCCAGGGCCCCGGTCTCATGGGTCAGATGGCCGCGACCGCTGGTGGTGTCGCCATCGGATCCGCTGTCGGTCATGCCGTCGGCAACATGTTCACCGGTGGCAGCTCCAGCCACTCCGCCGAAGCTGCGCCCCAGGCTGCCGCTGCTCCCGCTCCTGCCTATTCCACCGCTGGCCAGCAGCAGATGAATGTCTGTGAAGTCGAGTGGCGTCAGTTGATGGAGTGCACCCAGCGCCAGAACGATCTTGCCTCGTGCCAGGCCTTCCAGGACCTCTTCAAGGACTGCAAGACCCGCGCCGGTGCCTACTGATTTCATTTCAATCCATCGTGCTCATGAATGACGACATCTACGTCCACTTCTTTGCTATACATTCGACCCGTCTTCCTATCTGTGAACTGATTTCGAGAGAAATAAACTAGGATTTTAAAACTGTTTTGAAATAGTAATTAGTTTGTGTTGAAATTTGTTAAATGAAACTTTTTTATTAACTCGATAACGAACGACAACGAACAACAACAAATCAACAAAATTTGGAGGCAACCACCCCAGCGGCTATTGAATTGAACAAAAACAACAATGAAAATAGATTTACTTGACGTCAGCTTTGACTTCCTTCTTAACTTTATCGGCGTATTCGATGGCACGTTCAGTGACCATCTTAGCGTGAGCTTCATCACCGCGAAGGGCTTCAAAGTCCTGCCACTTCTGGAACAGGTTCTTGATCGTGTTGTAGCCCATCTTATTCGACAGAGCGCGATCAAAGATGCCTCGGACGTCATCGGGCGTCTGGTACTTGATGGCCTTGTCAATGTAGACGTTCCACAGATCACCACGCTTCGGCGCCGCGGCCAGGGCCTTCTCAAACATGGTTTTACCGCGTTCAATGTCGCCGTAAGTGTATTCGAGGTTGGCGAAACGGGACAGGACTTCGAGATGGTAACGCTTCTCCAGGGAGTTCAAAGCGCGCTTCATAACATTACGACCAGTGTTCTGTTGGCCGTTCTTGTAGAGGAAGGTGCCGTAGAGGGTCCAAACGTCGCGATCGAAGGGGCCGAACTTCTTGAGCATGATGGAGTAGAGCTTTTCGAGTTCCTGAAACATACCAATGCAAAAGTGCTTCAACAAAGCAACGAAAAACATACCTCATTGTTCTTCGAAACACTGTAAATGTTGGCCAATCGCTTGTAAACCTCCAGTTTGTCGAAAGCGCCTAAAGCACGGTTGAACACAGCCTTCAGCGTTTCCTCTGTTCCAGACGACGCTTCCAATGACAAATACGCCGTCATCATGTTAAGTCGTTCCGCATCTTCACGAATGTTGATCGTCTTCAACGCGGTTTCGGCGACATTGCGAGCACTGTCGATATCGCCGCTTTCAGCCTGGTGGACCATGTATTGAATCCATGTTTCGGCGGAATTGGGGTTGCTCAAGACGAGACGATCAAATTCAATGTCGGATGGAATGCCGACAGTCTTCTCGATACCGGCGAGAAGCTTCTCCTTGTGAAGGATACGGGCCTCTTCGGAGACGTCTTCCAAGCCAGAATCAGCAGGATCTTCGTCCTTCTTCTCGGCGTTGGCCTTGGCTTCGGCAGCTGCAGCACGAGCTGCAGCGGCTGTCGCTTTGGCTTGCTTCTTGTTGATGCCGAGTTGTTCCTTGGCGGCGACGAGCTTGTCTTCTGATAGGGCGTTCGAAGACCATAAGCCGGCGTTGCTGGCGAGGGATTCGATCGCTTTTTGGACGACAGACTTCTCGGTTTCATCATCGGAAGCGCCAAGCATTTCAATGTCGTCGACTTCTTCCTCTTCTGCTTCAGATTCCTCGGCTTCGGATTCCTCTTCAGTTTCCGATTCATCGTCAGTTTCGTCGTTTTCATGTTCCTTTTCTTTGGTGGTGTAAACGGCGGGTGTAACCAAGACAACGGTGAACTCGGGTGTGCCTGATTTGAGGGCTTTGGTGCAGGAGAAGGTCACAAAGTCATCAAGAGACAGCTTGGATTCACTAAATTACGACAATTAGGTACAATCAATCAAAACTTTGGTAAACTTACGTCGTCAATGTAGCCGTAACACCCGGATAAACCTCAACAACAGCGGTATCATCAGACGGCACTTCAACAACATAGCCAGTGTAGCTCTTTCCCTTGGTCCATGTTCCTGGATGCTTCTTCTTCGTACTGCTGGTCAGAATCCATTGATCCTCGGCTTCGCTGATAAACTTGAAGTTGTAAAGACCATCAGTGGAGAGTTGTTCAGCAAGTTCATGGGCAGCAAGGTTGCTATTTGAGAAGCCTGATGCCGGAATACTGCCAAACACCTTATTGCCGAATGAAACCTTGGCCGCGAACGGGTGACGTGCGACGGAGATGACACGACCGACGGCAGTGGCGTTCTTCGCTGGGACGACGGGTTCGTGGGATTTCAGGGCGACGGTGGAGGTCTTCGTTACACCGTTCTTCGAAACGAGCTTGCAGAGCTGGGAGCTACCGACCTTCAACGGGATTGGGACAGCTTCTTGGAGGCCGATTTCATTGGCGACGTCGTTCAGGGCCTGGAAGACGTCAAATAGGTTATGAAAGGATGAAAAAAATAGTGAAACTTACAAAGTTGCTCGATTCAGGAAGCAGCATAACCCTCGCAAAAGGTGAAACTTCACCACGTTGGAATTTCTGCGAGAAGTTCGTGAAATAGACGACAACATCGCTGCCAACCTGGACCGTCGGGTAGTCAATCAACTTCTTGCGCATCTTCGGGGCACTCAGCTTCTCGGGAACGAGGGTGACTTCATAGAGCTTGGTTATCTTCCGCTTTTTGAGGGCTTCCATGACAGCTTTGCCGTGACGTTTCGATGGTCGGGAGCGTTCGATGACACGGACGTTGAGGTACTCGTTCTTGTGCTTCTTCAAGAAAGCTTCAATGACACTGGCATCCGGCGAGATTTGACTATCGCCGAGACCGAGTTCGCACGCGTGGAGACGGCCAATGTTGTCTCCGGGCAGCGAAACTTCAATCGCGACACCAGAAGTACCGTAGGTCCATTCACCGACGATCTTGGCTGGGTAGATTTGAAGTGCCTTACAGATATTCGTCGGTTTCGGGGCTTTGGTCGTCTTTTTCGGGGCATCGGCAGGCTTGGCTTTCTGCTTTCTCGCACCGCGTTCACCGACAAAGATGCCCATGTGCTGGAGCTCTGGATCGACTTTGACGACGACACCTTTGATCGGGGTTCCGACCTTCAATGCCGGAATCTTCGCAGCTTCGTGATCGGGGAGAAGGGCTTTGACATTGTTGAAGAATCGGACGACGGCACCACGTTCCAGAATTCGAGTACAGAAACCGACGACAATCTTGCCGACGAGCGATGGGTCGTATTCCGTGACGGGTTCTTCAGTCATGTTGACAAGCGATGGCTTGGCGGTGAGGAAGTAGTTGTTGCGATTCGGGGCCTTGTTCAAAACACGGCACTTGATCTTCTGACCGACGGTGAAGGCGTTCTTCCAGGCTGCGATCGGAATATCGAAGACATGCTCAGCTGGGATGTTGCCATTGGTATGCATGCCGATGGTGACCAACAAACCAGCATCGACGACGGATTTGACGGTGGCCGTGATCCGTTGACCAGGGACGAGATCAGTGTTGACGGAAGCACCGGATTTGAGGGCGTCTTTGTTGTCGGTGACGAGAACATGTCGATCAAAGGGGCTGTAGGTGATAATGACGAGCTTGTGGGATGTTCCAGGGGTGTACTTTCTCGCTGAAAACGGTGTTTTGACCTCTTCATATTGTTGAGAAATAACTCACTTTTGTCGTTAGACCTATTCTTCCCTGTCAATTTAGCCGTAACCAAAGAAACTTTGTCGCCAGATTCCGGCACCGTCAAATAGACATTCGAACGACGGTCAACAGTGTAAACATCGCCTTCAATCGTCTCCCCAGTACCGAAACCAGCGGGAGCAATGCGTCGTTCGGCTTTGCTGAGGGCGACAATGTCAGGATGACCAGTGACGACGAGAATCGGTGAATTCTGCGAGCAAACAGCAACAACGACGCGGAACGATTTGACAAGTCGGTCCAAATCGGCTCGCAATCGGGGTGGAAGGCATTCGGTGTGGACGAAGGCTTTCAGTCCTGCAATCTTCTGGTTTAAAAAGGTTCTAACAACAGTCAAAAACAACAGTACCATTCTTAAACGTAACCACGAAGCCGTTTTCAACCTTCAAAGTCGGCTCAGCATGCAACACTGTCCCTGGCATCAAATGGTTCAAAACGAGCTTCTCCTCCTCCAGGGTGTCCATTTCTGGGAAAGCGGAAACCTTGACAAACCGCTTCAAATCGCCGGATTCACGGATAACTCGAACCAGCAAAATCTGTCCAACGTGAAGGGATTTCAAATCAGGCAGGGCTTCAGTCGCTGCGAATCCGGAAACTGACCCAATTCCGAGATCGAGGACGGCACCCTTTTCTTCGATACTCTTAACAGCTGCGTTGAGAACAAGGCCATTGAACAGGGTAGACGTCGTCACGCAGGAGTTGACGCGGGTCGGGCAGACTGATGCCACTGGTGGGGTGCGCTTGTCACCGGCTTTTTCGACTTTGAAGGCCACGAGTTGGCCAATCTTGAAGATTTCATCGAGGGTAGCCACGGAGGAGGATGAAACGAGGGCCTTTTTGTAGACTTCGCTGAGGTACTGGGCTGGGACATTGACTGTGATGTTGTTGATGGCTTTGAGGACGATGGAGTCGTCGTTGATCTGAAAAGTGTTTCAATGTTAATTAAAATAGCAAGAACCACCTGATAAGAGCGACCTTCGCTAGAAAGTGAAGAAAAATATATATAAAAGACATCTAACAAACCTTATAAACCGATCCCAACCCACGAACACCAACAGTAAGCATTTCCGCCTTGACAAACTTCTTGAAAACGTCATTTTCGATGGATTTCTCGCCACTAGCATCTTCTGCGTTTTTTTTCTGAAACAAAAACAATCAAAAAAGGCCCCGAAACAAGGACAAAAACCAACCTCAGCCTTCTTCGCCTCGCCATTCTCAAGTTTCCGTTTCTTGGCAGCTTCCGGATCTGTGGGCTTGCTCTTCGGTCGCTTACCGCCGCGGGGGAAGTCAACCTCCATCGTGGATTGGCTGATCTGAAGAAAAGTGGATGAAAATGATCGAAAATTAAGCAAAAACGGCGAAAAAGGTCACAAAAAGTGGAAACAGAGAACGATCAAAAACGAGCGCGTCCTTTAGCTGTTGCGCGCACTTTGCCAAGCGCATTCTTGGGGCGACTTTTTACACACGTGCTACCGCGTGCAGCGCATTTATGGCAGTTTATTGATCGGTTTTTGCGGTAATATTGTTTATTTACACGGTATTTTTGTTTGTTTTTCTGTTCTTCGTGATGGGGAGGACGTGTGGAAGGGATGGGAAGGGAAAATAATGAGAGAAAAGCGGTTTTTGCGCGATATTTTCCATACTTACACGTGTGTTTATGTGGCGAGTATATATAAAACGGCGAAAATTGCAGGTTATTATGCCCGTCAGCAGCAAATGCGTCTATTGTGGCGATTCCGTGTTGCCGATCCAATGCATCCCGTTCCCGAGGAAGGAAAAGCGCGAAGCGTATCGGAATGCACTGGGAATCGGCCCGGATAAGGCGACCCATACGCGGTCTCGGCTGTGTTTGAAGCACTTTGAAATTGAGGACATTGACCCCAAAACGCGGGCTATGGTGAGGCCAAATGCGTTGCCGAAGGTTAATCCGGAGTGTCCTTACATTGTGGAGCCGCCCAAGGTCAAAGATGTGAGTTTTTATATATTTTTATTTTGTATTTTAATGAAATTGAAGCTTTTGAAGCGCAAGAAGACCCCTGGCAAACGCAAGTGTGTCGCCTGTCGAGAAGAGATCAAAACACCGTTCTACATCCATTTCGCTCGTGGGGAGAAGCGTAAGCGATACAAGAGGGCTCTGGGCCTCGGCGACGATGTTTCAATCCATTCAAGGACGAAACTCTGCCTCAAGCATTTTGAGCAGGGCGCCGTTCGGGCCGATGGCAGACGCTTTATCATTGCCGTAGACGCACTTCCGAGTATGAATTGTACAAATCCGTATACACCGCCCCAGGAGGTTGTTGATACGATGACTCCGGTGAGTTTTGACAACTTTTTTGCCATCTTTTGACATGAAATTCTACAGCTGAAACCCCAAAACTGCCACTTCTGCAAGAAACGCGCCAAACCAGCCATCAGCCTCCCCTTCCCGGCCGGCGAACGCGGTAAACGATACCTCCAAGCTCTGGGTATATCCCGTCGAAAGTCAGTCGCCCCAGATGCTCGTCTCTGTTTGAAGCATTTCGAGGAGGTCGATGTCAAAGTGACCATAGACGAGTTCATCGTAGACGATTCTGCCCTGCCGAAAGCTGACCCGGAACGGCCTTTTGATCCGCTTCGATTTGAGGCGCCGCTGTTTTTGCCAAATGTAAGCTAAATTTTCAACTTTTCCGTTTCAAATGCCGAATTTCAGATCCCCCAAGACACTGACGCTCTCCGCTGCGTCCTCTACTGTAGCCACGTCTACCCCGAATACAGTATCGCCTTCCCGACCTGTGAACTTGGTCAGAAGTACAAAGAAGCCTTGAATATCACAACCGAGCTCCCAGTAGACCCGAATCTGGTCCTTTGCTTGAAGCATTTCGAAGAAAGTGACGTCAAATCGGATTCATGGCCGCTAACTGTGAAAGCTGATGCGCTTCCGAAGCTTGAGCCGACGCATCCTTTTCCTGGTTATGTAAGTTTGACCTGTTTTTGATTCCTTACAGTACTTATGATCGCCCTTACAGGACAGCCGAAAACTCCGACCCTCCAAATGCGTCTACTGTAAGGCTTTAGTTAGCCCTCTGCTCAGCACAACCTTCCCTCGGGGTCCTAAAGGAATCAAATTCCGTCGGATCCTTGGAATGGGCCAATTCACGCCGACCCATACCCGTTCTCGACTTTGTTTGAAGCACTTTGATCCGATGGACATCAAAATCGAGGATTACAAGTTTTCACTTCGAGTTGACGCGCTTCCGAAGCATCCAGTACACCCTATAAAGACGAAGAAGCCGGCATGTTTTTGTTTTTTTCTGCCTATTTTATGATTAATAGGTTGTTTTTAGCGCCGCCAAGTCCGTCTGAAGTGCATCGCGTGCGGCCAGAAGGCCACCGACGGCAACAGTGTCTCGTTTCCGAGGGGCAAGCGGTGTGAGCCGTTTAGGAAGATTCTCGGCATCCCAGAAAATGTGATAATTCATTCACGGACACGGATTTGCTGGAGACATTGGGACAGTAAGTGCGTTCGCATCGAAAACGGGCGGTGTATCGTGCCTCGAGGGGCCTATCCTATTAGCACGATCTCCGATGGGGCTGCTGCGATTAAGATATTGAAGCCGGTGAATATCAAGCCTCCGCCGAGAGAGCCGACACCTGTGAATGTACTGGTCCGTCAAGTGACGTCGGATGATGAGAAAGAGGCGACTCCAGTCCCTGTAATTCCGCGTCCACCTCCGCAGATACGGATTCTGAAGCCAGTAGTGAGTTTTAGCCATCTTTTAAACCTTTGCAATGAAAACTTTCAGAACCCCCGCCCAAAACTCGAAACCACTATCCCCACATCGACGCCCTCTGCCACCGTTCGCATCCTCCAGCCTGTAAAACGAGCAGCCCCGCCGCCTCCAGCATCTGACGATGACGATATCAAAATCGTCGACGAAGTCCCGGCCAAGAAACCCTTCCTCGCTTCAACTTCACTGGTACCCGCCCAGCCAAATGACACCCAAGGTCTTCAAAATCAGCCCACAGCTCCACCGGCCTCTCCCATCGTGCTCAAATCGACAAAGCCTCCGCCGCCAGAAGACTGTTCCACCTCTCCTGCCACTGTTGCAGTTGCACCGACGCCGACTGATTCCGATACTCAATGATTTGTATCTTTTTTGTTATTCATGTAATTATTACTTTTTAGTTTTTTTAATTGATTAATTACAGGGTTAATATGCAAATACAGGAATTTGTAGTCTCTAATATCCTTCAAAAATGTTGGTTGTCACTTGACAGATTTAGGCGACATTGAAGGACTTTGATTTCGGTTTTCAATTTCAAGCGAAGAAATAAGTTCTCTAATATCGGATTTGATGTTTTTATACAGTGATTGCAGTCGCATAACTTCATTAATTGAATTGGCATTGGTAAAGCGTTCTTTGAAAAGATCATTTATACGGTGCATATCGGTGTACATGTCCCTAGAAATTGATTATTTAGAACTACAATAACATAAAATGGTGCAAACTTACAATCTTTTCACCGCCAATTGACGCTCCAGAGCATCATTGTAAATGGACATCTGCTTTTCGTGCGTTTTCTTGTTGATCCGGCATCGACGGACGGCTTGACGGTTACGGTCGCTGCTAGTCATTTTGAAATTGAGATCGGACAATACTGCTGTGAAACAAGTGCTTTTAAGGTTGATGGCCAGCCGTTTTTATGTGCTCCCAAATGGCTGTTTCATCATGTAAAAAGAGGTTTGTCTGCTCATTCAAGCAAGGTGTGCAGCCACTGATAAGCGCTTTGTGTCTTTTTCAACATGCTTCACCACAGGTAAACCGGTGGATTCATATCGGGACTGTTTTCGATGGGTTAAGATGCATGCCTGGCTTACTACTATTGTGAAGGGAGAACCTGGGGAGCGGTCGTAGTTTGATAAGCTTATTAGAGGGACGTGGTTGCGAAAGTCAGCGATCTCATGTCAAAAAATGATAATAAATGGAAGCATGGGTGACCTTTACGGTGTTCACGTGTGAATGCGCTTTCAATATGGGTTGCAAAGGGAGATATTTTCAATTGAAATTCCATTGGGGTGCCAATTGGGTGGGTGATATACCGTATCCGGCCTGTTTTGAGGCCTATTTAAAAGTCAAAGTACCCATGCCCCCTTACATGGTTGAATGGAAAAGCTGGAGCTTTAATGACAGTGCCAAAACAACCCACTCAAAGACACACCCCTTTTGGTGTGCCGTCGTGGCAATGGCAATGGAATCAGGTCGGTCTTAA
>KB455342.1:135158-151943 GCA_000341325.1 Panagrellus redivivus | reverse complement strand
GATAAAAAGTTTCTAGCCAAAACTATTAACTTTGAATTTCGAAGTGTCACAGGGAGCCCAAAGTTGCTCGGTTTTTCCAGACTATCCGTTTTAACTTCTTCTCCCGCTTTGAAGATGCAAGCGACGATGCACATGGATTGCAGCCGTAGTAAGACAGGACCACTTCCAACAGGCAGCAAACAGGCGAAGATTGGCACGCCACACGCGCGTGTGCCTTTTAAACCAATTTCTCATAAGAGCATCGAGTCAAGAAATTGAACTCGACGGGCCCCTGCTCGAAGCACGGGAAGCAATGTGATGGTCGGGATTAAGGGTGGCGGCTTCCTGGTTTTCACAATGAGTTAGATGATGCACTTGGTAGCCATGACGAGAGGTCTTGAGTCGTCTGCCTGCCAGGCGAGGCAAACCTAAGGGCTGGCAATCATGAATGGGGCTAAGCTTGCGCGGTGGCTCCAATCTGGACAATCCTCCTCAAAGACGGTAATGAGATTGGTTTGTGCCGTTTCACTTGACACTAGAGAAGCTTCCATAGTTGGTGGGGTGGTGCCAGATGGACCTGATTGACGGACTTGGAAGTTTTAACGAATATTTTATCCTTTTTTAAACATATAAATTGCTACATTGCCTTTCAAATTTGTTCGCACATCATACATCGATAACTTTTTGTTCCACAAAATCAGTCAAAACCATTCAAATCCAGTTTTTGTTCCAAAAAGTCCATCTTTTGCAGACAATTGTGCATAGCTACCATGTTACTGTCCAGTCAGCTTTAAAATGCACACCAAATGAAAGGAACAAGGAATTAGATGTCTCCGTTTATACGCCCAAGTGCTGTTAACAATTTTAAGTATCGGTATCGGTGTCCTTTTTCGGTTGAACGCCAAAAGGGCATTCGAGGACCTTATAAATGATGTCTAGATAGGCATTTTTAGTTCCATTTTATCAAAATCTTGTGTGAATTTGCCGGGTCTGTTTTGAACGTGCCGTATATTTTGGTTTTTATAGAAAAGTTCATTTCAATAGTTTCGTTTTTTTAAGTTTTGTTGTTAATTCTGAACTATGTTGGACCCCACTTGCAACATGCCGTCACCCTCCCATTTGCAGGGTCCAAATTGGCTCTGACAGTTCAACACGTCCTCTAATCTTTTTGCAAAAAACTTAATCTTTCTAAAATATAAACTCCCCCATCAAGATTTCCCTTCAAAATAAACTTCCTATACTCATCCCTCGCAAATTGTGACTTATCCAGTACCCGTGTTTGGGTTACTCGTGGGGCGCAATCCAAATTGAGTTGAAATTTGTCTGTGTCCAGACGACGGCGACCATCTCTTGGCATCCTGCAAGGCTCCTGATGTCTTTGCATTAGCCGTGCCATTGGACATTGGGCCTGCCTTCGATGAAATAAGGACTCCTATGTTGAAAATAACGATAGATAGAGTCGTTTACGTTTTGAAAGTTCCTTGGACATGCCCATCTATCTACCGGGACAAGCCGGGCTCAGAGCCAAGCTAATATGTCTCCAAGAATCCCAATCCTTGGAACCACTTGACTACTCACTTTGGAGCAAAGTAGGCATTTCCGCAAATAAATTGGTATTGAATTATCAACACACGGAAAACGAGGCATACACACCCGGCATTACGCCCAGTAATCAACGATCCTTAGCGATGCGACGATGGCTACGTTAAAGTGAAAGTGAAATCCATCCGGAAAAAAGGGAGGGCTATGCTTTCTGAGGTTGTTTGGGACGCATTTAGCAAGGCAGTTCAATTACTTTTTACAGCAGAGAGGGGTCAGTTTACTTATTGGGAAAGCTTTTTTCGCTATAAATGCTAATATGTATTTATAGGCGAGATCTTTTTTGATTCCATTGGTCTGTCTGTTCTCAATTGATGGGATTACTGTATCGATAGCGTTAAATCAGATGCAATAGCGGTTCCGCGCCCCCACAAAGTCTAATCTTAGCCATAAATATAACTTTCATTGCGGCGTGCTTTCATTTGTGCTTTTTGGTGGCCATTTAAGATGGAAGTTGTATCGGGAGAGGCCATTTGACCGATTTTTGGTCAGTAAATTGTAACTACCATGTTTTCTAGTGTTTTGAAAGCAATTGTAACCCTTAAGTTAGAGATTTATAGAAGTCACAATGTCTGGGATCAAAGATTTATGGTGATACCAAAGTTTACCACCGTTTATTTTAAGCTTTTTCGCGTGTTTTACAAGGTTTAGCTATCATTTGGTATTATTTTTCACCCCTTCTCCGAGTTTGTCACTAGACCATTCAGGACCGATGTTACAAGCCTTCATCCAAGTGTCAAGCACGGTCTACCACCTCCCTCGCACCTCCTTTTACATGCATCTATCCATCAAAGATCTCAGATTTCACTGTTGCATGATGCCTTGGACCCCATTAGGTCTCCATATTGCCTTCTAACATCCACCCTCCCACTTCACTCCAATCATTCACTTTTTACAAAGCATTTTTGCCCAAATAGCTTCCGGCATTATACCCCTTGCACACGCAAGTGTCGACAAGGGCATTGTTTCTAAACTATCGACTTCCAAATGAACAAGGACCCTTTTATACAGCAATTTCGCCCACATTGTCTTACAAGTTACGTCAAGCTTTTTTTTTCATTGTTAATTTCCTCTAGGTTGCCAGGGCAGTTGTGCCAAAATGGATCTTATTTTCACCATTGGCACAGAAATTGTAGTATTATATATGTATTCCGTGACCGTAAACCGGTGAAATACGTTCCACGTTCTTAGCAACGCCTCTTATTTGCTTTTTTCATGCTTAATGTCGCTGTTTTTACAGCTATAAAAAGATTATTCAAACTGTCTGGCGCTTGAAAAACTCGTCGAAATGAGGTTGCGGCATGGATTGCATGCATTTTTGGCGCGTAATGCTGTTTTTGCTTTTAAAAAGGGGTAGTAATCGGGCTATAAAGGGTCATAATGTGTATTTAGAGGAGCTTTCATGCCATTTTTTGGAATTGCCATTCTTAGAAGTGTAAAAATAAGTTGTGTTCTTTCAAAATTTTGACTTGTGAATCAGCTTTTTTTAACTTCCTGAATCAAAAACCTCCCAAAAAACCTATCCAAGCTTAATGTTATCCCATCATTTACTGTCTCAAATAGTCCAATCTTTGAAATATGCGTCCTTATTTGTCTTGGCTTGTCCAGAACAGCAGACCGCCCCGAAAAAGGACAGTTTATTTCCGAATAAAGGGGATTGGAATTGTTTGAATCCTACTCAAGAGATACTTGCTACAGACTAGATGCACTCTCAGTCAGATGCCTACTGCAGCAACAAGGCCGACGCAATTCATATCAGTGAAAACCATCTGAAGAGGATGGCGTAATGCCGCTAGACGCGTCGAAACTCGAGTACCAATAGCTTTTACCGCCTTTTTAGCGGCTTAGAAGGGCTACTTTTCGACTTGCGGGGATATGGATGGGATGAGATTTCGATTTTAGGCTGGAAATTGGCATGTACGATTTTGATATTGTTCGGTTTTTCGATAATGATTACCATTTCCGGCCCTTAATTCAATTGAATTTAGACCATAACGATCAAACTATGCTTAATCTTCTTAAAAAGTCATCCGCCAAATGACGTGCCAACGATACCCGGAAGCTTTTAAAACGTAGCTCTTGAGACGACACTTTTTGGAAATTGTTTCTTCCACTTTGCAGTTTTTTAAGCACTGTTTACGTTGCTGTTGGTATTGCCCTTGTCGAGAAAGCAGACGGCAATCTGTTCCCTTTGTTTAAGTCTAAACATTAGTTATGCCCGCAGATGTCAGACAGAACCCCACACGTGTCATGGCAACAGATGACTTCACTCCGCCTTGATTTGACCTATAAAAACACCTTATCCAAACCCATAGATCCATGTCTCCACGCCATCTGAATCCAACGAGACCGCCTACGATAAGCATATTTCCATTTCACAGCTTTTGCAAGCGTTGCAGTTTTTATTTGGCGCCGTGAAGAGTGTCATCCATGGGTAATAGGATTTCCTCCGTTCTTTCCGCGTCGATTTCGGGCATGTTTATCAGCCGTGCCGATGATACAAGTTTTTTTTTCTACAAATTTCAAACAGCCAGGAAATGGGTTCAAATGTGTTCCATCGAAGTTTAAGTCTACCCGAAAAGGCAGACATGCAGTCACACTTCTGTCAAGTATGATATTCCGGGCGGTGTTTGAGTTTGAAAAGGGCGCTCTTTGTGATGAAAACAACAATCTTATCTGCTTTTAGTGCAAGTTTTTTGCATCTGTAACGTCATATTAACTATCTGAGGTTACTGTAGAACGCGAAATTCCACCTTATGTAGCATCTAATTGGGTCCCATGACGAATGTTTTTGTCAAAAATAAAGCCTAAACTTCCGGAAGTCAACTCCCATTGCTCACCGATCATCGAAAAAACCTATTTAAAACTGTCTTTTCCCGAATTCCACCCTTTCCCATTCCTGCAAGTCTCTCAACGTTTTTCAACCCTTCAATTGTGTGCATAACCAAGTTCCGCGTGAAGTTTTCAAAAGTTGTTGCAAATTTAATGAAACTGACCAACGGTGCCCATATAGCCTAGGGATGTGTACTTTTGGTTGAAATGAAAAATTTAAATGATTCAGCCATTTTTTGTGACTCAAAATCTCACGTCTCACGTAGCGTCGCGTTCCGGCTTCCCCAGTTCCACGCATTAATCGTAAATGAGTTCAAACTTTATGTTTCAAACTTATCTTTCTTCATTCTTCCAGGCAATGCGTGTCCAATGCCGTTGACAACTAAACTGATTTGTGCCGTTTGGCTCGTGTTTTTAATAGCCGAGGCTTCGGCCGCGAAAGCCAGGAATGCCGGGCCATCTATTAAGGCTACACTGATCGCGGAACACTCGAGAAAGACCCATAAAGACTATCGAAGTGTTGATAGTTCTGTGGAGTCTATATTGTTAAATGCCGAAACAGCTCAGCAACGCGCCCATCGACGGGCCTTTGAGATGGCTTCTGGTCAAGACAGCATGGAGCCGGTCCCGCTATCAGAATCTTTGGAAGACCATATTACCGATGAAGAGGAAGCTTCCATGGGACCACCACCAGATAACCCTTTCAAATTGCCCAACTTTGACGAATCCTACAAAACGCATTCCCTCTGCGAAGAGTGGAATTCCGGCCGGCACGGAAACAATGTCAACCTGGAATACACCGAATCCGCCGATCGTTTATTAAAAATCATCGGCAATGGAGTCGTTAAAAACGGGTATAACATGTTCATGGCCCCAGGGCAGTCCCAAAGGGTCACAACTAACGTCAGTGTAGCGGTCTACATTGAATCGATGTCGTCCTTCCGGGCCCAAACAATGGATTTTGAAGTTGACATGTACCTGGCTATGGGCTGGTATGATCGCAGATTGGCTCATAATTGTACAAATCCTATTTTGGTCACACATAAATTCATTGCTGATCGTATCTGGCAGCCGGATTTGTACTTTGTCAACAGCAAATTTGCGTATCTTCAAGAAGTTACTACTCCAAACTTCATGCTTATTGTCTATCCGGATGGGCTGATCTTTAAATCGATGAGGATCGACGTTACTTTGAGCTGTATGATGGATTTGAAGCGGTTTCCGACTGATAAGCAGGTATGTTTGAACTTTAAAAACTGAAACTGTAAATTTAACATTGAAATTTCCAGGAATGTCCCATGGTGATCCAATCCTACGCCTACGTCGAAAATCTTGTCAATCTTTCCTGGCACAATGACCCGCCAAACTTCCCGATTGGTTCAAATGCCGAAATCAAGCTTAACGACATGGTTATCACAAACACACGATTCGAAAAGTGCGAAGGCCCATATCCAATGTTTCGTGGTTACGGCAACTGGTCCTGCGTCAGAGGCTTTATCGTTATGAAGCGCCTAGTTTTGTTCCACGTGATTCAGACGTATGCTCCGACAGGAATGTTGGTTTGCATTTCGTGGATGTCATTTTGGCTTGATCCGAGAGCATCGCCGGCTAGAATCACTTTGACTATTACAACACTCCTCACTTTGACTACCATGAGCAATGGTGCACGACAGGACTTGCCACAAGTCGCCTATATCAAAATGTTGGATTTGTGGCTTAGTTTCAATCAAGTTTTGATATTCTTGGTATTACTGGAATACACTATAGTCAGCCACTTTTTAACGAAAAGAACTATGGATTGTGAGCATCGAAGAAGTCAAAACGCTATGGGAATGATGACAGAAGTTGGCGCAAATATGGTGTTTCCAAAGGTTTGTTGGACTGGGCTTTTGTTTATTGATTGGGTATCGATTAGTGAAATTTTGGGTGTGAGAATAGAAAAAACACTATTCACGCACTTGTGCGAATGCAAATTTTCTGGAACTATAATGTGTGCAAATGAACAAATTGCTATTCAATAAAAAAATGTGCAAATGCATTAATCACGTTCATAGTTACAGTATCCTCAAATGTGCCATTTCCAGTCCCAATCCAAAGACCGCCTCCGCCAGCGTTCCGAATCACCCATCGCTGGCATCACTTCCTCTACGCCACTTTGCTCAAACGGTGCCAACGGCTATATTCGTCAACGGCACGCTTCCATCGACAATGGTCATGGCAAATTAAGCGCTCAAAACTCATCATATTCAATGTCAACAGGCCTGGGGCAATGCCTCGGCAATTCAGCTGTGAGTTGTTTTTCGCACTTATCACGTATAGCCTTATGAAAGCTTTACTTGTTTTGCCACCATGTATCATGTTTACGTTAATCCCACGAGTGAATGCAATTCTTATGTTTGGCTTCTACCGTAACCTAACTAAAACTAATAGCATTACAAAATCGGTTTCCACTTTTTGGGTTTTACTTTGACTTTGGTTTCGTTTGAATTCCCCTGCTGTTTTTAAAGATGTTGTGCCGCTTGGCTACTGTCAACAACAATCTGTACGCTCGACGAGGGCAACGTCCAAGCTGGTCGGACATTGAAGCTGAAACAACCGTGAGTCTTTGTGTGATTTCTCCTTTTTGGGATTTATGCTTCTGTCCTTTGGTTTACACCTTTTGATTTTGGCTTTTGGCGCTTTATTCGGGCTGATTTTGCTTTCTTCTTTTTCAGTTTTGCCAATTTTTGAAATTATGGGGTTGCATTTTGTGTTTGCAGGCTCTGATGTCAGGGACGAACCACACCAACATGCCTTATTACAACAAGACGGATTTGACGAAGCCGTGTTCAAAGTGCGCTTATGAAAATGAAATGATTGCTCGGAAAATTGATAGATGTGAGTTTGGTAGTCTTTGTTTAAGTTTTTAATGACAACTTTCAGACGCTCGAATAATCTTCCCCTCAACTTTTGCAATATTTTGCGCAGCTTATTGGTTTTACTACAGTTGGTGGGATGTTGAAAACTGACAGAAACTTGGTTTTTATGGTTGAATTTTGCGAGTATGTATCAATAAATGTTCCTATGTCGACAATTGAGGCGATAAATTTTGAAAATTAGCAATATTTTTGTTTACTGTTTTCGCGCAGATGCACAATAACGCCTAAAGGCACTTGTCTGCGCACCTTGTTTTGTCCTTGATTGAGTGAGTGACGCAGAATCGGCTGTAAGAGTGCGTCGAAACTCCGCTACACGGTCACACAAATAACAAAGTCACATCAGTCGTCCTCCTCGAAACAGAGGCCCTTGTCGCCATCGTCGCCGTTGTCGTCAATGTTTCCAAAGAGGCCTCAGGATGCGCCGAGATATGTGGGTCACCTGATGGGTGGGTGGTGTCTCGCCTCAGGGCTGTCGATTGGCGGCATCCTCTGCGTGACGACGACCTGGACTGACACTTTGATACATGGCGTGGGGGACGGATTTTGACCCATGGTCACTCCTGTCGCGCAACATCGTCCACTTGTTAGGGGGATTCGATTCGGAGGTGGGGGCTCGATTGCATCAACGGCTGGCGCCAATGGCCCTGTAATGAGCGTGGACACGGAAACGGGGCGCCATCGGCTGGACTGTCGGAACGGAGGATGCGCAAGGACTGTCGGGGTGCATTGTTTTGACGGTGGAATGGAATGCATGCGAGATCGGCGATCGGGCAATTAGACGCTTTGTGTGGATTTATTACTTTTGGCAATGGTGTGACGTAATTTCTGCCTTTAACCGTAAAAAAAGTTCAAACTACCGTAACCTGAACCTATTTTTTGCACAAAAAGTTATCATTTTACCCCACTGTGAACACTATCCCAAGCCCAATCCACCCCCTGTCCCCCCAAATTCAAATTTCGACCTTGAAACACCCTCGAGGCCTGTCCCATCGAACTTTGACAATGCTCCAGCACACCCCTGTGGCGGTACCGCAGGCGCCCCTGTTTATGCCCCTTCACCCGACTACCGGTAGTAGTAGCACATGCATGACCCGACCAGCGTGTCTTGCGAGTTTGCATGTATGGATTCTGTCAAAACAGCCGTCAAAACATACGATTCAGTCGGTGTCGATACGTCGATTGCCCTCAGGCGGTTGCGCACCGCCGGATGAATCACACCTTCTGCTGGTTAGATTTCCGATTTTCGCGTGCCGTTTGAAAATAGAGCGATGATATCGCATTTCTTGGGATGTTAGTTTGTTGATCATGTCTTCTAAGTTTGAAATTCATTGAGTTTTGCGGGCGGGGGACAAAGATACGCCTAAATGGTTGGTGTTTGATGGCTTCCCGCTGGGCCGAGGGGGATAATTTCCGAAGTTTTGTGTCTTGGGGAGTTGTTTGGATGGTTGACTGTTTTGGCGGGTTTAAAGTTGCATGAATTTAATGGAGAACTTCATGCAATGTCGAATTCGTGGAATTTTTCGTGTTATTAGTCATGTTGTATCACCCCCTCCAGCGGTACCCATCTTTGAAGACGTCTTATTGGCGCGGTGATTGCCATCTCCGCGCCTCACACCAAAGGACTAAAGCCGATTTGAATATCTGTATCCCTCACTGCCCTCGAACCACCTGCCGATGGTGTCTTTCGCCTCGAGCAAGCCCAGTCGCGCGGAAAAACCTCACTCAAAAGGCCTCCAGCCTTCAGGTACTATAATAAAAACCCACCCCACCCCGCCTGGCATCGCTCCCATTTCGAAATAACGACCGTTTTCCTGCATAATGCCCTTAGGGCATGCATTCTGCACCTCGTGCCAACCCCCACCTGCATGGCACTTTCGTTATTGCCGACCGACAACGGCATGCCCTCTGGGCATTTTGAAATACATTTCAAAATCTAAATCTGTTTTCGCTTACCATTTTGCAAATCTATTTCCTCTTCCTCTTCCATTTTTCATACCTATAATAGAATGCACTTTACTAGAGTTTGTTTATCGACTGTCCTTGAAATCTCATCGCATAGCGCCAGCGCCTTCGACGATTCAGACATGACAATTACGCCTTTTGACGTCTTCACTGTTCCGTAGCACTGCCCCGGCCAATTGCAATTGAGATTGTCGGTCAATTTTCCCGGACAAAGGTGTTCGGTTTTTGGGGTTTTTCAAGAGGTTCATAGCAACCGATTGACTGTAATGGATCTACGTGACTCCATTTTGCCCTTTTATATCGTTTTTCATTGAGTTTCTCGACCTTGATTGCGATTCCGTTCATCGCCCGGTTAATTTTAAGGGCATCCATTTCGACGGCGTTTTTTATTCCTCCTTCCATGGCACCGTAGTTGACAGCCTCCAATGGCCTCCAAAAACCTTACCCAACTATCATCATGATCGTTATCCATTTTTTACTCACCTCCTCTCCAGAGGATCGTACACCTGTCAAGTTGCTTGGTGATTTCGATTTTGGGCGGCATTCCATCCGATGCTGCCCGAAAATAGCCTTGAAACCAATACCGAACCATGTCAATCTGACAAAATATTGTTACAACGTGGTCGCTAGTGCATTTTGAACAGCTTTTTTTTACAAATTCCCTTTTATGGATGCAATACGCAATCACCAATTTTGCAAAAATCATGTCCTAAGGCGATTTTCATGCTCCCATGAGTCAAGTCACACTTATTTGTACAAATTTTCCTCAATTTTGGTTGTCAATAACGTGCTTATTGGCCGTCGTTTACGATTTACATCCGTCCACATTCGCGCTGTGAGTCACTCATTTCACCCGGTTTTTCAAGTTTTATGATGTTTTCGGACACTGACTGCCCTCCGGCGTGAGCACCCGAGTTGTGACATTTGCGCATGCGGCATAACATGACCATTCCGGTGTATTGAAAAGGGTGTATTTCGGGGTTGTTATGGAGCTTGTGTTCTCGTTTTTGTGTTATTACAACTATCATGTAGTGCTTTTGTAATCTTGATGCCCTGAAGCTGTCAAAAGGTGCTACATTCCGTTCATTAATGTGAATTTTTTGTAATAACTACTTCCCTGATCAAATCTAAGAATCATCGCTCCAAGTACAACCAGAACAGTGACCGCTTTACAGCACTCATAATGCGCTTATAAGGATCTTCAAAAATAACACCGATTTGAACGATTCAAAGGAGCCGGCTGGTAGCACGATCTATCCGTCTTCGGTGGCCGGCAGGCTGGCAGGCAGCGCCATCGAATCGTTCGTTTCCTTTTTCGTTTAAGTCAAAATTCTGAAACTAGTTTCTTCTGCGCTGCCGACAACGGTGGGCGACGACCCAACACGGAGTGAGGGATGCAAAAAGGCAAAGTCTCAAGGCTATGCGATTGCTCAACGGTGTCGACGGAGCCTTCTGAAACTGCTGAACGGCCGCCATCCAGCCGGACCATCAGAACAGAAGGGGGTATCGGTTCGATTTCGATGGCTAGTGTGGTTTTAATGGACATTTGGAGTGGAGGGCATTGTAAATTTACTTTTTTCGTGACCATTATTTTCATTTTTGAGGGGTTTATTGTCATATTTACCATCAAAAATCGCGTTCATGATGTTTTTCTACTCTGTAAACGTGTATTTTGATAGCATAGTTACCCTTTCACCCGCCACTGTGAACTACGCGATCGATAAAACTGTTCCGTGATACCTTTCAAGTTGAACAAACATCGAGTTGTATCGACAGGCAACCCAAAATCGCATTATGTAACGATTTACCCCAATTTTCAGTGCCATCCGCCGCGGTCTATGATACAGTAACCTTCCATTGCATCCTATCCGTGACTCACCCCACCAAAAACAGCCATGGCTACCTCAATAGTCAAAAAAATTTTGCTTACGCTGTCTATCATCTTGATATTTGTCGGCATGGCACTCACAATTGGTGGCGCATTCTCTCCCACCTGGCAGATTGTTGATATCCGAGAATTCAGGGCGGAACATCATGTGAGTTTTGGAAGACAGACTATCGATATTATCGATTGGATATCGATTTAGTTCTCCGGCTATCGATCCGTTATCGATTGGGTTCTATCAGTGAAAAATTTTATCGATAAACAATCATTTGACTATTGATCGGTGTTTTTAAATCAATAATATCGACTTTTAGCACGGTCTGTGGTGGGATTGCGTTCGTGCCGAGAAGCACGTAGTCGCCGTCGGTGACTTCTACGACGAAACCCCGCTCCACTGCATGTACAAATTTGACAACTCTGCCGAACTCGTCATTGAGAACACCTTGAACAACATTGATGAAGATGGAGCCGCTGGTGAAAGCGAGCACCATCGATTCTGGGCATGGCACAAGGCTATCCTGTTCTTCATTATTTTCAGCGAAATTTTGGCATTCTTGTCTGTTTGTACTGGTGTCTGTGCGCCGTGCTTTGCTCCGACGACTTTTGTCTTTGCTATTTCGCTATTTTGTGCCAGTAAGCCGTTGTTTTAGTTCAAAAGTACCTCTAAAACCGTTAAAATGTGTTTAGTGATCTGCTCCATCATCGCCGATGGCATCTTCTTCCTCGCCGCCAACCGTGTCGACAACCGTTTCGTCCAAGGAATGGTCGGCACGTATGAACAGCGCATCGGATACGCCTTCTACGTGCATCTTCTCGGCACTCTTGCTTGGGTCGGCGCCTTCGTCTGCGCTCTTTTGACGACTTACAAGTTCTTCCAGTCCAATGGCACCAGGTTGGTTTTACATTGATCTTAACTTTGCTTGTCGCTTTCAAACCTCATAACTAACGAAACGGCACAGAAACATCGGGAAGCTAGGTATACAGTATCTGACCAGATTGGCGGAACTGTAGGGGTAGTAACATTTTGCAAGATTGTCTTTAGTCACGAAAATGTTTCAAGCAAACTCTTCGAACCCGGTTATCGCCACACCGCGGGTCCTTCGCACGTTACCATGGAATGGCAGCCGAAACCAGGGTCCCAGCAGATTCCCATGACCACCCAAAGGAACAGTGCACGCCAGCATCTCGTTGATTCGTACGCCTTTCCGACATCTGTTTAAGTTCATCACATCTTCTTTAACGAAAATAGATAACATAATCCGAATTCTGTCAAATGACAAAAAAGTTACATCTGCATTTGTTGAATTTTGAAATTCTCCTGACTGACCTGACCTCATCGCTGCCGTAGTTTTTCTCCACATATCTGATCCATTCAAAAACCTGACTTTTCAAATTGTGCCAAACGTTCTCAGGATTCTCTTTCCCTGCCTATTTAAATGCGAATTTAATAAAATTGTTTAAAAACTTAGCTTTTGTCGAGCCACAATTGAATCACAGCCGTCATATTGTTCACAGCAAGCGCAATCCTGATGTTTCTGTGCCATCGTTTTCTGGGGTATGTGTTTTTTCATTTCAATTGAGAGGTAGCGTGACTAATGGAAAATGCTTTTCAGTGATGACACTTTCGAGGAAGACGATCAGCGCTTCCAACAACGCCAGCCATTCCTCCGCAATTACAACATCCCGCAAAACGGCGGATTCAACGGCAATGGCTACAACAAGCCGTCTCCGTACCCTCGGTCCTACCGTGAAACCAGTGCCTAAGTATTGTACACATTGTAATTTTGGTTTTAATATTAAGTGATGTATCGTGTTGTGATGCATTTTACATGACTGTCATTACATGGGGATTTGCGATTTTTAAGTTATGATTCTATCACGGAATAAATTCATTTGACTTTTATCGGTGATATCATGCTTACTTTTACAGTTGGTCAGTTGAACAAAACAGTTCAGATAGCCATAATAATGGCCGCAATGATGGCAGTTGCACCGGTAGCACAGACAGCGCCCGACTTCTTGGTCGTAGTTTCAAGCGCCGGCGTAGTTGGCACAGTCGTAGCAACGCTGGTTTCCGCAGCCTTAAATTGACGGACGCCATCCTTGTCAGTGATAACGATTTTCTTAGTATTGGCGGCAGTGGGTTTGAAGTTGAAATCATTGCAAAGTTCGGTGTCACAGAGGCAGTACCATTGCAGGTTGCGTCGAAGGACATTACAGCCACTGGTGCCGAGGGGGAATTCGTTCTGAAACGAGCTTCAGTTAGATTGCTGCCACCACTACATAACATAGCTAATGTGAAAGCACAGGGTTAAACTCACCGGATTAGCGCACATCCTTGACGTTTGTTCAAAATGATTGCTCTTAAAGCACACTTCGCCCGATTTGCATTCATATTTCAGGCAGACATCATCCGCAACTTGGCCACATAGAAAGCATTTAATTGAAGCTACTGTAGAAAGAACGGCGAACAGAATCACAAACCGGAAGGTTGCAGTCATTTTGGTTAGTTTGATCAGTAATCAGACGCCAGACGCGTGTTGGCGATGGCAGAGAGGATCCAACTGGGACCATAGAACGCTTCTCTGGCCATTGAAACATGTTAATTTTGCCCGGAATTCTTAAAAAAAGCGTGTGCATTTATAAAATGAGAATTTGAACTGTTTTTGAGTGCAAAATTGTTACTTCGCGTTCGATGATATACACCTTATTAATCTTTTATTTCAAACCCAAATATTTACAACCCCAAAATCCCCTTAATAACCGCCAACGTAGCCCATGGCGCATCGTGAGCGACCATATGACCGGCTCGGAGGATGTAATACATGTTCAGATTGTCGTACTTCTTGTGATACCCGAAGATTTGACCATTATTCTCCGACGGATTGCCGAAGCTGCTCTTTGTCGCCTTCTGGAACTTTTCCAATGATGGCCAAGTCAAGCGCTTCAGCCACAATTCAACTCCGAGCGTGTTGCAGATGAGATCCAGCTGACCATTGAAGACAGTCACGTTGACGCCCTTGGCAAGCAGTGTGTCGACAGTGGCATAATTCGGTGTCATGAAATCGCCCCATTGGGAGTTGAACACTTGTCCGGATTGGGCATTGAAGCGGATATTGTCGGGAATGATGCCGAACTTTTTCCTCATTTCATTGTTCATGAGGTTATCAAGGGATTCCGTTTGGAGCGGCTTCAAATGACGATTGAAAGCGCGTTCTTTGGCGGTGAGGGTCTTGAATTTGTTGGAAGTACGGTAGGATTTGTCAGAGCTCTTGAACTTGGACCAGTCATCAGTGCCACCGCGTTTTAGGATGTTGTACCAGCTGACACCATCGGTGAGGATGCCGATAAGGTCTTCCATTTCGGACCAGCAGGTGGTGGCAGTGTACCACTTTTGACCATCGACGAGCGCCTGGCACTTGGCGGCTTGAGCGTTGACAGTGGTGAGTTGGTTGTCGTCGAGATATGACTGAAATTACAACTTAGCAACCTTTTTTCGAATTGAAATGCTTACCACAGAATACAAATACTGTCCCCAAGTGTTAACAAAGTCCATGGCCGAAATCCAGCTATCACCAAGTGCCACACCACCCAAAGTCGCCTTCACAGTGCCATCCTCAATAGCCTCCTGGAGCTGTTTTCCGAACTCGGCAGTCATCTTTCCACCGTAGCTTTCACAAACGATGTAGAACTTCCTTGTCGCATATTCCGGATGTTTCGTGAAGAAAGCCTTGGCCCAGGTGACCAAATCTTTGCCGATTTGTTGAACATTCTTAGTGAATGCATTGCTGTTGGATACGTAACTGAAGCCAGTTCCGACTGGATTATCGACGAAAACCAAGTCAGCCAATTGCAACCATGTCGAATTACGGTCCTGTTGGTTGATATCCTTCGGGCCGAGCTCGTCAATGTTGCCAAAACCGGTGGAGTCGGATCCAGGACCGCCTTGGAGCCACAAAATTAGAGGACGATTCGGTTCAGTCTTAACGGCGAAGAGCCACCAGAAGGTCCTAGCGTTTTGGCGGATATCAACGTAGCCCCAATCTTCGGTGTAGCTAATCACACCTTTTGGGGTGCTGACTGTGCCATCGGCGGTGGCGACTGCGAAGAACGCGGCCAAAAGTATGAGCAATTTCATCTTTGCTGAAAAAACGTACCATTAAAAAGACTTAAAAAGTACAAAATCAAAAACGACGGCCATCACATAAAAATAGTCAATCTACCAAACGACTAACCGCCGAGCATCGTCCGATGACTGATTATAAGTCGAACAAAAACTATACAGCAGCTTTGATGGACAAATGCTGATAAGACGGACGAAAAACGGATGTACAGCGCTGCAGAAAGCAGCTGAAACGAAAAACAGATAGCATTGTATAGTTTAGCTTGGACTTGGCCAAGGGTTTAGTGATAAGGAAAAAGGATGTTCCAATCAGGGAGGTGTACTTTCGGCCAAAATTAGCAGCTGGAGGAGAAAAATGACGGAAAAAAGTAGGAAGAGGTGGTCATCGGGAAGGAAAATGGAAGTAAACGAAAACGGCTGAGCGTTTCAACGTTTTTTGAAGTAAATGCCCCGAGGCGATCGATGGATCAAATGACAGACTGACCTTCAGTCGGTCTGTTCTTACGTTTTTTAATCGGAGCAGCCTAGACAGACTTTGGAAATGTGATTAGGCAAGGCAAGTGTTTATGTCGGGTGTGAGAACTAATGCTGAAGTTTGATTTATTAACATTTTCTTACAAGCTTACGTAAAATTTGGCCAAGAACGAGAACTAGACGTAGGATACAAATGAATTTGACTATTCAACCTTTGATTGTTTCAAAAGGGGTAATCTTGAATCGTTTCCATGAATGTTTCGCTGAATGTTGGCCATTGTTCCAAGCTGCCGTTGAATGGTGGGACGACGATTTGCGGTCATTGAATCACATCATTCCCGGCCGATGCACCAAAATGTGAGGAATAATGCTCACGTCTGTTTAAATAACGTTTCCTTACAAGCTTACAAGCCGTTTGAGCAAGTGGAACTAGCAAATGGAGAGACACCACGTTTATGACGGGGCGTTAATCATGAGACGTAAGAGAAACCACATAATGATAACGATGTTCATTAACGAGGGTCAATTACTATTAATGTGGTAAGCCACGGGTGTTAAAGAGGGTGCCTTTTCCTGGACAGATTCAAGATTGTCCTTGACTAGACAAAAGTGCTTTGATTACGGAAAGGTGACCAATACGTGTGGTGATTTAAAACTTTTAACGTATTTTTGGTTTCGTAAAAAGTTATCCGAAAAACCATTTTTTGCAAAAAAACCAACAGATTCCACAAAAATTTGCATGAAAACACAACCCAAAAAGAGACCCCTCAATTTTCCCATAAAAGGCCCCCCAAACTCTCAATCTTCACCACTTGTGCTTGCAAGTTCCATCCACCCCATCCCATCACCATGGCCTCCGTTGCTCCCGGCGATATCGGCACCCAGCCCGGCACCAAGATCGTCTTCAACGCCCCCTACGATGACAAGCATACCTACCACATCAAGGTGAGTCCATCCCCTTTTCTGCTCTGAGGCACCCTTTCCAATGCTGTTCTCTTCAGATCACCAACTCT
>KB455342.1:99703-135013 GCA_000341325.1 Panagrellus redivivus | reverse complement strand
AGACGACCAACATGAAGCGTCTCGGCGTCGACCCCCCGTGCGGTGTCCTCGACCCCAAGGAGGCCGTCCTCATGGCCGTCTCTTGCGATGCCTTCCAGTTCGGTCAGGAAGACACCAACAACGACCGTATCACCATCGAGTGGACCAACACCCCCGACGGTGCCGCCAAGACCTTCCGCCGTGAATGGTTCCAGGGTGACGGTATGGTCCGCCGCAAGAACTTGCCCATCGAATACAACCCGTAATTTGGTGTTTGCTGTGTGTGAATCGTGTTGAATAAACGAATAAATAATATTATTCTTAAGTTTGTGTCCACCTTGCCTATCTATCTGCAATCCAAGCATGCATTGAAACAAAATTTTGAGCAGTAAGTGTGTCTAAAACTTGTTTCTTTCGATAAACATCCGAGTCAGGATGCCCTTTGAGATATAAAGAAACAATGCACGTTTATCAGCGTCACAATTTTGTAACGGATGCTTTCCTTTGAAGCTTTTTGAGTAGTTCAAGTCTAAAACTAGTCGGAAGTTGCAGATTGTACGCGATAATTGAGACTTGAGTATTCACTTTTTTGGCGCACTTTTAAAAGAAACTTGCATGATGCTTTTCTGGAATAAAGCAACTTATGGATAACCTTGTCCGGAGAAATGACGGCTTCTACATAACAAACTATGTGTCAAATATTTTTGAAACGTTGTAAACCACGATTTTCAGCACATCATTGTCGATTTTTGCTAAACCATAAAAGAATCACGTCGTTTTAAAAGTTCAGCGTCAGTTTTCAGGGTGTACCTTTAATAGGCAAAACGAATGCATTCGTTTAGATGCAATCAAGAGCAATTATGAAGACTTTTTACTTCAAGCCCGCGAAAAGGTATAAATTCGTATCTGTCAAAACTTACTTAAGCAGACAAACACACTTTGTATAAACTAGAAAACTTGTTTCAAGGCTGATAAAATCAAAGATTCTTTCGAGATTGGTAGATACTCACTCTGCACGATAGCATGAGGTACACAACTAAAACACATTAAGTGGATTTTAAGGCGGACACTTTCGAATTGGGCACTATTTTAAAAGTTCCTTGTTAAGTTGATAGGTTTTAGTTTTAGTCTACGTCTGTCACAAACAGCGTGATGATCCGACCTTCCTTTGTAAATTTTTTGAAAAGATTGATAAAACCCCTGGCTGTAGGGACATTATGGATTGTATTTACCTATGCCGTTGTAGTGTTTAATGTTTTTGGAATTGGTCCAGAGCCACAAATTGCTGCTGAGGTAGTTGTATCTGAGGAATTGATGGTAGTTCAGACTGGGTTTTATTATAATACTTCTATTTTGTGAGTCATTGGATTCTTTGGAAGTTATGATAATGGGAAAAGGTTTTCAGCTATCCAGACAATACAGCAGTATTGCTCCATTTTGCTGATCACAGACAAAACTCGACAGAATGGACATGTACATCGAGAAACGCCACAACAACACTCGATTCAGATGCGTTAGTGCGTCGGGCGGCTGATTTCGCGGAGCATTGTTACTGGATGGCACATATTGTCACCTGTCCGACTGTTTTGAACCCGACAGAATTTCAATTGACGGTCTTGAATTCGACTAGCAAGATTGGCTTAACATTGGAAGAGCCCAGCAGAAAACCTCGAGGCGTTGTCGCTTGCTATGCTCCAATGTACTTTGAACAACGCTGGCAGACTGTTTCGATGATTCATGAACTCAATGCCGGTTGGGGCGTCGATCTCCAGGTTCATTATGTCCAATCTGTCGTTGGCGATCTTATGAAACTGCTTCAACCAATGGTGGATAAGGGGCTTTTGGAATTCCGCGGCCTCGATATTCCTGATTTTGGCATCGATCTAACAAGAAAACTCGGCTACAACCCAGCCCAAGCCACAGAAGCCCGTCATCAAGTTATGGCCCTGCAAGACTGCTTCTTCAGATATCGAGAAAGTGCCGAATTCATCTTGATCAGTGACCCGGATGATCTGTTTTTGCCACATCACGGTAAAACGCTGTATGACGAGTTCAGTTATTGGAAAAACTTACACCCAACAATGTCGGCTTTCATGATTCCACGTAGAGGCTCGCATATGACGACAGCTTCGAGATTAGAAAACTTTGACGTTGGAGAAACGCTAAAAACGCTTCATATTTCTGAAGATGCCGGTGTCGGAAAAAGTGTTTATAATCCGAGGTTCACTGAAACTCCATGGATTCATTGGCCGGCTTTAAACATTACACCGTACATGAGGATTTCAAACAACGACAGTTGGGGAGTTCATTTGGGGTATTTTTATGATAAGGCGCCTGGAAAGGTAAACCATTTTGTAAAAAGTTTCAAAAACTGTTGTGAAATTCAAAGTTTCAGAGGGCTGATTTAAAAAATGTCGCCGAATACGTCGACATTTCCCGTTTCAATCAATCTATCGTCGATTACAAAAAAGCAAGCCTCGAAATCGATGATCTCGCCAGTCACAAATTAGACTACAAAGACCTCATTGGAACTTGCCGTCGTCGGCTTCATGCTTTGCACGCTCTGCCAAAGATGGTAACCTATACCGTGCCCTGTACGACAACCACAAGCTGCAGATTTCCTCAAAGAGACGTAAATTGCAATATTGCTGTACGCAAATATCGAACAGAATGTCTTCCATTTAATCGCTTATGTGCCCTTATCCCTGAAACAGTACTTGCCGATTTTGTTAAACGGAAAAATGGCTGTGCTTGGGGGATAAAAGCATAATCAAGGGTAGATTTGAACTTTATTGGTGTAAATAGGTAACAAAAAACCACGTTTATTTGAATAAATACAACACAATTACAATCGGCAGTTAAAAGATGCATCCTTGGACGTACAAATTATCAATATCAACACCAAAATATGTCAAATGCAAGTTAAATTTGTCGTTCAAATTGATGAATTTCAGCCCATAAGTTGGATCCGGGGTCGGACTGACGGTGTAAGTTGCAGTTGGTGACATGTCATTGTCATACAGAACGGCTGTCCTGTGATGATAGGCATCAGTGTCGGCATAGCTGAGACGTACTGGCGCTTCAGGGACGATGTCTTTGCCGTGGATGATTCTGAAGGCATGCGGGATGGTTTGGTCGTGGACTTCAGCGAAGTCGATATTGCCGGTACGGGGCTGGCCAAAGGTATATAGTGTGACCTTGTCAGATGTAAAATAGCCGGATTTGACTGCGGCTAAAGAAGTCAGCGAGGCGAGGGCACCACCAAGAGAGTGACCGAAGGCTTGAAGCTTGTAAGTCGGGTGAAGCAAGGCAAGTGTCTGCAAATCTTTCTGGATTCCGCCATTCCAGAGGATGTCGAAGGATTGGTGGAAGTAAGAAAACACTTTTCCGCCGAAGAAGTCAACTGAATCGGAGATGTATAAGATGAGATCGATTTCTTCCTCGCGGAACTGCTTTGTGCCTTTTGTGCCTCGGAAGACTACGGTAATGGTTTGGTCGTCATCGTTGACGGAGATGTAGCCGCTGCAGTTGGACTGGAAACAACTTTTTATAATTAAAAGTTAATATAAAGTCGAAAGATTTACCTTAATGTGATCGCAAACCAATGTGTATTGCGAATACACCTTCCCACCCGGAAGCCGATTATCCAAGCACGTCTGAATCTCTGCAAAATCTCCATTTGAAGCCGCAGCATATACAAAAGCTGTATTTCTAGCGAAATCAGGATCGTAAACATCTGTGGCCCTAGGGCAATCGTAATCACGATGAACATAGGCAGTTCCGTTGTTTTTCTCGGTGTTGATCAAGCCGATGGACTTACAGGACTTTGTGTCGGCATTGTAACTAAAACACGATTTTAAAATTTACAAACTTCATAAATGTCAAAGAAAAACTCACTAGCAAACAGATTTCGCCACACATTCCTGACAAACCGTGTGGCTACCACAGCTCGCCGCCGCTACCCCCAAAACAGCCAAGCATACTGTAACGAAAAAAGTCGACATCGCTAACCTCGTCGATAAAATGTACCGCGATATTGGCGTTGATCATGCTTTTATATCTTTTACACAAGCCGATGTAGACTCCATTCTTTACGACTTCGATGGGTGTCATAACTGTTGCTTATCAATAATGTGATTGCATTCTGACAATCTCACAAAAAAAGGTGATGAACTTGGTTGATATCGTGCCTTTGGTGTGAGGGCATAAGAACAGGGAAGTTATGGGAAGCTTCCTCTGAGAACTGACAACAATCAAGAACAGACAACATTGATTAGAACTTGGAAAGGCGTTAAAAATCAGGTCATAAACGCGATCTTACGTGCGATTGCCCTTTTACAGGACCATTTCCAATGTTTCCTTGATTAGTTACATTGGAATGCATGCCAAGGTGAGAAGAACACAGTTCCGATAAGAAAAGACAATAAAAAGTTTATACGTGAAGTGGTAAGAGACCAGAGAAGATCTCAATATGTTTGAAGGGGGGTCATAAAGGTGTTATTATTACCGAAGAAGACTAAAGGTTGACCAAAACCATGCCTTTTTCCATTGAAAACATGTGAGAACAACATTGATGACTTGGACAAAGAATGCTTCGAGGCAGTTTGTCATTAGTCACTTAACGCAATGACGAAATGACCTTGCTAATGAATAGAAAAGCATGCATGTTTGCAGTTTCTATGTTTCAGCAATGAATAAATAAGCGTTTTTGTTATCTTTTTACCAGCTTTCGCATGTCGTTGAGCGATTTTTGGCTCATCAGGTTGAATTCCAGCCATTTCTGGCGTCACTTTGCTAAGTTCCACTTAAAAATACATGATACAATCGTCTAATTTTGTTTGCATTTATTTAACAGCTCAATTGGGAAAACAAAACAGATATGGGCACGCATGTGTGGAATAAAAAATTAGTCAACGTGCTTACATTAAATGAAGGATATTCTGATTCCTTCACCTTATTAGTAGACAAAATTGAAGCATAATCGTAGTTTTGAGGTCGCTGGCGTTCTATCATAGGAACAGATGATGCCGTTGAAAGACATGGAAAGCAAGAAGCACTGGCACCCCGATCATTTGAAGGCGACTTGGAGCCGAATTGCAAAAATCGTGATCGTAGCACACGCATCGCTCTTCCTGAGTCATCACATTGGTGTGGCAGCCTTCTGGTTCTGGGCCTTCTAATCGGGTTTCTGCCGGTAGACAGGTCATGGCCAGCTTCGGCATGTCCTGACGAGTAGAGATGTAGCTCTGATAGCGTTCTTTCCTGAATTGAAATTTGTTAGTTTTCTGATGCACTTTGAGGTCATTGGTATTGTTCTTTGTTTTGTATTCGAATTTAGTGTTCTAATGAGTTCTCACGAATCTGTGCATTTCATTGTCTCACGCTTTTCAGTTTTAGGCATTTGTTGTCTGAAGTCATATTTTAAGCTCACAGCAATCTCGACTTTCACTAACTGGAATAAAGCGTTCCATTTTGGAACATGAGTCATGCGCAGCCTAGCGACGGCTAATGCAATAGTGCGCAGAAAAGGCGAGCAAAGTGGACTGTTCCCGGTGATAGAAAGCGTTATACAACCCTTTTTGGCATTTGTATTAAAGAAAAATCAGAGAAAAAGCAATTTTACGATCTAGACACCGCGTGTTTAGAGTGCTAGACACCCGAAATTGGATGTATAGAAAGTTAGACACCACTTTTTTGGGAGTTTTGTGACAAGATATTCCTCTTTTAAGCTTAACTGGTTAGTCTAAACTTGTGAAGCATTAAAAATACAGGTGTCTGAAATGTCAAACACCCCCTCAATTGTCAAAACACACCTGTCAGACAGCTGAAATCACCTTTCTATACAACTTTTGATTGTTTTTGATACAAATAAACAAGTTTCCATTGCCAACATCACTTTCCACGCACTTCCAACCAACAAAAGATAGCCGCCTCACCCAAAGTTGGTGGCCACATGTAAGTGACACCTGTCACCACCAATGTCTTATGCATTTCACACAAGTTTGGATGACTGCATAATACTGTCTACCAGGCAAAGCGGCATCTCCACCCCAGAATAACAAAGTCTTACGAGCGCGACCGTGAGCGTGTCAAAGGTTCGTTCATTTTTGGCGCTCGTGGCGACAATCCAATTTTCATTGCGCTCAACATATGCTTGTTGCGCCAAGTAGATCCAGAAGGATATACAATAGCCTTTCCCAGGTCCGGTTCGAGGCAGTCAACCATGCACGGACATAGGCAAGGCAAAAAACTAATGTAAGCCCCGTCAAAAAAGTTGGAAGTGCCATTGTTGTTGGAACGAAAGGCAGTCGGAGTCGATGGATGGCAGCAAAAAGTACGCGCTTCCAGCATCCATGACTTTTTCCCCTTTCTTGAAGCGCTTACTTTGGTGAGCTGTATATGAACAACAACATGAACTTAGCCAACAGGGGAAACCTTTTGTGCCGCGGTGAAACGACACATGCAATGGGCAGAGCAAATTGGAAATTGGTGAACAATGCCGAATGGCGATGAGTTCCTAGCGACTTGCTGCACTGTGGCTTTTGTGCCACAAGGGCACAGGATGGAAGAGACAGAAAATGAATGGAAAAGCTCAATGCGCATAACTAAGGGGAAATTAGCTAACTTACGTGAATTGGGTTTCGAATTGAGTGACTTAAACCAGTGAAATTAGTAAAAACAACGACTTAGACACCCAACAAGAGGTGTCTAAACACCTAAACTTCCAAAAAACTAAGCGCCTCTCTTATCAGAAACCTTATACATGCTTGCTAACAGTATATCTAACCTTTTAATATCATCAAAAAAGTCTAATCCCCAAAATGCCCTCAAAAATATGCAAATATATACACACTTCTATCAACTTCAAATCAGCGTGAGAACACAACGGAAGTCATTGTGGGTGCCTGCCAGTTAGCCACTTTTCGGCACCATTTTATTTATATGCGCGAAGCTCCTGAATAATTGCATTGCATACGTAATGAATCATGTAGAAAGCCACACACAGCCACCATGGCAAAAGTTGATGTTGGTATTTCGGCCAATGTGGTGGTATCACGTTTATTTTTACCTCTGGGTAGTTTTCAGCTAACATACACCTGATAGATGTTAAAAAAAAGGTTTCGAAATGATAGTTTGCAAAGATGGAACTGGTTTTTTTGTTGATTTATGGACAAAAAACCACACAAAATCTCTTTCTGGGCTCTTGAGTTGTAAAATTTAATGGCATTTCCTAAAATTGATCCCAAAAAACATCTTTTGCATTGACAAAACTTCCAACGTTTGTCTACAAGCATTGCATGGCATGTCTCGAGTAACTGGAGTCAGACTTGGGGACCCGAGTTGAAGTCAATCCACTGTTTATGGCATTCCAGCTCCGGGAGGCCGAGGGCTGTCTCAAACAATTTGCCAACTAACGAACTATGAAAAGACATACGCAAAATGTTGTCGTCGCCCATTTTTTCGGCTATGACCATGTCCGCTTACCCGCAGTTGACCCCCTTTCGGCAGCACGTGCTCGACAGGACCAATGGGAAAGCGCTTGTTAGGTGCTAATTGTGTCTATAGTTGGGCTAAGACGCGGATTATGTCGGAATTTGGGGCTACAAAGAGGCTTGGGAGGCATGGGAACGTGTTCTGGGTAATAAAGTTTACTTTTGTGCGCAACTGTGAGCTTAGTTTAGTTAAAAGATGAAAAGAAAGTTTAAAAAGATGCATTAGAAACATAAAAAAGTGAAAAACCGCACTTTCGTGCCGAGACCCAAAAGTCGTTGCAAGACCCACCTGAGAATCCTGACACAGCCGACGCCTTCGCATTGAATTTCGTGGTTGATGGTTGTTCCTAAGTAGCACCACAGACCTGTCGTCGCTGCAAAGACAGAGAATAATAGGTATGTTTAGTAATTTATGTTTTTCCGATTGGGGCTATATAATTTTCATCGTTCGTTCGTTTTTGGTTGACAGTGAGAAAAATGCAAATAGGCACCCTTTTCAAGGCGCTGTTTGGGTGTCAAAGTATAAAGTTGGATAATTGAATAAGAAATGTGCCGTGGAAAACGTACCTGGAAGGACCAGAAGCAGCAGCAATGCTACACAGACGCCGACGGACATGTACGAAAGTCGACTTCGGCGGATGATTCCTTCCTCACATCAGGCGAGGGAGGACAAAGTGGAGGGGAACACCTTTGAGTTAATCTGAAGTTAAGTTTTGGCTTTAACTTTTGAAAACTTAACTTGTTGCAAAATGGAAAGAAAGTCACAGTCAAATTTGGTAAGACACTCGGTCGACCCTCGACGACGACCCCGTTTGCCTTGAGGGCATGCTTGCCCGGAAATGAGTAATAGTTAGTTAAGATGGCGCGGCGCGCATGCCACCTCCTCCAAAAAATGATGATGATACGCACGGCATTTTGCGGGGGGTTTCTTCGTTAACTCGAAGACAACGAGAACCCGGCTAATAGCCTCGGGGCAACGGCGAAACATGCCCTCAGGGCAGTCGCCTAAAGGAGTCGTTTAACGGCACAAGAAAGGGCAAGGAGCCGTTGACAGGCGGTGGTGGCACACCCCCAGACAATGACCATGACCCCATGGAAGTCCACCGGAGTGGGGAAGTTTCGCATCGCTGCCTTGGGGGGCTCTCCTGGTATTTGTCCTCGTATAACATGCTACCAGACCCAGCAAAGCACCATGTCACGGCCGCAAAAACGGTGGACGCGGCTCGGCTCCCGGTGCCCGCCCTGCCCTCCGGCGGTCCGAGTGGAAATGACACTTTGACGGGGCGCGGGTGGTGGCCAAGGGCAAGCTTGGCTGCCTGTGGCCAGTAGGACTGGATAAGGGGCGGGGCGGAGGGAGGCTATTTTTGGTTTTTGGGAGAGGAACTTGTTCAAAGTTGGCTTCAGGAAGTTTTGAAAGGTGGATTCTACATGGCTAATGATAGTGTTATCAGTCAGCTGGCTTGAAGATACTGTACAAGTCCGGTTTTTGAAGGCGTAGACTGAAAATAACGCAGTACCTATACAAACTGCTTCAATCTTAGCAACCCAGATGGTCGACTAAAAGCTACCTGTAATTACCGACTTCCGGTTTCCGTTTTAACTCGGCTAACTTTGCCGCAAGGGAACTGTGAACGACTGAATTGTCGGTACCTATTTTTAAAGACGTGACTTATATACACATTACAATGGTCCAGAATCGTCCAAAGCGAAAGCGCTAGCAATCTTTGGAAGTAAATGGCATTGAAAAATCATATTTTTTGTGGCTCGATCACGAAAACTGCCGGACATGTTGACACTTCCAGCAAAACCCAATCGCTTTTCCCACGAAAAAACGAGCAATATGAAAACCAATCAGCAAGAAGTGTATGTACTTTGGTCTTTTAAACACAGATACGATCAACAAAAACTGTCAAAACAAAAATTGTACTCGCTTCTTATAAGTTTTGGCAGAATAGGTGCACTATAAAAGTTCATGATATCACTTTTTTTAAACCGATCTAACTCATTTTGATATATCGCAAACACGAAATGTAAAAAGAGTAAGATGCATCACCATGTGGGCTATCAAAAAGGTACAGAAAGCAAATCATAATAATCAAATTACCACCCTTATTTTGCAAAAATTAACAAATCTAAAGGACACAACATTCCCACACCCTCGACCCCCCACAATTCATCCCACCACGAAAAGCAAACCACAATCAAATCGCAGTGCGCGAATTTGTGATTACATTTATAAGTGTTTCTCGCCATCTTTACGTTTTTCTGTTAGCTTATCTGCATCTTTATCATCCCAGATTTCAGCCATCTCTTCCCATCATCATGACGGATCCGAACACGATCGATGAGAAGGGATTCGGTGTGGTCGTGAGCGCTGGCGAGTTCAGCAAGTCGGTTTCTGTCGTCTACCGGAACAGGATCCTCGTCGCGATGGATGGCCATCCCCAAGTCTGTGAGCGGGATCACGGTGCGTGGGTTTCGCTGGTCGTGCTGCCCACCGGCTGTAAGATCATCCAAAAGCTGAAGGTGCATCCGGTCAAGACGAGCGTGTCCGTCGAGGAGGTCGAGGTTCGTTTTTGTCAGCATTTTTTGGATTATAAAAAGTGGGATTTTTTTCAGTTTTCCGCCGAGTTTTTCGTCATCAACAATGAGAAGGTATACTCGGGGATTCTCGGCTATGCCAAGGTGACCCCCGAGTGCACGGATATCGTTCAGGAAGCGGAAACGAGTGGAGGGAGACTGGTCTATGGAAAGGCGAAATACAATTCGATGTTTGAGCTGGAACTTTTGGTGGTCAGTTTTTCTTTTAAAAATTTGTTTTCGATGAGGTTGAACTGGCTATCTCGACCACCAGGATCGCACTTTATATATTTCAAAACTCGCGCGGATAGTTTCGACCATATTTCAAAATCATCGATTGGTCCCTCTTTAGGCTCGAGTCCAAACCACTCCCGGCCGCGATCACAGCGACGACGACTACCCTGCCGGTATTTGTTATATATTTTTCTTCCATATTGACACCTTTCTTCCTTATTTACAGCCCCTGCCAATAAAGACGATCAACCCCCTTCAGGCAATCAGCCCGATAAGCCATCAAACTCCCCGGAAGCCTCGGACGACGACCAACCACTTTCCGAAGATTTCGAAGCCCCGAGGCGACAGGACTCCAACTTTGAGGAACCATCGCAGCTGGCTAACGACGGCTATTCCACGATCGATGACCCTCAGAACACGATAATGGATTACAAAGACGACTATTCCGAGTTTGACGATGGTGGCTCGGAGATCTATTTGACGACGGAAATGTTGAGCAGTAAGCTTTTCGTTGATCTATAGTTGAGTTATCTTTGAAAATCTTTCAGAAATGCAGCACGTCGATGATCTCAATGAGCTCAATGAGATAAACAATCGCCAACTGCCGGAGAATGCTGTGCGAAGGGTGCCATTTGCTGGACCGGCGCCGCGGCCAAAGTGTAATTTTGATTGATTTGGGTTTCATTTTGATAAGAGAGTTCTTTTCAGCTCGACGAAACCTCCAGCGCCCGTGGAACACTTCCGTGAGTAGCAGTGGCCATGAGAATTCGTTCAACGCATCGGCTGCCCAGGCCCAGAGGGTATGTTGGTCTTACTGTCAGTTTGGGGCCATTTTATGTGTCATTTTACAGTTCACTGGTCGCGGTGGCCTTCGCTCCACCTCCCAATCATCCCGCGTCTCTGAGCTGCCCCATTGGCAACAGAATCGCGAGCCCGTCGTCCCCACCGGCGGCAATGATGTTCCGATTGGCCCGCGTCGTGTATTCTCGAAGCCGAATCCGTCCCCCGTTGCTCGCGAGCGTGCTCCAATTGGTCCGACCCCGAATGATGATACCGATTGGCAGGATGTGTTGGATGAGCAGCTCCAGGTCAAGCATGGGGTTGCCATACCCACACGGCACCCGTGCCAGCCGGTACAGCCTCAGACTGGCATTCCGGTCGTGAAGCCGCCGTCGGTTTCTGCTTCGAGCTTGAATGCTCTTCGACAGGCTTCGGCTGTCCAGGCATCGCCTACCGGTACTTCTAGAGTCGGCATTGGCAAGCTGCATCTGGTCGATCCGCCGCACTCGGCTAATCGAAATCGTCCGCCTTTGATGAATGCTGGCTTTGGTGCGAGCAACAATCAAAACAGCCCGCCGCCACTTGATCCGGGGTCCGGTTCCAGAAGCAACCAAGGCCATGTTACGAAGCCGCCGTTGACTGATGTCAGAATGGGCTTCGGGAAGAGCGCCAGCCAACTCAATCAGCCGCAGCAACAACAACAGTCAAACCGCTCGTCTCAATCGGCTAACAGCAGTGCCAACTTATTCCCCAAACCGAGTCGCCTGGTAGATCCACCGTTTCCGAAGGAGTATGATCCGAAGCCGTCTGCTGAGCTGGCCCCCAAAGGCTATGGACAGCCGCCGTTGGTTGATGTTGCCATGGGCTTTGGAAGGAGCAATATCCAGCCAGGCCAAGGTGCTGTGATGGGCTTCGGAAAAAGTGCCAGCCAAGCCAATCTGCCGCGTGCGGCTCAGACCTCGCGACCGCCGTCAGCTGGGATCGCCTTTGGTGTGAATGGCGGCTTCAATCAGTCGGAAGTTGTTGCCTCTCCGCAGTATTTGCAGCTGAATCGTTGCAAGAGTAACAGCCAGACTGATGTCCAATATCCGCCACGTACCCGGCCGCCGTCTGCGACCATCGCCGATGTCAGTCAAAGCGTTCATCGAGCCAACCATGTCAGCCGTCCGCCTTCGACCCAGAACATCGGCATGCCTTCTGCTGGGAATAATGGCTTGAATTCGACGAATCCACCTTATCAGACGAATGCCACCTACCAACAGTCGGCCCAGGCACAGAATGCCGAATTCATGTACGCTGATCAGCCGGGTCAGCCTCAGCAAACGACAGAAGCCCCCGCTCCCAGGAACGACGACTTTATGTCTGTCAATCAATCGAGCCAGCCACAGCAAACCCAAGTCTACAAGCAACATCAGCAAGCTGAAGCCCCTGCGCCACGGAACAACCCCACTTCGATGTACGCCGATCAACCGAAGCCTTCCCAACCGCCAACGGTAAATGCACCCTACGAGTTGAACATCCCGACGGAGGTCTTCTTACAGCGCAATGCCGAAGCCATCAGCCGTCCGCCTTCGACTCAGCATGTTGGTGGTATCAGCGGCTTCGGTCAATCCACCCCGAGCGTCCATCGTGCCAACCAGGCTAGCCGTCCGCCTTCGGCCCAGCAGCATGTTGGTGGCAGCTCTGTTCCGTATCAGTCGAATGCCTACCACGCGAATCCGCTCCATCCCACGGTAAACAACCACAGCCAATTGAATCTCCCGACCGAAGTCTTCTTGCAGCGCAATGCCGAAGTCCTCCAACGCCCCAAACTTGAACCATTGTCTCTCCTGCAAATCTATCAGTCCATGCAGCTGCGTACGCTTCAACTTGAATACACCCACGACTACATTGATGGCATCGGGGTCGCATTGTTCAACTCGGCCGAGATTTGGATCTTTTTCGTTCTGAATGGAAACGACAAAGACCCACCGTGTTTGGCGTATGATGAGTGAGTGTTATCTTTTTGATTATTTTGTGTAAAAGCGTCGTTTTCAGGGTCCCTCACTCCACGACCTACAGCATCGGTGCTTTTGTTGAAGGCCGCTTTTGGAGGCTGTTCTCTCAGGAAATGCCGGCACCGCAAGTTTTGTATCGCATCAGCAATCCGTTTATGGCAAGGCTTCCGAAGGCGGACGTGTTCACCAATGGAGATCGTGTAGTCGTAAGTTTACTCGAGCTTTTAACTTTCAAGATTAAAATTTGGCAGTTTTCAGATGCGCAACGTCTCCCTGACCTACACTGTCGAACAAACTGAACCCAGAACCGACGGCTACTTCATCAAAAGCGGCAATTTTGGTCTCATTTTCGTCCCCAATGGCGTCAAACTGCCTCCAAATGGTGCCACCGTCACGCTTCGCTTCAGCTACATCAAGGACACTGATGTCGAGTCGTATTGGGCCGTCGTCAATGATCTCCCGAATCCCGTCAAAGCCGGTCCGACCCCGGTTCCAGTCCCCGCGGAAAGTTTTTGAGTCATCCAAAAGTTTTGTAACATAGACATTCTTTTCAGTACGTCAATAGTTCGTCTACCTACAGTGTACCCGGTCGCGAAATCCTCGAATACCCCCATCTCAACAACACCAATCGACACTTGGCCTACTGCATGCCTGATCCCAACAGCCAATTTCCCGTTTTCCAGCCACCGGCATTGACAAAGAACATACGGGGCATCCCGAGTCTCATGGATGCAGACTTTGTTTACCTCGAGCCGCGTGATTATGACTGATTCTTTGTATTTTGACTCATTTTTCCTTGTTTTTCCAGTTTGCTGTGATTTCTTTCTTTGTTTTCTCTTGTATAATAGCTAATTTATTCGTAAATCTCGTTTTATAAGCATTGAATATTTGTTTTCCCTTTTGTTATTGTTTGGAAAGCCAATAAAGAAGTAATGGTGTTCGCGCGGACCGGATAATTGGACAAAGGTCAGCCTTCTTGGTGGGTTGATTAGCTTGAGGAATCAGGAAGTGTTCCACTTTGGTGGTGGTATATAAGGAGGGAGTGAGTTGAGGGTAAACATCATTCAGCCATGTGGATTTGGATAGCTTTTGTGTTGTTTGCTCTTAAGGGGATCGATGCCATCCCTGTGGACAATGGTGTGGAGGGCGAACCGGAGATTGAGTGCGGCGGCAGCACGATTACGGTCAATTTCAACACGCGGACGCCGTTTGATGGGCATGTCTATGTCAAGGTGAGCTTTACAGATGCTTAAGATGTTAAAGTGAGTGTGTTTCAGGGCCTATTTAACGAGCCCGGCTGTCGCAACGACGAAAACGGCCGCACCGTTGCCGGAATCACGCTACCTTTCGACACTTGCAATGTAGCCCGAACTCGAAGCCTAAACCCTCGAGGCGTTTTCGTAACGACTACTGTTGTCATCACTTTCCATCCCCATTTCGTGACCAAAGTTGACCGTGCTTACCGGGTTCAATGCTTCTACATGGAGGCCGATAAGACGGTCTCAGCCGAGATTGCAGTTTCCGATCTGACGACGGCCTTCCAGTCGCAGCTGGTCCCCATGCCCATCTGTCGCTATGAAATCCTTGATGGTGGTCCGACTGGTGAGGCCATCAGCTTTGCCCAGGTCGGTGACCAGGTCTACCACAAATGGACATGCGATTCCGAGACTGTGGACACCTTCTGCATGGTCGTGCATAGCTGTACCGTCGATGATGGAAACGGGGATACGGTAACTATCATCAATGATGATGGGTGTGCCATTGATCGGTTTGTGTTGAACAACTTGGAGTATCCGACAGATTTGATGGCTGGACAGGTGGGCTTAGGCGGCTATAATGACTGTTAAGGAGATTCTGGTCGATTTCAGGAAGCCCATGTGTACAAATACGCCGATCGTAGTCAGCTCTTCTACCAATGCCAGATCACAATCACCATCAAGGACCCCGGAGAGGACTGCTCTCGTCCTCAATGCGAGGAACCCACCGGCACTATCGCTGCGGCCGCTGGAGCTGGTGCACCTCCTCCATCTGGTCTACCCCCAGCCACTGGAGCCGCTGCTGGTGCCGGAGCCGCCCCACCAACCCGTCGCCCAAACGCGAACCCGCCCAGCTCATCCCGACCCCCGCCACGCTTGCGTTTATTCCGTCGCTTCCGCAGGGCAGCCAGGGATACGGAGCAGTGGCGTGAGAACTCGGCTGGCACCATGGATGTGCGGACGGAACTCAACGCTTTAGATCTTCTCGATGAAGGCGGATTCACGTCGACATTGCTCAGCCGACCGGATATCGCTGCTCGGCGGCACCGGGTCGATACGCAAATCGATGTGGATTCTGTCAATTCTGGCAATACTGACACCCAAATTCGGACACCGATGCACCGTCCAGCCGCTTCTGGAACTGCGCCATTGACTGTGGATGCCGTTTTGTGCTTCGATAAGACGTACTTCAATGCTATGACCAGTCTGGCTGTGATAGTTCTACTTGGATCATCGACGGCGGCCATTTTCTTCATGCTTCGTGCGAAGAAGCATATTCACTGATTCTGAATTACTGTAATCCATCGGGAGGGTGATGAATTCGTATTTATAACACTATTTATTGAACATTTCGACATTAAAATATAAAATAAATATAACTTTTTACCCTTGAAAATAATGAACGGCCAAACACGGCTAAATGACATCCTCAGAATAATTTTCACAACTCCATTCAATCCGGAATCCTCGGAAATAGGAAGGAATCTTCGCCTCACCAGTGCGAAGCTCGAAATAAGCAACCGATGCCTTCGTCTTCTGGATCAGACCGTCTTCGCCCATAGTGCTGAGTTCGCTTTCCTTACACGGCAACAACTGCCATGGAATTGTGGCACTCTTGTCATCGGCCTTCTGCACGGCATATCTCAGTGTATTGTTACACTCTCCAATGCCATCCTCATCCGCTAGCTTCAATTCCGTCACCTTGAAACTGCATTCCAACCCCGCTGGCGGTGCCACCTTCCATCTTTGAATCGTATTAGAGGACAGATTATTCGGCCATCCGATGGGTGCGATGGCGCCACTCTTTTCATAGATAGTATGGAAGTCGTAGAAGACATTATCACCCAATTTAGCCGGCCTAACCATGTAATAGCTAGCGTCGAAACCGGTGCCAGCCATTGAATCATCGGATTTCATTATGATTCTCATCTGGCTTTGCTCAGTCAACAGAGTTGGTGGCACTCTGTGGCCGCAGAATTCGTAATACCTTTTCGTTGTGTTTCCTTCATCCGGATTACTGCCATCTAAGGTAATTCTGACGCTGTCATAGGTGCATGATGTGCCATCATACAGTCCTAAATTCGGTGAAACGTATCGGAGGCCTTCATACATGTCACCCCGATCCCGCCATCTGCTGTTTCGAATGCCGCCAAAACCACCGTAACCTCGATGGTTGCCATAGCCGTAACTACCACGCATACGGTACCCTGTTCCGCGTTCGATTTGGAAATCCTTGAAAACGAGAAGGAACCTGTAATCAGCGGGGCCGGAAAGTACTGTAGTGCAGGTCGAGTTGTCATCATAGCGATTGGGGTAGTTTGGTGATGTGATTCTGCCTGAGGCGAAGTGGGAATCGGCGTCGGGGATGGTTATTGTTCGATTACAATCTGAAAGGTTTCAAGTTTTGAATGGTCCCTCCACGAAAGTCAAACTCACTGTCCAGAATCATATAATCCAGCGCAAACTTTCCAGAATATTGGCTCGTCGTCAAAACAGACGTCGTTATCTCGACTACAGTGCTCTGAGAAACGAATCTCGCCGGTTTATCAGTTCCACAGTACCGTAACACGTCTCTCGGTCTGTCGACCCGATTACAAGCCGGATGTTCGCAATTTTCTGCAATTCCAATGTCCCTGATTTCGAGGAATTCAAACGGACATGTCGCATCGGTGGATGGGAAGTTGAATTGCTTGAATTCGAGCACGACTGGTTGCTTGTTTTTGGAAAAGAAGAACCATCGACACCGCTTGTTTTTCAGGTTTGTCCGAGTTAGACCTCGGTCGGATTCATAGCTGACACTGCGAGGGTCCTGGATGGCAGTCATCCAGCCACCACAATCGGGGTCAACTGAGTGATAAGTGACGTTGAAGCCGTCAAAACTGTCGGCGGTGTCTGATTCAAAATAGAAATTAGCTGTTCGGGACGAGCTTTGGATGGTTAGAGGGAAGTCGGCCATGGAGCAGGTTGGGGGTAGAAGCAGGCTGGAAGTAGCTCGAGGGCCGTCGTAGATCTGAAAATAGTGATTAGAATCCTCCAACAATGTGATTACGCGATAAACTCACAGCAATAAAGTCATAACACCCAGTATTATTAGATCCATACCGCCTTCTCGATTCCACATTCAACTGATTAACCCGGAATTCAATCAGCTTCTTCTTCTCAGCCTTTATCGTCCAAAGACATCTCAAACTGTTGAAGTACTTTCCTTGTCTGTCCAATGGCGGCGTCAACGTCTTCCAATCACTGCTAGCAATCAAATCACCACCGCAGCCAGCCATCGGCCCCAGAGTCGCTGCGACGATGAGCTTGAATCCACCGAGAGATTTACTGTGATCCGATCGGAATCGCACAGTCAGATTCTGTCCATTTGTAACGATGAAATCTTTCGGTGCCGATGCCCCACAGTATCGACCAATCCTCCGCGTATCATTAGTGTCACCTCTGTAATTCGTTGGAAAGTCCCTCACAATGCCATTATACATTTCGACATAGTCGTAAGGACAATTGGTATCAGTAGCCGATGTTTCAATGCTAATCGCAGTGAATTTCGCTTGGATAATGCGTCCTTCTGTTGCGGTGACATTCCAGACGCAATCCAAGTTGCCGTGGTATGGTAGTGGATAGCCAGGAGATGAAATTACGCTGGTCAGACGATCGCTGTTTCCATCGAGTCGAATCTCGCCGCCACAATCAGCCAAGGCGTATGATAGTTTGAAACCACGGCTCTTTTTGAATTTCGATGATTCAAAACGGGTCTTATTTGCCGCAAAACGGACCCCAATACCGCCATGGACAGATATCGGTGGCAGTTCGGTCACGTTATGCAAATGATGGGAGCACAATTTCATCAACGACTTGTTATGTGCATTGACATCGATGATTTCGAGATAGTCGCCACGGCACTCATCGGCTGGGATGACCTCATTACCCCAGATGTTGTATTCTGCCAAATCGATGTCCAGAATTTTCAGTGTAATGATGGGAACAGCTGAATTAGGCAGTTGCGGGTAGATTAGGTACTCACAATTGAGGTTCTCATTGGGATACCCAAGTGGATAATGCGGCGAAGTGATAACTCCATGTGTCAATGCCATGACTGATCCGCATTGTGTCGACCATTTCGCTTTGAAGCCACGGCCACTCGTGCTTGCATCTGTCGTGAAGTTTAATCTAATCCGATTGGATTCTGCGACGAACGGCTTCGGAACTTCGTTGCCACAGACTGTCGGTTGCTTATCTTCGTGTTCGAAGTAGAAGTAATAGTCACCAAGTGGGGCAAGGGCACGGCTTTGGTATTCCTGTGAAAGGATGACAAAGTCCTTATCGCAATTTCTGCTTAACTGGACATCGAAGTCTTCAAATTCCAACTTCACATGATAGCCATATGGCACAATGATATCCCAAATACAATTTGCATTGCTCGGGTAGTCCTTCGGATAATTCGGCGTCGTGATAAGACCTCTTCCAGCATGGGCAGTGAATCCGCAACCATTCTCATTGTTCGAGACAAAGCTGTAAGTCAGATTGAATCCCTTCCGTTGCACATTGCTATCCGAATGCCAGAGCAGGGTCAATTCACGGGAATGGGATCGGATCTTCCTGAATCTCTCCGGCAAAGGTGCTTCGACACTGTTACAATAGCGATGGATAACAGAATGCAATCCCTGGCCTTCGGCCACGATCAGAACGTCGTTCTTGCATTCAACTTGGTATTCAATATCCATGAAATCGATCTCCGTTTCAATAATTTGCCCTTCTGGAGCCTTCAGATACCAAAGACAGTTCATGTTTTTATCGTAGACATTGCCGCTATCGAAATTGGGCGATGTTATCACGCCGGATTGGGCTTCATCTGGGTCGATCGTGCCGCCGCAAGCTAAATCAAAACTGTTTTCAAGATATTTTTAAAAACAAAACTTACGGTAAAATCTGATAGAAAGATCGAAATCAAAATCATCAAACGGAATCACTCTAACAAAAGCCAAGAAATCGAGTTCCTTATTCGGGTAATAATGAGTCGATACGTTTTGATGGCCGGTTACATTGCAGACTGTTTCATCAATTTCCCAGGGGGATTCATTCATGGATTTCAGTTGGACATGATTACCGTACTCACATGTCGTTATCAACGCTTCCAAGCGACGTGAGATATTTCTAAATTCTACGACTGTGGTGCCGTCGAATGGGCGCTTGATTCGAAGATGACAGAAAGCTGAAACACAAAACTTAAAAAAACCGATCAAAAATTACCGTAACCAACATTTAGCTTCGTCCATGTCCGTCACATTGAACTTCCAATCAAGGTTTTCGGTGATGTAGCGGTTGCAATTTGCGTCTCGCTGGTTGCCAGGAATCTGAAACTTGTCATTAAAACTTGAAAAAGAGATTTCTAATAATACCTTTTTGTATTCAATAGACCACGGAAGATTGACCATACTCGCGTTCACATTGATGTTAAAACTGTCAAAAATACTCTTCGAATAAGGTGTATAGGTCAACCGCAACAAGTCCGATTCGGTCACATAATTGGTCAAATTCAAACAGAAATGGTAATCCATTCGACCTCCGATAAGATAACCTCTCGGAATGTTATCGCTGAAAGAAATGCTCGGGAAACAGCGTCTGCTTAGTCTTTTGTAGTAGAAGCCATCGGCGTCGTCATCAAATTTGAAGCTCAAAACGTAGACATTTCCGATGCCAGCATTGAAATTCCATGTACATTTGATCTCAATGATCGGGTTCGGATATCCCGGCAGGGTTATCGTGCCCTCGTCGTCGTTGATGTCACCACCGCACTCGTATCGGGTCGACGCAACTTCAACCTCGAAGCCGCAGATACTTTGTGGGCAGAATAGCGCATTTGACGTGTGTTGTGAATCTCGATTTGTGGTATTTGTCTTGAATTCGAGATACATCACATTTTCGGTACTTTGATAACCTTCGGGCGTCCTTGAACCAATGGCACTGCAGGACGGTTCCATAATGTAATCTCCGGTTTCATTGCGTTCCCGCAGAGCGACGTATTCATCTGTGCAATTCACGGAGTATTTGATGTTCATGCGTTCAACATTGGCTTGAACGAAATGCCCGAGGGGCGCCTTGATAGTCCAGCCGCAATCGGACTTGAACGGATACGGCATTGGATAGTTCGGGCTAGTGATAGTCGAATTCTGTCCGGGTAACAGAACCACGCTTCCGCCGCAGGTTGCCAATTCATAGGTCGCATTGAATCCATGGGATGGCGTCATAGAGTCGGTCGTTACGCGGACGAAAAGGCTAGATCCGGTGGAGAAGATGGTCGAAGGCGGATCAGCTCTACAGTACAGACCGATGAGAGGAGCATGTTCACTGGGACCGTCGCGGATTTCAAGATAATCGTCGGTGCAGCTGAAAAAAACGCATTTTTAGAAAAATTTAAGTTTAGGCCACGCCCATTTTTGACTCCGACTCCGCCCCCTCACAAGCCCCGCCCACTTTTATAACTTACGCATTATCGTCCGAGTTTTGCATACTAAACGACATTGGATCCACAGTAAACTTGATCCGATGACCTGTCGGCGCCGTTATGACGTAATTGCAATCCAGAGAATTGTCCAATCCCGGAAAGCCTGGAGGCGTCAGGACCTTGATGGAGTTGTGCTCATCGACGGTGAGATGGGACGAACTGCAGTCGTTGATAATCTCTTTCATTGTTAATTTAAAGCCCTTAAAGGTCTTTGTTAATACGTATTTACTAAATTTTTTACCTACTTTTCCATAGACGGAATTATCCGACGCGAAGTTGACGAAAATGCGTCCAGTTTCTGCCACAAAATCAAACGTTTTTGTTCCACAGCGTTGCTTTCCTACTTCGTACACTGATTTTGTCTGAAAGGCTTGATTAGTACTTCAAATTGGACATTTAAAACTTACAATGTCAATGTAATCTCCAGTGCATTGTCCATCAGTGCCCTCCAAATCCAGCTCAACAGTTACATTCATTGCGCGTCGACTGCCCAGGATGATTGACCATGAACATGATTCGTTTTTTCTGTACCCATTTGGCCAGCCGGGGCTCGTTAAAACGCCTTCATACGGTGATTTAACAATGTCGATGAAGGTATAGCTCGTACAACCGAGCCAGTAATCGAGTTCAAAACCGGTCGCAGAGCGGGATCGATCGGTTATCATTGCAACTGTGGTATCTTTGAACATGGTAATGTTGATCGGTTTATCTTTGATGGCGTGGCAATATTTTGTGGCGTCTTCGGCATAGCGATTATTTGACGTCATGCCGACACTTTTCTCAATTTGAAGGTAATCATAATTGCAGGATGTTGAATACTCGAAATCAAGTTTTTTAATTTGAATATTCAAACTGGCAAACGGATTCGCATTCTTGATAGGCCAGCGGCATCGTTGTTCATTGTCGTATTTACCGTAAATGTTGACTGGATTGGTCAAAGTTTGTACATCGAAATCGGCGGTAAGTTCTTCGCCGCAGTTGTATTCTGGAAAAGGGGGGTCAGAATCCAAAGAAAAGTATAAAATCTCAAACAAACCTTCAAGAGTCTCATCAGCCTTCGCCTTGCTCATATGCTTACTGAATTCAGACGCGGTCACACCCTCCCATCGCGCCAAAAACGGTCGGAAAGGCAGCTTCACAGCGGACGAATAAGCAAACTTCACGTGACCGCTTGGAATCCAATAAATTTTCGGTGGCGAATCAGTGCTCCAAAAGCCTTCAATATTATTGAAACACGCATCCATGTTAGGGCATTCTCCTCTAAGTTCCAATTTGATGCCACTATTCGGAGGGATGTTGTATTCATCAAAAGCAACTTTAACAAAGGTCGTATTTTCTGGTGCCACGAGCTCCCACTGGATAGTTTGAGCAGCGCCACTTGATTCGAGAAAGCCTACTGGAGGGGTGTTCGTCGCCACTGAAACAAATACTTTTTACATTTTCTTAAAAAATGGTCACTTTCACTCACGCAAATGCGATGCCAATGTCAACTTCCACTGCGGCTCTTCCGGCATATTATCCTTATCAGGTCGATACCGTAACCTCACTGTGACATTGACAGATTCAAACGTGGCCACTTCAGCTGCACCACAAACACGTGGGCGGGGCTTTGTTTCATTGGATAGTTTTACTTCAATATAGTTTTCTTGGCAGAATTCACTTTCCGGAAGCAACGGGAATTCGGCAGTAACCGAAGTGAATGCGCCTCCCGGTGAGACGAAAACCCATTCACAATCTGCTTCGTGGTTCGGATCGACATCATATTTGACTACGTGAGCTCCGCCTTTGAATGTACCGCCACAGAAGGTGTTTTCAAGGCCGTAGGTGATAAGATAGCGGCCACTTCCTGGCATGAGTTTCGTTCGCAGGAGAAGTTTGTCATTGCATGTTCCCCAATCGCGCGCTTCGTTGATGATATGCGAGTCGCTGAAGGCTGTTTCTTCGACTTCTGTCCCGCAGCTGATCATGAAGCTATTTGCAAGTGAATTTATGGCATTCGATGAGTGGAGATGTTCACCACGGATGTAGAGGGTATCGCCTTCGTCTTCTGAAACGGCCTTACTGTAAATGGCTTCAAAATAAGCATTCATACCGTTATCAGCATTCCGTGCAAACGCATATTCACACTCATTGATGCTTCCATTTTCGCCATCATGCTCAATCATAAAAGTCTTTGGCTTCTGTTCCGCTACAAGTTTACCGCCACACGTTGCCCATGCTTCTAGGACAAAACCACCGTGAGATTTTTTGTCATCCCCAGATTCTGTCACTCTCGGCTGGTTAGACCCTTGGAAGATGACCACAGCCTTGTCAGTTGTTGGATCGATGGCGTACGGTTGTGACAAGCCATTGCAAACACGGAAGATCATATTTTTGTTGTAGAAGTAGTTTGCCGATTGGTTATAACTGCCGCGATAGAAGGACAAACCACCTTCGAGGTAGCTCATTGATACCGAACAGCTGAAGCAAACTGATAAGCTGAGCCAAAGTAATAAAAACCAACTTTGTGATGGCATCATTAGCCGGATACATCAATGCATAAACTTGTCTCTTATCACCTGACGGATTCGTAAACTCCTTCAAATTGAACTGAAGCATGGAACCTTCTGGCGTTCTGAACTCCCAGATGCATTTGATGCCATTGTCGTAAGGTTTGGGGTAGCCGGGGGAGGTTATTGTTACGCGATTTGTTGGGCTTACTGTAATCAGACGCTTCTATGGTACTGTTTTCACGACATTTAGAACACTCACCCTCAACAACGCCACCACACCGTGCATCGTCACTCATGTTATACTTCTCAAAATAGATTCCACCACGCAAAACATACCCCCTTGCTGAATGTTGAATATTCTTCATCGATAACCGCATTCTCATGTGAAGTTCATTAGTATGACTTAGGTAGCTTTCATTCGTCAAAGTATGGCATAAAATCTTTTGCGGAACACCAGATGCGTTGCTTGTCCCAGAATAGAATGCGATTCCATCATTTTCCTCACTCTTTGGATTGACAATGTCGTCGCACTTTGAACCAGCTTCTGGATTGTCCATGAAGTAAGCATAATCGATTTTAAATCTGATGACGTAGCCAACTGGCGCCTTGACTGTCCATGCGCATTCGCGAACTGTGGAATTCGCCGTAAAATCGCTCTGTGCAACGGCAACAAGTGTATTGTTAGTATAAATAAGTTCGCCACAACCGATTGTTGAGTAGGACAGCCAGAAGTAGTCCTCAGGTGTACCTTTGAAGCTAAGTTCAAGGACGTTATTAGTCGAAACGATTTCTGCCGGAACACTGTTGTGGCAGAAAGAATGCACATTCGGGGCTTCATAGTCGAGGTATGGGCTAGGTTGATCGAGAGTGTAGGTGACATTAGCAACTTGTGACTTTGGAATCCGGAGATATGTGAATGAGCAGCTGTAACCGACGTTGAAACGATGGAAGATGAGGCGAATACGGGATCCGGGCGAGGTTCGAATCGTGTATTTACAGTTGACAGGGTTCGTATCAGATGTGCCATAATTAGGGGTTTGGATGGTGCCATGGGGAGCGGTGTGGGTAATGTCTTCGCAATCTAAAAAATCGGTTTAATTTTTTTTGTAAACGCGTTTTTGCCATTCGCACAGAGTGCTGAACGCATTCTGATCATTCGCACACATTTTACCCTGAACGCTTTGGGCGCCATTCGCACAAGTCATATTTTGAAGAAAAACCGCATTCGCACAAAAATATCGATTTTTTTGCAAAATTTTCAAAACTTAAAAAAAAACCTACTTACCAGTCGTAAAATGTCCCAAAAACCCGAACAAGCTGCCTTGATAACTCCCACCATGCTGCACATATCTGACGTTAAGCCTGTTACTGTCAGCCAAAACCGCTGCCGTTGAAGTTTCCTTAACGCAGTACCGCCGCAATAAGTTGTTCTTGTTCTCACTGTCATCGATGACTTCCAAGTAATTTGCCGAAAAGGTCGTGCATTCGCCACGTTGTGTGCCACTAGCCAGATCATCGATAAACGGAAAAGTGAGCTTGACTCTGTTGCCTTCGGCCACCGACACTGTCCACGAACAATCAAGAGATCTCGAATCTTTGTCAGGGTACTGTGGAGCGGAAAAGTAGCCAGATACGCCGAAGACACGTCCACCACAGCCGGCGGAGAAGATTTCATACCGAAGTCGGAAGAATGTTGTCGTCGGAGAGGTCGTTGTAACTCGGATGAAAGCTCGGTTTCCTTGAGTGATAATCTTAACGGGATTGGGTCTGTCGCAAAGTTTATCGAATCCAGGAAAGTCTGGCGACGTCGCTGACATGCCGTTTTTGACGGTGATCGCGCCGGCATGGCAGGCCATTGAGATGTTTTCGAAGGATAGGGAGATTCGGTGCATTCGGGGGAGCTAAAGTGACAGTTTTAGTAATTTATAGAAGTTTTGAGCGACAAAACTTACAGCAATAATGTAATCACACTTCGTATTTCGTGGATACTGCGTCCCATTATACTCAATGACCCCACTTTCGGCCGCAAAAGTCCGATCACAGTCAGTATCAGCCTTCACAACACGATATTTCGCCGAGAATCCGACACCATTAACGCTCCTATCAGACATGAAAACAACAGCCATCTTATTGCTGGATGAAATCAATGGCGGTGGAATAGACATGCCACAGAATTGACCCAACAACTCGCCATGATTGTCGTCGTCTGTGTAGAAACTATCGAAAACACGGACGTTGTCGAAGCCACAGCCTTCATTGTGGGCGACATTTTCGACATCAAAGACGTCGAAGTCGAGTCGAACTTGGTTACCACTTCCGCTGACGACTTCATAGATACAGTACATGTGGGATGGGTATCGCTCAGGATAGCCGGGTGATGTGAGTGTGCCGGTTGAAGTGAAGAAGAATGCGCCACAACCGACATCATAGATTTCGTAATCGAATGAAAAGCCGTAATTTTCATCATTACCGCTTGTGGAATAGGTGATGGACAACGGCACATTGGCTGAAGTCACAATTTGGCCGATGGGGGCGACGAATGGATAGCGTGCACAGACGTAGCGCTTGTTTATCTGTTCGCTTGAAGCGTGGCCACCGCTGAACTGAAATCACAAACTTAGGCACCACTAAAATAGTCAAAACAAACTTCAATGTAATCCTGTGACGCCGCTTGAGCCTTCTTGTTATAGAAACAAGTGCTAATACTTGCTCTCAATCCAATGTCCCTGAATGTGACCCGAATTGCTTCCTTCTTCGTCGCAATGATTCGATAAGTACATTTGAACGGATCTTTGCTCGGTGCCGGATAGTTCGGTGACTGAATCGTGCCATTTTTCTCCGTGAAATCCATCTCACAGATGCTTTCATACTTCAACTTGAATCCTCGCCCTGTGCCAAATTCATCTGATCTGAACCCAAGTTCAAAGTGGTGGTTACTGTAGATTCCACTCGGCGGCCTGACGTTACAGAAGATGCCACCCTTTGGCAACAATCTCACATGATCGCCCATACAACTTTCAAGGCTTTGAGACCGTCCCATAAAGTCGAGTTTCTGGACGTTGGTTTGAACATCAAAGTCGATGAATTCGATGCGAACTTTACGGGCTGACTCGGCAATGCTGAGATCGGTGCTGTTTTCGATGGCAGCGTCAAGTCGCCAGAGGCAGTTGAGATTCGGGAAGTAGGAATGGGGGTAGTGAGGCGATGTGATGTAGCCAGACATTTGACCCTTGGAATCGGGGCGGAATTCGCCGCCACAGCCGGCTTCGACTGAAAATTGAGGTCTTTTGCAGTTGTTACACATGCGTTACGCATCCGTTGAAGTGTGTAATTTGTTTTAATGTAATTTACGACACGCACATATAAGAGTGCTACGTATACGTGGTAGCGTGTTACGAAAAAATTGTACCAAAATCAACCGTTTTTCGATTGTGAAAACTTGCTGGCATAAAAGTGTTTTTTTGAGGTAAGAAACGAAACATTGTAACTTACGTTCAATAACTCTGTACTTAATCGTGAATCCAACACCGCACCAGGAATTCGGCTCTTCACTATCACAACTGACCGTACTCAAATTAGGATCCACAATGCGTCGATCCGTTTTGAAATAGATAGTCGCATACGGCACAGTCGTCCGTATAATTCTTGGTTTCGTGATTGTTTCGCAGAGTTCCATTATCCTAAGAGGTTCCGACGCCGATTGATGGTCAAACACTTCCAGCGAATTGATACTGCAGTTGACCACCGCTCCCGTGCCCATTGTTAAGCTCGTCACGCTGAGCTCCAGATGGTATTGTGGCGGAACTGAGATATACCAAACACAAACATCTTCATCGTGGATGTCAGAATAGGAAATTGTTCCAGTCGATCCGGTGAATCGGCCACCGCATCGAGGTGAAGACGCATTCCAGCTAATCCGAAAGTAACTGTTGATCAATGCCTCATTGGAGTCGAAAAGAAGTTTTGCCGCACTTCCGGAAGTGTAAAACGGCACTCCTACGGTTTGGACATCTTGGCAGAAGGTGCCGATCAGCGGTCGATCCGTCGAAAGGCCATCATAGACGGAGATATTACCAAATGCCGTGTTGCAACCCTTGCTAAAGCGATGCAAGAAGGATGTCGTCGTGTAATTCTCAAACTTGAACTGAATAATCTTCCGACTGTCAAGAAGCTGGATGGTCCATTGACAAGCAACACGCTTCACAAGATCACGTCCATTGAATTCAATGGCGCCGGTATCATTGTGCGTATGGAAGCCGCAGCCAGTTTCTTCGAGCTCACAGTTATCTCCGTAAAAGCCTTCATCACAATCACAAACAGGGAGTCGAATTATGAGAGATTCGGGATCTCGATCAAGTCCAGTCTTGCAGGTACCACGATAGCTGCATGTCTTTCCAACGCAAACGTCGCTATGTTCACAATGGTCACCTATGAATCCGGCATTACAGCGGCAAGTTCTTACAGTGCCGTAGTCGAAACTGTTTGTTTCCTGAAAAACAATTTTTTAGTCTGTCAATGGCGTTATGCTACAAAAAAGTGAGAAAAATCGTTACAAATACAGTTTTTAGCAAATGTTACGTATGCGTAACACTGTCCAATGCCAATAAATTAACGTCTTAACAACTCGTAACAATGTGTAACATAGTCAAACAAAGGCGTTATGCATTTTGACAATGTGTTACACATACGTAACAAATTGTAACGCATCCGTAACAATGCGTAACACATCCGTAACACTGTGTTACGCATGTATAAATCGCGTATAGGACCAAAATTCAATCAAACTAACCTCACATTCACCTCTCTCATTACAAAACGCTGGATTGCAATACTCCCCTGCATAAGTCGCATTGAGCTTGTTGCATCCATACATTCCAATGCCGTCACCAGTGTAACCTTCCTTACAGACACACGTAACAACAAAGGCACCGGCATCAGTGCAGTTGGCATTTTCATTGCACAACGATTCATCGCAACCCGACGATGCGATTTCACACTTTTTCCCATCGCCCTTGTAGCCCCTCGGGCAAGGCCCACATGTGTAGCCGCCAAAATTGTTCAAACATTCGACCTTCGGCGATTTCGAACAATCATTGGTGAATTCACTTGCACATTCGTCGAAATCGGTGCATTGGATACCGTTTCCTTGCATGCCCGCCGGGCACGACGTGCAACGGAAGCCGCCAGGGGTGTTTACACAACCAGCGCCGGGGTAGCACGGCGACATGGCGCATTCATCGATATCGACACATGTCGGGTTTTCGGGGTCATTATCACTGACGTAGCCGAATTCACAGAGACATTTGTAGCTAACGCCGGATGAATCCTCGCCCGGGATGGGTAAACAATGGCCATGTTCGCCGCAAAGGTCCAAATTGAGATCACAAGATGATGAACGAAGTTGGCAATGAGTACCGTAAAAGCCGGTCGGGCAATGGCATTTGATTCCCGGCAGGGCACCATTATTCGTGCATGTGCCATTGTTTTTGCAGCCAATGTCGGATAAACTGTAGAGAGCACATTCATCGATACGATTTTCACACTTTTTGCCATTAAAGTGTGCCGGACAGAGACACTGAAACTTGGCAATGAGGTCGATACAAGTGCCACCGTTCTCGCAGGGTTGGTTGAGGCATTCGTTTTGGATGATTAGCTTGGTAAAGTTTTGAATGTGGCTGAATAGAAGTTTGATGTTTTTAGCCAGGCGCGATTGGGTTTTATCTTTTTTCTTTTTTGCGAAATCGGTGAAGTTTTTGCGGAGGGATTGGAGCTGTAATTGATTAAAGTTGGTTTAAAATGATGGAAGAAAGTGATAAACAAACCTCAAAGCCGAGATCCCGAAGTTTTGTTTCGACACCGGCGGTCTTTTCATTGGCACCGATGAGATGGTAGTCGATTTCGTGGAGATGGGAAGAGAAACGGGCTACTTGGAGGTTTAGTTCTTCGATTTGGCTCTGAAAACCGACAGTACGCCGATTTTGAAACACTTTTTGGTTGAGAAAGTAAAATTTGTAAGTTCAAACTACGTGAATTTATCAATTTTACAGATTTAATTTGCATATTTCACCCCCAAATGAAAGCCCGTCTATAAAAACCCTAAATCCCACCGATTCGGTTCTCATTTACGCGCCCCCACGCTCGTCCCACTCGAACCATGTCCATCCCGGAAGGCGACTACGAAAAAGGCAAGAAGATCTTCAAGCAACGCTGCTCCCAATGCCACAACATCGACTCCCTGGCCACGAAGACCGGTCCTACCCTCAATGGCGTCATTGGTCGTAAGTCGGGTGCCGTCGCTGGGTACGACTACTCGGGTGCCAACAAGGCTAAGGTGAGTCCCCCTTTAGCAGTTTCTATTGAAATCTGGCATCTGTATCACCTTCAGGGCGTCGAATGGAACCGCGAAACCCTCTTCGAGTACCTCGCCGACCCGAAGAAGTACATCCCAGGCACGAAGATGGTCTTCGCCGGACTCAAGAAGGCCAATGAGCGCGCTGATTTGATCAAGTACATCGAGGTCGAAGCTAAGAAGGCCCCCGCATAATCCCTATCTAATCCATTTTATGTATTAGCTTGACTATTCATAAACTTGACAAAAAAAACATGTTTAAAATGCGAAATGACTTACCGAATTGGGCAGATTCAGGATATCAGTTTTATCGAACCAAATTGAAGCGCCATCATTCACTCGAAAAGTGATGTTTTTCGATTTTCCAGCGTGGAAGTAGATGTTTCCATCGAGCATAAGAATCCGAGACCTAGTTTCGTCACCATTGGATACGACGAGGTCGCTGTAGTCGTCTACGGCGGTTACTGTAGCTGCGAGGCATAGAAATGCCGTAATGGCAAAAAGAGCCAAGAAGTTTGGAGGTTTCTCGCGAGGTTTCATTTCATTGGAATCTGAAAAATGACCAAAGTCACAAACTGGACGCCTAAAGACTCAATCGAAGCGAAACAGTGATTCGCTTTTCTATCCAAACTTTTTGTCTGCAATCGTTTGTTTGGATCAACGCTTCCACCACCCCTGCAAAATCGACCCTATCCAATGGCACGTCACTTGCTTCTGCGCACACTGTCAAACGATCATCAACATTGTGGTCATCAGGGAGCCCTGTCATTCCGATGGATCGAATTTCAATCCGTGTTTTGATTACGTTTCGTGGTTTTGTGGATGACGCTGCTTTCGATAATTTGTTTTTGTGAGGCAGACGTATTTTAAAGGTAGGTAATTATTATCAAAAAAACAAAAAGCTAACAACGCAACAATTTCAAAACCTATTTCGGGTCAATAACGGCCTCTCCAATCGGCTCTTTGATGAAATGGCATGCAGCATCGGTAATGGCAATGCGTATGTCATTCGGCAACGCGATGATGGATTCATGGAAGACCAGACTGTCGGAATTGTCTCGGTAGAATCGGGCACATTGCGCCTGCAGGTTTACGTGAAAGTTCGCCCAAGCATACTCGATAATGCGGGAAAGGTTGTCGACGGTCGTCTTGAAAGCGATGCACTTTTCAATGCGGGTCTGAAATTGATATATAAACTGGCTTTCAAAATCAGATTTGAACTCACAAATGGCATATTTGTCGACGAATTGGTGCATCCCAAGGAACTCTTCCAACGTCTTCTCCTGGACATCGTGGCCGAGACAGAAGTCAATGGCATTCTTGACGGTGGTGGCATCCATATCCGTGATCTCGACCTTGCCAGTTTCGGTCTCCTTGGTGCTCGCGGAAAACATGGCCTCGAAAACAGGCGAGATCGACATGAGGAAACCGCGGTGAACCTGTAAGCACCCAATTAGCGTCCAACTTTCGATGGCAAAACTTACCTTGACCCGCTCATCGCCGACAACAAACTCCGAATTCCATCTCGACGAATCGTCCATCAGCTCATAGGGCCGCATGAACCAGCCTTCGACAACAAGCGGAGATTCGAAGCTGTACGTGGCTTCACATGTGACGCTAACTGTGGTACTATAAGCACCAATGCTCATATCTACGCGAAATTCCTTCGTTTTTGTAAAATCCACGATTGGGGTTTTGACATCTAAAAACGCCAATATAAAGACTCTGTCAATCAGGGGTGGATAAACCAACCGCTCTTACAAACAAGTCGAAAACTGCCGCTGATAGGTGTCTTCGAAACGTGGATGACAGCGACGGCCATATATGACTCGTGTTTGGTGTGCATTTCGAGATACCAAAAACAGCCAGGATAGCCTTGGACTGGACGACTCTTGGATCGCGCTACTTCGGGAGCTGATGGGACATTGCTCACTTGCATGACAACGTTGTCAGTAAACTTTCGTTTCTGAAAAACACACATTCTAAAAGCATTCGTTTATATAAAACTGATAGAAACTTGCGTAAGACATCGTGCTGGTCCAGACGAAAGCTTGATGGATTGAAACGGATGTAGAAAGACGACAGAAAACGTTGAAATACGTCGAACTCGGTGGTAAAATGCAGCTGACATGAGCGGTGCTACAAATGAAAAACTGACTGAAACGTTGAAGGTGTTTTCTGTGCGAGACAACGTTGTGTGCCGCGGTGTGCACGCGTGCAACTTGGCGTTGATAGTTTGAAAACGTCATTTTCACGGCTTGCTAAACAAAACTCATTGTTTTTATCTTGTCTTGTTTGCAAATTTGAAATTCATAATTATCGATTTATATAAGAATCTGAGCATTTCACAACTTTTAACAACAATAGAACAGTAAAAGTAAAAGTCATTTCGTCGGAACGAATACGCTCCAAGAATTCGATGAAAAATGACACAACAATTTCACCACGCTTGTGACACATTGTACACCCGATTCGTGACACACGGCATCAACAATTGTCGAACTCGGTCTTTGGCGTTCTCAGGCTCGTCATCACATTTCAAAGTTATAAGTAGTTTTGATTTTTGAGTCTTAAAATGCCATTCCATATAACTATTTATAGATCAAAACTGAACCTACATAACACAGTTGCATCAACTCATCTGCTTCAAAACGAAAGAGATTCTCACAATCACCAGTAAACTTCAAGCATCTAACTTCTCTTTTGTCAAATTTGAGAAGCTCGCTAATCCAGTTTTTATAAGCAAAATTCTCTCCGAAAACTGTGATTATGTGGATGTTGCCAAAAAGGCTCAAAATGAAAGAAAATGTAATTTCGGCACTTGTATAAGTATCTCCGTTATTAACAACGGATCACTCAAAGACGATAGTTTTTGAAGTGTTTCCCCGTCCGTATAAGAATTATCTTGAAAAACAATAGATTGTCTAATCAAGAAGTGATCGAAGATTGGATCGGCAAAGTCAGAAGGTTGCAAATCGAATAGAACCAAATGGCCATCTACCAACATCATTTCGTCGTTTTTACATTCGATGCATTTGTGATCAAAATGGGCAAGAATTTTGAACTTGTCGAGACGTTTTCGAAGAGCAATACTGATAGAGCCATCAGCATTTGAATATTTGGAGCATTTGACAAGTTTGTGTAAATAGTGCGTTTCAAATCCAGCAGCAATTTGAAAGTAATATGCTGGCGAAATTTCAAAACTGGCAAAAGTTTATCTCAAGTTTGGACATTTCTGACGAGGTTTTGCTTTAAAATTCTAATTTTCTATCTGAACTTTTTGTCACCAATTGTTTGTTTGGGTCGATGCTTCAACCTCCACTAATATCAGATCTATTCAATGGCACGTCACTTGCTTCTGCGCGCGCTGTCAAACGATCATCGACAATGTGGCCATCAGCGAGTTCTGTCATTCCGATGGATTGAATTTCAATCCGTGTTTTGATTGCATTTCGCGGACTACCCCCAAATTTTGACTTATTGGTTCCTCTCTAGCTAGACGGATTTAAACCGTGGTAAAAGACGTTGGATGGTCGGCGCACAGTATGTAAATAACAAAATGACATGTTCATTTTCTGTACGAGGCAAGATTTGGGGGCGCACGCGTCAACTGCACTTACATTAAGGCAATCAAAATTTAACACTCTTTTTTTATGGAACTAAACACAAAATCAACAACAAAAAGTCAAAACAATGCAAAAACACAACAAAACACTTCAAATAAGCAAAACTCATGCGTCATCTTTCTTTATTTCCGTAATGGCAAGACGCGCAGCATCCATGATGCCAATGCGAACTTCGTTTGGCAGTGCGACGATGGAATCATGGAAGAAGACGCGTTCCAAACTCTCGTTGTAAAACAACAAGCTCAGAGTTCCATCTCGACGAATCGTCCATCAGCTCATAGGGCCGCATAAACCAGCCTTCGACAACAAGCGGAGATTCGAAGCTGAACACGGCTTCACATGTGACAGTATAACCAGTACGAATAACAATGGAATGTATCTTCGTAAACGCAAAATCAACGGTCACAGTCTTAACAACTATAAAAAAGGATTTTTTGTTAAAGTACATTAAATGTGAAATGATAACCATTGCTATAAGTAATTTTAAAACTTCCACCGAGTGGTCCTTTGCAGCCAGAGACGTAAATGGTAAGAATTCCGCTAACAGCGTTTTGTTTTTCGAATTCGAGAAACCAATATCCGTCGGGATAGCAGACAATAGGGCGTTTCTTAATCCTTGAAATCTCGGGAGACGCGCTGTAGGTGAGATTCATGATTTCAGAAACACGAAATAATCCGTATATTCGTGTTTCTGAAATATATAAGTCGTTGTATAGATTGTTATGTTAACCGTAGTAAAAACTTACGTAAGCCATTATATTGATTGTAAATTAGACGACGAATAAGCAACACAAATAGAAAATCATGTGCAAAAACACTGCAAATTTCAAGTGCGCCAAAGATGTGAAGAAATCAGTGAGTCGAGCTGTGTGCAAATAAAACGCTGCGCACTCGTTTGCCTTTCATTATGAAATCAGTCAGGATATTCTTGGCGAGACCAACCAATGGTGCAAAGGTGAAGACGTTTTGTGTGGAATACATCCACGGACAACTTGATTTCTACATGCAATGTTTGTGCAAAAAATAATAATCAAATTTATTAAAAAATAAGAAGAGTATACATTTGCGACGACAAAATATAATCACAATGCGGAACATCAAAAAATACCAATTCTCCAATCACTGGGCTGTCAGCACGCCCTTTTTCGGCATCTGGAAGTACGCGGTGATAATCTTCGGAAATAGATAATGTTTAGAGACTACCAAAACAAGTATCGTATCCACACCATTCAATTCCACCTTGAAATGGTGTTGGAGTTTCTTAGGACCGGCTTTAACTTGTTTCAGCCATCGCGTATTGGTCAGCACACTTTCGAAGTAGGTAGCAACAAGTTGTTGCGCTTCTGCAAGTGTTTTCTGTTCGGCTGAAAGAAAGTTATTTAAAAATGTTGATAACTGGAAAAGAAGCAAACCATACCTGTGTTTTTGCACCCAAACAAATAATTAGCAACTTCGGTAAGTGATTTTTCCCTATCCTGTTCAAATGCGAAGCTGGCAGTTGTTATCAAATTTTGCAACTTAACAGGTAAGCGCAAAATTAGTTCCCCCAAGTCGGGTATTGCCTGCTGCAACTTGTGGTGATGTCGTACAACAATATGTAGCAAACCATGCCATACATTGTCATATTCTGCGATAAAGCTGCTGATTCCTGATAATTCAGTGACAGGAAACAGCCGACGATCCATGACGATTGGAAATGTGAACGAGAGATGGAAAATAGAATAATGAATGCCATCATGGTGGCGGTGATGGTATTTATGCTAACAGTGCAATAGCTAACGATTTCGAATTCCGCTGTCTATGTACTTGTGATCTAAACTATGCCCGGAGAGATGTTACTTTTGCCTTTTATGGATCGCGCATACCTAGCGTTTGTCCGTACAAGCACACCATTTACTTTCCGATATATGTGAAATCAAAGATGAAGTCCCACACAATAGCATACAAATAGAAGAAGATGATCTTCAGGCCCTTTTCATACCACGACGAGACCACGCTTGGAATAGGCTTTTTTCCTTC
>KB455342.1:56006-78309 GCA_000341325.1 Panagrellus redivivus | reverse complement strand
TGCTGCTCTCATTCTTTGTTGCAGCGATGTTTGCTGTGACGGATCGTACAAAACGTGTTTTTTGTAACTTGTGATTGATCGACTGATGGTCAGCTCGATAAACAGTTTTGTTGTATTTCCTGTTTAGTGGAATTGATTTGAGTTTTTGTTTCATTGTCAGTCCCTCGAAACGGTCATTTCATGTTTTACAGCCGTCCAAAATGATACCACGGTGCACGTGTTATCACAGTTTCAAAAGTTGCAACAGTTTCAAAACGAACACTTTGTTTCCAAGACAGACAATCAGTACCGGTATAAATCACATCACGCGAGTTATCAATGCATCGAAATGCATACATGAACTTTGCACTGTGATATTGTCAGTATTATACCTTTATCTCGGCGGTAAGAAACAGTTCGATACACTTGCAGTTGCATGCAATTGTGGTTAGTGTACTCTGAACATGGATTGGCATTGTTATCGGTAAAAACTTTCATTGTTTAGCATAATTGCAATTTTTATCTTTTTTGCCCTCGATTTTAGTGCCAAGGTATCTGTTTACCGTCCAAAAAACGTCCACCGTTTTGAAAAACCTCAAAAAACAGATTTGTTTTTCAAGAAGGAAGCGCAATCCGTTCCCACCCTTTGAAAAAAAAAACCAAAAAACAAACAAAAGCAACGTTGACAACAAATGGAAGCACGTAAGAGGGGAAACAAAGGCGCTTTGAATTTCAAATTCGGAAGTGTTTTTTGACGGAATTACTTAAATTTTGGTACCCTTTTTCGGTAAACACAACCTTTTCCGTTGGGTTAAATTTTATTTTATGATGACTCATGCAACTGTATACATATTTGCAATTGTAATCGACTAACTCACTTCCGGAATCAGGTCCACCATTGTTTGTCTTTTTTGTCAGCACCCACGCAAATATGTAAATCCATCAACATTTGCACACTTTCCAACGCATTCCAGCTTGAAGCAGCGAACATTTGTATGCTAGGTTTACAGTATCCTGTTTCAAGAACCTGGAGTCTGGAACCTGGAACAGGCTGCGTGTTGCGAGGCACTCCTCGGAACATTTGAGAGCTTTGTTTTTGTTGTTTTTGCATTCTCTTTTGTACACATTTTGACTATGTTTTCGGGTTTTTTTCCTTGACTCGGCTGTGACCGAAAGACTGGAATACGTGTACCCAGCTTTTTTTGTTTTGTTGAATCGGAAAAAAAGCCTTGATCAAATAGTGGAGGTATGGAGGCATACCTTTGGCGGGATAAAAGTTGGCAAACAGAAACCTTTTTCGACTGTTTTTTTGGTTAGGCAAATCTAAGAAAAATAAAAAAAATTCGAATGTTTAACATAATTTACAACAGTTAAAAGTTGTTGTAATTAAGGAATGCGCTAAACTACTAAAATTGACCCTGAAAAGAATGCAACTCAATGTCACATCATTCGACCTTGAAGGGTCAAACTGTTTCTTTCCTATTTCCTTCCACTACGGTGAATAATTGCAAAGTTATTTATGCGTGCGATTCAATTTGCAACTTTTTTTATTTCCAGAAGTCAAATCAGTCAAAATTTCCAAGTCGATGAACACTCGTCTGACCGGAGCACAGTTAACCTGGAAAACAAACCGAAAAACAAATACACCAGACAAACCCAACGTCGACAGTCTATCAGCCGCCGACAGTCTCACGTCTTTCCGGATACGCATCAGTCTGCAGACTTCGATACCAACACTCAAAAAGAGATAAAATCCTCGGTACTTTCCCATGTACACGCAGACACGTAAAAACCTGACTAATGTAATTTTAATTGAAGAAATTCCAATTAGCTCCGCCCATTAAAAAAGGAAATTATCTACTTCCAGTGATCCACAGGATCAAGTTCGCTCTTTTTTCATACGTATTATATGTATATCGAACAGGAAAATCAAGTCGTCAAATTTGATGACCGCGAGAAAACAAACTGACCACCAGCCAGCCAGCATCAAACGTGACGAACACGAGCAAGCAATTGAGATTTGTACGTACAAAAAAAGACGTACAATCACGCGAAACTAGGTTAACCATTCTATTTTGTGTCGACGAACAGCGTTCCCTTTTTTGTCGATGTATAGTTAGTCTGACAACCATGACCCAGGGAAGTTTGTTTCGGCCGATTTTTTTGCACAAAGCATGTCGAAAAAAAAGAAAGAAAAAGATTTCGACAGTGTGACAGGAGAGAACAACCGTGAACAGAATTGAAAAACTTATAATTGAGCATTATTAGTCAAGGAACACCTTATGCGGTTTGTTTTCTGAAGTCAAAACAGGCGGAAAAACAAAATTGGGAACAAAAAAAGGGTCGCCAAAAGTGGACAATTGCCGGAGGAAGCAATTCTAGAGCTGCCCTGTGAGGTCAATCAACGAGTGCGCGGGGTTAGCATGGTTTTCATTTTGATCATTTTCATGTTTTTGGTTGCTTTAAGACAGTAGGGTGCTGTTTTTATCCGTTTTTGACAACTTTGGCAACGACTTTTATGACTTTTGTATCAAACTTTAGGCAGCGAATCACCCAAGAGTGCGCGCGCACTCTTCCCCCTCCCCCGATTGGACGCACAAAGTCCGCGTGCACTTTTCATTGGTCGTTGTTTCAAAATGTCGACCACCAGCGTGCACTTTTCAGCCAGTCGTCGGGCGTCTTTCGTTTACGGTATCAGTTTTGACACTGAATTTAACCCATTTATCGCCGTCAATCGCTATCAAAACAAATTTAAACCTTTTCTAGACTGACAGACTGAACCCAGTAACCTGATTGTATAGACAGTTAACAAAAAAGTTTTTCACTGGTCAAAACACCGTTTGTAAAACCCATCACGGGTTGCTGCGACCGCCAAAAATGCGCGCGTTTGAAATTTGCATGCACGCAGTGGGGTTCGAATCAAGTTGTGTCCTTTTAGACTTTTTTCGAATTTCGAGCGGCGGTTTTTTGAATGGCAAAAACGTAATTGTAAATGAATTCGGCTGAAACTCAAAATTGTGCATCTTTATACTCATACGCAGGTCGCATGAAAAAATCAGGGTTATCCGTGTGCTGCTGCCTTCAGGCGAAGCATTAGCAACACTTGTTCAGCTTAAAAGTGTACTTTTTGAACGTTTTTTGAATGGCATTTGTTTAGTTGGCGTCAAATTCAGCTAAATTTCAGAATTGTACATCTATATACTCATATCCACTAACTATCAAAATTTCAAGGCTCTAGTTGCAGTGGCGGCTCCAAGCGAAGTGCCCCCGGCACTTTTTCAGCTTATCGGCGCACTTTATTAAACGGCAAGAAAGATTGGCCATGTATATCCTTCTAATTTTTGAAATTGTGCATCTACCTACCGGTACGAAGATCTTATGAAAAAATTGAGGCTTTTGGTATTGTGCCGACTCCTAGCGAAGCATTAGCGGCATTTTTTCACCTTAAAACTATCATTTTTGAAGGTTTTTGGTGATTTTTTGAGTGCCAAAATGTCAAATGACATTGAATTTGTATAATTTTCAGAATTGTGCATCTTTGTACTCATAGGCATGTGTCATAAAAAAATTAAGGCTCTAGGTGCCGTGCCGGCTTCAAGCGAAGTGCCCCCAGTTCGCTATGTGGACAAACTTTTTTCTACATGGTTCGCACGCAAATTTTGTCGCGTTTTACAAGGGGCCGGCCGCCCGTGCCATTGAAGACAGTTAAACATACATCTAACATTTGGCGACACTGCTTTTCGGGAGGGTGTTGTTTCTTCCCCGTTTCGATCGAGAGCAAGTGTTTACTCGTATAAATGCGCAAAGCGATTGTGTGAAGAAAAAATTGCTATTGCTAGAGGCTGTTTTTTGGGGATGGACGACGGACAGATGGAAAGCTGAGCTGACTGAGGTTGTTTTTTGGTGTTTTTGTGATTGAAACTCGTGAAACTGGCTGGGTGTTGCATTTTGACGTCACTTGACTGGGTCGAGACTGCAAACGGATTTGGTAGGGGTGATCTGATGGTGTTTTTTTGAAATCCGATGTCTATTTTCGCTTTCGATTTTCAGTTTTTTGCATGCTCGAATGTTGAAAAGTGTTATTGAAACACTCTGCGTTCCACGTGACCCGAAAAAAACCGACCGAGGGAGTAACAAAAAAAAGAATGCAAACGGCCTGAGGGCAACATGAACCCTCGCCGCCCGCTTGCAGATCTATGTTTCATCCATGCGGGTGACCATCGCCATCACATTTGTCGCCATCAGGATCCGAGGCTTTCAGAAACCAGCCTTCCCCCACCGCCTGTTTTCGCCTGTATACCGCCCCAGCGCACCCGGCGCACTGATTCGATTCGATTCCAAGTTGCATACTGTCACATACCCCGAAAAACCGTCCATTCCCAAATGTATCAACGTTCATTTTTTTCGTTGCGTTCGCATCACAAAAACAACTCATCGACTGCCTCGATCGCAGCAAAAAAACTCTCTTCCCAGCCGGCCCTAAGGCAGTTAGTTTTTTCCCCCACCACCATCGCCACCCTTTCGCGCTTTGTTGACGGCCCTGACAACATTGTTGAAACATGGTTTTTGACTTGTGGCGCTTTTTTTTCGACGATCTCCAATTCAAAATTACCCCTACTATGCATCCACACGCTCTCCACATTCTTTCATGCTACAAAAATCGAGTCGAAAAGAGTGTCAGTGATAGCCGCAACGGAACCAAAAAAACCCTCTCTATCTAATGTAATTTATTTGCAACCCTTCCTGATTCAATATTTCGAACTGTATTCCCCATACGTCGGAAAAAGGCAGATGCTCTAGTTTTTCTCCTTTTTTAACTATGCGAGACGCAATGCGCGACTGCGAGAAACATATAATACAGGCGGATGCATCGATAGCCTGAGGGCGTTTATTTGTTTCTGTTCGCGCCTCTTAACGATGCATGCATGGTGATGATCTCATTTTTAGTTACTGATGTTTTGGGGGCATCAGTGATAGTATTTAAAGATTTACGGGTGTATTACGGTCGGGAGTGAAGGTCAGTTTCGGTGTGCGCACTGGGTGCGCGGGTGCGCAACTTTTTGCGTATCACAATTTTTACAAATATTGTTAACTCCAAATAGAATTTAACTTTCCAGATGTCAAAACAAAATCGTACTGTCCATTTTGCGCGCCTCTTTTCGCGTGTTTTGCGTGCAACACCCACACCAAAGCGCTGTTTTTCCGTGTCTCGTTTTTCCTCTCACTTCCGATTTTCAACCACCCTCCTTCTGGGCTTTCATCATTGTTGATTCTAAGGTTTTTTGCTTTGAAGGGGCTTTGTTTTCGGAACCGCACACCCTAGCCCTAGCTAAATACAGATGCTACCGGTTGCGACTTAGGCCATCCGCCTTCCGCCATCCAAACTTTCGCCCCTAAAGTTGGCTGTTTGCCGTTGCCTGTTTATTTCGTTGAAAACTGTACACCAAATATGGTTATCATAACCATTTGAATCCTAGTCCCCAATCACCACTCCTTTTTGGACTTCAATCACTTTTTTCTCGCTACAGTGTACCCTTATCAAAAAGTGCTTTTTTAGGCTAGAAAAAGTCGTCAAACTATCGTAGTTTTCATTATTTTTAGAATTCCTAACAATGAAATTGATAACATTTTCTTTGAAATGTTATATTTGTAGATTTTGACTGTTCTTTATCGTAGATTCGTTCCAGAAGTTGATAAACTTGCCTAAAAAGACCTCTAACAATGACCTCTGTTTGTTTTTTTGCTCATTTTTGTCTCTGGCGCTTCAAATTTCTTAAAATAGGACCTCATCTCATGGCACTGATGATAAAGATAGTTTTTATTTGGAGATTTTCATTGTCAATTTTCCGTTCTACATTGTCTACTCCACTGATAAGACCCAAAAAAGCAGAGTTTTAGATAGTTTTCCGAGTTTTTCGCCGAGACACTTCGAATAAAAAACACCTCAGGTGTGGGGTTTCTGACGCGAGGAAAGAAAGAACTCCACTGATAACCGTGTGCAACGCTTGTTTATTTGTTTTGGCCCTTTCGGACTCGGAAAAAATGAGGGCTCAGATAGATTCCGGGGGACACATATTGTTTGAGGAAGGATCCGTTGGTCGTCCTTATTTTGAGATTGCGACCAACAAAGAAATACATTCACCAGGCAAGGGTTTTGTACGGATTCTGGCCATGGGCCAACCTCATTCAGAGCAGAGTATACGGAAAAACAACAAGAGATAACAATTTGTTTGTGCCTATACCTTGCCTGACTGATGGCAAACAGTCATAGGTGTAGGCTTTATCGTTTAGTTAGCTGGGCTGCGTCCACAATTGTGTTATTTTATGGCTTCTGGAGCTGTTTTATGCCTATACAGTACCACGATGCTCCCAAGTTTCACGTTTTTCTCAACCCAATCCGAATCCGTGCCCGTCCGTGTCTCGCTAACCATTCCATCCATCTCGCATTACGCCCTTATCACTGAATCCCATCATCTCCACAGTTTACAATTTGTTTGTTGCGCACAATAGTAGCATGCAAACAGGCTAAACTGAACACCCATGCATTTCCTTTATCGTCAAAAAGCAACTGTCTTCTTTCACGTCCGTCTGATCAAAAGGCAAAGACGCCTATTGTATGTTATGCATGGTTTAAAACTAGTTAGGCGCGCAAAGCCTGAAACTTTGTGCAAAAATATTGTTCAACGGGGCGGGTTTTTGTCTTCCCCTGTCTAATTGTCAAACTTTTTTTTACCTATTGTTCTGCGGGGGTGGTACGGTATGGGTTGTATCGTTAATGGGGTAGGAGTGTTTCTATTGTAAGCTTCTCCGAGCGTTGCTTGTACAATAGAAACAATGAGAGGCTGGAGACAGCTTCTGAGTCAGTCACTTAATGGGGTCGTGGTTTCAGTCACACTTTTGATTTCTTCCGGAAGGAGGGGGACTGTCTCCATTGATGGGAGCTACTATGGGTTTTCATTGTCTGGGAATGCTGAACTGTTCAGTCATCAGATGCTTACAATGCTGCTAACAGGCGTCATTTGATAGAAACTTCATCCACGATGCTTACTGTCTGACGAGGTTGCTTTTTCATTGCTATTTTAGCCAATTGGCTGCTACCGTAACCCTGGCCTTCAAATTTGTTGTTTTTATTCCATATTTTTGCGTTTTTTGTCAAAAAGATAAATTTAAACCACTTTTATCCCCATCATCACCATCCCTGTCACTTCCCCCTTATCACTTTTTAAAAATCTTCCCCCCATCCCTCCCTGCCACGGCATCCCCCTTCCCAAAGTACAAAAAACACATTATTTCACGCTCAACCATGCCGAACATTCTTTCCATGCACTCTATCCCGAAGCCCGACGGCTGTTCTGTCCTGTTTCGAAGCAAAATTCAAACCCGAGCCAAACCAGCCAGTCACAACAACAAATAACCAAAAAAACACAGCCTAACGGCACTAGATATTTCTTTTTCACTCTTTTGCCCGTGTTGATACAAGAGTGTCTCAAAGTGCATCCATCCGACTTGTTTTTTCCTCCGTATTTTTACAGAGGGTAACATTCGGTGTAAGTTCCGGCTTTCGCTATAGTACACGTTTGTCACGTTTATTTATACATAATTATCAGAGCCAAAGCCAAAGGCAAAGTACAGTATGTGAACTAGACGTGCTCCAAATTACAGGCAAAACTTAATTAATGTTAAATTATCCGGCTTGTGTGTATTTTTGGAAGTTGGGTGGCTGGCTTATTGCAAAAAAAAAGGCTGAAATTCAACTTCAACAAGTTTTCTAGTCATTATATGTCGCACTTGTGTGCCACCCTCTAAACCAACTGACTACGGACGGCGGCCATGGTTGTTTTTAGCGCTGTCTTTTCGAATTTGAACACAAAAAACAAACACATATAACGGAAGGCGGAGGGATGGCGAGAGTCGTTTGGCTTCACAGGGAAGTATACAAAGGGCATTGGAGCTATCGATAGAGTGCGGGGCTTTGATCCATAAAAACAGAAGGCGTGGAAGGAAGAGGGATCATTTGGGGGTGGTTTGGAGGTATAAGATGCGCGGCAAGGAGTGATGGGGTTTGACATTACGGGTTTTAGTTGCTTTGAAAAGTTTAGACATTATCTAACTTCGTTGTGAACGTTAAATATTAATAATTTTTTAAATGGTTGATCAATTTCACCCTAACTCAAACCCGAATTTTCAATTTTAAAACATTTTCACTTTTAAATTTTCCGCCTACAGTACCCCAATCACCACTCTTGACTCACCTGTCCTCCCGCCAGCCCATGTTTCAGCTACTTTGACAGTCCTCCTTCACATGTTTATTTAACTTCTGCTCTCTAGTGGTGCCCTTCAATCCGTCCTTCCCCCTTCGAGCGCATCGCATCGGTCCAAAGAATCCTTCTTTTTGTCAGTATTTTCAAGGATTTTTTTCTATTTTTGCCCGCCTTTATTTGCCATCCAAGGTACGAAAACCATCTCTTTTCGTAACAATGTCCTGATTTATTCCAAAGACCAAAAAAGTGTTATTGCTACATTTCCTTACTATCATTTTCACCACATTTCCTTCCATTTTTACAGTTTTCTCCCAACTTTCATTAAAAACTTCCAATTCCAAGTGGTTTTTATAAGCACCCCGGAAATAGCCAACCAATAAAGTGCCATTCTCACCCCTTCGGCCAGTCAGGAAACAGGCCCAATAAAAATACAGTCTATTGAAACTGTTTTTATCACCACTGCCACAAAAGGGCACCATTTAGCCCCTTTTTATTGCAAGAATTTGTTTTGCATGTTAAAAAACTATTAGATTTGCTAAAAGTACCAATAACATAAACGCTTTCATTGCACTTGATCTTTTTTCTGCAAAACTTGATGGCTGTCTCAAAAATCAAAATAATTCAAAAGTGCAATCGCCAAAAACAACCCCGGCCAGACATCTAACTAACAATAAAAATCAAAGCAACCCCCACCTGTTTTGTTTGTCGACACCGACATTTTGACATATTTAATCGCACTGTCTCGTCATTTCCATGCCCTTTTTTGAAGTTTATGATGTTCTATGAGACCAACAACATGTGAATGCTATCCATATTCATTGGTCTTGCAACGAATAGTTTTTACAGTATACCAAATGTGGCCTAATGTCTCTACTTGTTTTTCACTTTTGTTCATCTGACTGTTTGAGGCCACTTTTTGTCTGATTCGAGTAGAGTTCAAGTTAGATAAGAAGCAATTCTTGCTTACAGTGTTCCAGGCCAAGGTATCATGCATGATCACCAGCGATTATTCAGGACACCGCCAAGGCAAACAACAAACATCAAAGTGTGTTTCTGTTGGGCTTGGTGCACTTTTTTGTCGCTTTGAACTCACGTTTTTTATTATTTGAGACCATGGTGTTCATGCAAAACATTGCATAGGTTACCCTTGCCAACTGCCCTGACAATTCTTCGATGGATCCTCGAGGGCGGTCCCTTGATCACGATTTACACCCGGAAACCTTTGACTTAAAAAACAGAAACAGAAAGTTCAATCTGGCTGGAGTACTCGTCTACGTGCGGGGCGTGATTTATATTTTTTGACTTTTTACGAGTTTCGAAAAACAAATACCCCATTATCCCGGCCCATGATAGTCGTGTTTATCAGTCTTTTTGATCCTTATTTATAGGAGTATCTGAATCGAGTTGACCGTCTCGAATAGTCTGCTGATTTCTGTCACTTGTTTTGACTCTCCTCTGATAGTTATAGATGTTATAGTTCTTTTCAAACATTAGATAGGAACGGCCATGTCCACGTTTTTTGATGCGAGTTGAATGTTTTGACTTTTTGCGAGGCAGGCGAGCAGGCAGACGATGAACACGTAGTCCCCAGGACCCGTCGCGTTCCGAGTGGCCGAGGTTATCTATGCGTCTGGGCTGGGGCGTCTGACTGATCAGCGATGTCAGGGGCGGGTAGGCTGAAACATGTTCGACAAAAACAAGGCAACAATAAAAAACAGCTGGCAACTGGGGGTCGTCGTCGGGGTCGGGCATCCATCCCATCACCCCCAGGCCAGCTGAGTCTGAACAGGTGATTTTTTTATTGTTCAGTTTTTTTACTAGGGTTGAAAGGTTGAACGTGTGCAGCACACAAGAGAATTTTTTCCACCGATCGGTTCTGGAAAAAAAACCCCAGGTGTTTGAACGATAACATGTTTGCTTTCCAATGTTTCATTTAACCTTACTCTTTTTTACTTCCCCTTAAAATCGGTCAGTGTTTTTACTTATTTTTTTCGTATAAAATCGCTCCCCCAATTATAAAATCCCCAAATTCGCGCTCCATTTTACTCATTTTAACAAGGCCATGGCATTTCTACGTCGACGGACATCCGGTCAACGCGCCTCTGACCAGAGGTGTCCATTGCGCGTCTAATCTGACTCCAAAAAGTGCAATGTTGCAGCACGCTTAATCCTCGTGCTGTCCCAGTGTACCCATTTTCGGATTATGGATACCTTCCTGACTTTCGCCCCAGGTGGCAATTAATCTTTAGAAAGTCAAATCTAGCCTTTTCGCGACTTGTTACACCTTTGCATTTGCATTTAATTGTTTACCATCCAATTTGAGTCAACCTTGATTTGCACTTTTATAAACCTTTAAAATCGCGCAGAGTTTACTAATTGCTCGACTTTATTTCTCTTTTTTCATCTTTTGTTTTCACTTTTCTGCCCTTAAAGCTCAAATCGACCATATTACATTGTTTTTAGTCCAAGAAACCGTATTTTCGTTCCACATTTTAGTACAATATCTTAACTTCCTCAAACACACCGTATCCCAAATCAAAAAACATCACCTGCGCATTACGGTAGCTGATGTTGAACCCCCACAAAATCCACACCGCCAAAAAGTACATTCCTGTTGTTGTTGCTATTTTTCGCAGTCTGTTTCACTCGCACTTTTTGTTTTTACGCTTTTTTTAGCTGCTCTCGCGACCAGATTTACAGGGGCATCCACGCCAGATTTGGATTTCCCATATACGTTAGACTACGTGTTCGTGGTGTGAATTAATTTCGGCATAATATATGTGTACTTTCGGCTATTTATATAAGGAGGGGTAAATAAATAATACTTTTTTTTCAGATACTAAATACTTCCTACCTCAGTTTTCCTTTCATTATTTGGAAGGCAAGACAAAGTTTTATCTACCTCGTGGTCAGAGTGCTGGCTCTGATAGAGCGATTGTGATTGCATATCGTTATCAACTTACTACCTCAAGTTTTGTAATTTGGACTTTATTTTGGCTTTTGATTGAAGCTTGTTCAACATGATGAACATGGATCCATTCAGTCATTTCAATGCACTGAATGCTGCGGCGGCAACTGCTGTGGCGGAGAAAATTAGTGGTAAGTTTTTCTATGGAAGTTTAGAAATTTAGTTTTTAACAAAAATTTCATCCCAGGGTTAATCTTTTTCCGAAATTCCACAGTTTTTATCATTTTTTTGATTTGCCTTCCAAAAATTGACAAAAACTTCCCCAACAATCCACTCAGGTGACCTCATACCCTCAAAACATCCCAGATTTTTGACTATATGAAACTTTTCAACCCTCTGATTCACCTGATGACTCTCTAGCTACACAAAGTCTGAGTCACCTCATCTCACCAACCTATATGTAAATAAACCTTGCAACATCGACACTTCATTGTTGTTTGATGTTTCTAATACCTTTCAAATTTCAACATACTTGTCTAAAAACCAAGTCATCATCATCGTTACACATGTTGCATTAACTCATTTCAGGTCAACTTCCCGGTGTGAACAAACGCGTGTACTACTGTCAGCGATGTTTGAATCATGGCCGGCTCGAGCCCCGGAAGAACCACAAATGCGAGTGTTCATTTGCTTCGTGCACCTGCACCAAATGCATTCTCGTCGAGAAACGCCGAGTTTTGAATACACAATTGCACGAATTGGAAGAATCTGTGGAAAACGCCGGGAATGAGAATTCGGTTGAGGGAATTTCGGCCGGCGGTGATAGTGCGCTTCTGGAAGCGTTGAACGAAGAAATGAGTCCTTTCGATGAGAAGGGTGATCTTTCCGGATCTGGACGAATCAAAGGAGGTTGGTTTTAGACGTCTTAATGGGGAAAATGGCAATTTTGTTGTTAGGGACACAACGCCAAAAAGTTGCGAGATCCTTGGCATTCGGAACGGAACGCCAATAGTCACCATTTCAAAAGTTCAAATTTCTTTTTCCTGTTTTTCTTCCTCGTTCTTTGTTAAAACATGGTTTTAATCTCTGAATGTTAAAAGCGCATACTTGGTGCTATTCCATCTCCGTGCAACACGTTCAGACGGTCGCAGCGAGCTAAAATTAATCTTGTTTTTGTACTTATGTTTTTTCCCGTCTCTTTTGATCTCATCATGCGAGTGTCCTCTCTGCATGCGTAGACTTTTTTTGCGTCCATATGAAAACAGATGGGCAGTTGTTGCGAGGAGTTGAAAACAAGTGTCTGGGTGCATTGCGACTGTCTGGAGCGCTCCGGGGCTCGAATCAGTCGTCCTTCGTTAAATGTGTTTTTCAAAAGAACGTGTAGAAACACAACACAACCGCCTCCACTTTTTCCTCGACGCTCGCTGCCTTCTTGTTTACAGTACGTCGCAAGGACACGCTTCTGTGGCGACATTGCCTCGAAGGCTTGCATACTTCCTGAATGCGGAATTGAAACGTTGCACTTATGTTTTTCCAGCAAATTCACAGATGGCATCGGCGGCGGCACAACGTGTCGTCTATCAAAAAGAAAGGACAATAACATCCATGCAAAAAAGAAAACAATTCTTATTTTTTGACAAAGTTACAACTTTTTCGTCATCTTGCAGAAAGCATACTGTAACTTTAGCCTAAAAAACATCTGCACTTTGCCACCTGTTGAAATCCTGCCAACCCGAGACCCACGTTTTGCAAGTCATAAAAACCACACGATGAACTTTGGTAAACAAAAAGTTCAGTTTCAGTTTTGAAAAACAACGCCGCCGACCACCAACTACCATCATAAAACTTCACTTTTGTCACGATAGCATGCACTTTTTACATGATTTCCTCTGCTTTCATTGTTTACATCAAAGTAACAGTTCGTGGGTTATAGTGTAGGATAACTTGCAAAACAAATCCAACTTCCGCAATTTAGAAAATTTAAAAATATTTATGTTATCAAAGCGGGATACTGCAGAAAGTTAACGTAGAAATGCAATAGTCGAACAAATATTTTAAGTATATCTGAGACTGAGTCTGGTTATTTCTGGCATGTTCGATGAAAGTACATGTTTTTAGTTGATATGTCGTTGTTAATTATAGTTTAAAAAATACATGACGACAATGTCATGTTGTGATAAACAAAGTTAAAGATAGACGTCTGCGGGGTTGTATTGTGTTTTTTAAAGATGGGTTTTGTAGATTAGAGTTTATAGAGGTGATTGGTTTGATGTTGAGGTGGAGAAAATAGAGAAAAAGCACGCAGGTGGTATACTGTAGGGGTACTGTAGGACGTTTTAGGCTTCAAAAATGCAAAAGAAAGCATAATTAAGATAGTTGCAAATATGGAAAGACAGTTTCAACACTAAAAATTACCCTGATTACGTCCTTTTGAAATATATTATACAACTCTCTTGTTCTTTGTCCCTTCAAATGTTTCGGGAAACATTCATTGCTTGCTTTCGTCCGATGAACCCTAAATCTTTTTCTTTTCCTCCATCCATCCCATTGAAACATGTTTTCGACGTTTTGGCATCGCAAAGGGTTGTTTTTTTCTTCCAATTTTGAAACACTCACTGTTTCGGAGTGAAAAAAACTGACAATCCTTTTTTGGTCCAGCTGTTTTTAAACTTTGATGTTTTTTGTCCCCCTGTTTAAACACATGTCTGCCTATGCCTATTTCGTCTGCAACGCGGGGAACTAAGGACATAAATTGCGTAGTAGCCTATAGCCCTGCGAGTCTTGGTTGGCAACAAAAACAACCCTGTTCGAGTCGCATGGTTTCCGCATCTGTTTTTCTTGCAAATGCAAAAACGTCTGAACTGAACTCACAGCCCAGCGGCATTCCTTCCTGCTTTTTGCGTGCAAATAGGATTCACAGTTGGCAACAATTGGGTTGAAAACATTCAAAGACTCGAGAGGATTGTGGGCTCTTTTGACGGAGCAAAAAAGCAACTTTATTTGATTGACGCATAGCATTGCAAAGCGTGGAAAAAGTGTTTCACTATTTCACTTACAGCTGCAGTTTTTCCAACAAATTACTCACTCATTTCAACTTTTACAACCAATCCAACTGACAGAAACGGTTATTACAGCTTTCCGGAAAGCATAAAGTATAATTTATTCCCCAAAAGAAGGTCAAAAAGTGAAACATGCAACCTTTTCACGGCGCCGAAACAGTAAGCTATGATGACGTGGATAATCTATGATAGATTTCGCAGAAACTTGCAACAATAGAAAAAAGTTCTGTTTCTATTTCTATTCCAATGTCCGTGACTGTTGCCATTTCCGGACTGGGTCCCCTTTTTGGGGTCTTCAATGCCTAAATCTCTCAGCAAGCCGCGAAAAACATCTAAATGTTTTCGCAAATCCACAATATTGCCCTAAATGGACAATTAAATTAAATTATGTCAACAATGAGTTGACTTGACTTGACTTGACTTTCATAACCACCTGACAATTATACAACGCTATATGCATGTTTTCAACTTCCAAAAAGTTCAACTAAAGGAATTATCTGGCAGCTGCTTCAGGAAGTAGACACATTAATGCCAAATGGTGCCCGTTTCAATGGTGTTAATGGTCATTTTTGATACCACAAAAACAAAACATACCAAAAAGATGGATTTTTTTCGTGGTGGGACCATTATGACTTGCTTTTTGGGTTAGAACTCAGATAACTTGGAAACAATAGTCACGCAATGTCTTTCTCTGCTTTTGTAGATCGTCTTAACAGCCATTATGACTAATAATGGCAACAAAACTGATAACAATTGTTACCGTATGCGTCAATTTTTAAAGACCCGATTCATAATCACGCGAGTTTCGGCCAATTACAAACAGTTTTTGTATGAATGGGGGTCGGAAATATCTTTTGTAAATACCAAGCAGACCGGACCGGCATGGATACAATCTACAAACTGTCTCATTATGTCCCATTGTTTAGTTTTTTGTTGTAGTTGGATTAGTAGTTTTACAACAATTTGCAACCAGGTAGTCATTATAAACCTTTTTTTTGTTTATTACTTGGGTTTAACAAGTCCCCAGACAATTGACGACTACAATGTCATGGATGATCCAACATTGTTGTGTCTGCGCGCCTGTTAGTACCAGCCGCACAAACTTGGTTGACTTTCGTTACCGATAATGGGTTAATAGCATTAATATTCTTGTTATTAGACGAGTTTTGAAGTTTGAAGTTTACTCCGATCAACTTTTCTGGCCTAGGGGGGTCGACTTGATGTTTAGTCCCAGATAATTGGTTTTAATGAAATTATAACTGTCGTTATTAGGCGCTTTTTTGAATCTCGAAGTCAAAGGTAGTCAGTTATTTTTGAAAACATGACAAATGTCAACCATCTTTCTGTATCAAAATATGTTTTCCTAGTCTTCGGCGGTCAAATCGGTGCGCCATAGTCAGTCACCTTTACATATTTCTCATATTTTGTCCCTTGTGGTAAAATTACAATTGTCATTTTGACCGATAAACAGCCCAAAAACTTTGACACGTAAACAAGGCGGGTGGCGACATAGTCATTCGACTGGTCACTCACTTTTGTCGTCTCGACCAACACCGTCGGGATGGATGGATATGAAAACAACCTTTTTTGCTTTTCAAAAAGTGTCGAAAACAAAATGCTTCCGTTTATATACTTTTTTGGCAGGCTTTTGTAAGCTAAAAATATCGTAATCCCCTACCTTGAGCTAAAGTTTACCCAAAGTGGTTTAATTTCGCCGAGTAAGAAACTTTCAACAAGTCAAACAGCGTCTTTACAAAACAAAAACAAAGCCTACTGTACCCTATATGACCATCTTTCCAATCATCCACCTGGTCATCCAACTATCAAAGAACGACCCCCCATATAAGCCGGAACAAGACATTGTTTGTCTGTTTTCGTTTGCCATTGCCATCGCATTTGCAGACATTTGTAACAATGCTCGAACTCTGTCTGCCTATATTTGCAGGCTAATATGCCCCCAGGGGGGTTACGGTATGACGAGGTCGAGGTCGAAGGCGAGGGCGACTTAGTTGTTTTTTATATTCAAATAACATCTCAAAAAGCCCACTGTTAACATTACTATCGAGACTTTGAACGCTATTTTTAGGCCACACTCTCTCATTTACACACTTTACATGTAATGTAGTAAAGTCAATCGTCTGGGTCTTGCTTTCTTTTGCTTTTGTAGGGTTGTGGTAGTCATAGCCAGTTCATTTGAATGTGGTGCGAAAAAGTTCACGGAACTTACAAAGCTAAGCTTGTTTGGCTAGCTGTTTGGCTGTAAAGTGTTTTTCCGTTCGAAAAAAGGGTTGAAATTGTCTCTCCAAACTTCCAAAAATTTCTTTGAAAGGGCTCGAAGTAAACATACTAATTTTAACTGTTGCCTGATTTAGCAAAAAAACACTACTTTCGGCATGGCAAAAAACTGTGGCACTGCTTTGAATGTTTTTCTCTTTCTGGAAAACATATTTAGTTTAGAGTTTCGACTACATACGGAAGTGTTGCATGGCTGTTTTGATGTTTCACAAAACACTGGAGGGAAACTGTTTTTATTTGCCCTGGGGGCAGATGGGAAAGATTGAGGATAAAAAAGTAGGGTCGATCTCTGCTTTTTGTTGCAATTTTTGACACGTCTGGCTGCAGACAGGGTTTCCAGGGTGGCTAACAACTTTTGTTACCCTAAAACTCGAGGTTTGAGACTGCCCGGAACACTTTTGTTGTTGTTTACAAGTGTTCTTCTTGGTCCATGCCGAGAGGAGCCCTGTGGCGGTGCTGACCAGTGACAAGCGTTCCGGGGTCTCGAGGCCGGTCATCTCATCCGAACGCATTCCACTCTCGACGCCGGAAAAACATTCCTTACAAAAAGTAGTGTTTACGAGTGTTTCGAGGCCCTCAGGGCATCCACCAGTCAGCTGTTTTAACCTCCCAGTTGTTTGAGTGTTTCACTTTGGGCCTTTTTTTTCGAGGATGTGTTCCCCTGGCAGTGCCGACAGCGTTCGTTCCAGACCCAGTCAGGGTTGCAAAAAGCCTTGGTCCCGGTCACTGGCATTCTTTCTTACCCTCCTTCCCTCAGGCAATCTAGCCACTTCCCACTTCCCACTGTCGCAACACCACCACACAAAAAACAACAACCATCCACCCTCAGGGCGTGTTGCCAACGAACATAGACTTACTTTTTCGCGGCCCATGTCTAGCTATTGTAAAAAACATCTCACTCTCGACGACCCTAGAAAGCGAAAGGCGTGGCCAGCTCCGCCCCTCTTGCGCACAGCCGATGGCACAAAACGTACCCCCCTCGCCACGGCATGTCCTCTGGCAATAGGCGTGTGTTCTTCCGCTTTTTACTTGTTTTGTCGACGGCCTCGGCGACGTCGGCCGTCTGAAAAGGCTTATACAGTTTAGTTTCGACGCGCGCAATACCTCCGTGACGGTCGCTTTATTGTTCCGAATTCCATCCAAACTTACACTTCCTTCCTTTCTTAGGGCATGAAAGTCTCACAAATGTCACTTCTCGCTTCCGCCATGAATCCACTACAGTTCCCCGGATCCACCATGGGATTCGCTGGGTTTTCACCCTTCAAAGAGGGCGTCAGTTATACGAGTAAGGGAGGGTCTCGCAACGAAAATTTGAATTTGGGATGCCATTTTTGGATTTTGAGGGTTATGTTTAATGGTGACAGTGTTTCATGAAGGCTGTTTCAGAACGCGTCCCAAATTGCCAGAAATGCGGCCAACACGGCCGAAAATCCCGTCTGAAGGGCCACAAACGCGTCTGTCCCTTCAAGGATTGCAATTGCGCAAAGTGCCAGGTCGTCACGGAGCGGCAGAAGCTTATGGCGGATCAGATTAAGATTCGTCGACGCCAACGCAAGGATACCCTCATGAATTTGACGCGGGAAAAGATCACAGCGACGTTGAATGCGGCCGCGGCTGTTGCGGCGGCTGGGCCGTTGCCTTATTTGAATAATTTGAGCATGATTTGTAAGTTTTTTTGCTACTTTTAAGATGGTTGAAGTTAACGAAGGGTTTTTAGACAATCAACTGAACCCTGTTACGTCAACAGTGCCATCGGTCATCCCGACTTCCTCAACATCGCCGAATCTCGGCATGTCGGCACCGACAGCCTTCACACTCCCGCCTCAGCCTGTGACTTCCCTCCCGGCTACGACGACAAACTACCTCCAGAATCCCTCAGAAGCCTTCTTAAAGGCTGTAGCAATGAGCTCAGCTTCGACGGAGCCAATCTGCACTTCTCCGATGCAGTTGAACAACTTCCCGCTCTTCTTGAACACATCTCAATCTGCCGCCTTGGCAGCGTTGACCTCATCGCCTCCGGCATTGCCAATTTCGACAAAAACGGAAAAACAGACGGAAATCATCGAAGATAACCAATCCCCATCACCGTCGGGATCGTCGCCGCCATCGCTGGAAACCTTCTGCGGCCTCAATGGTCTCACCACGAAAAACCCGACCCCACCGGTCATCACCTCCCTTCCCCATGGCCTTCCCACGCAGGAGCAGCTTCTCGCATTTCTCGCCAATGTTCAATTCCCCGGCGTCTTCCCCGGCATGACCCAAACCTCAACGCCGAGCACTTCCGAATCCCTCGCAGATTCCATCGCCAAAGCAGTCGCCTCCTCCATGGCCACAGATAATGCCGTAACGACGACCACAAGCTTCGTCGATGTTTGCTCAGTCTAGTCTTCTTTTACCGTAATCTAATTATATCCAATCAATCAATCCAAAAAGTTTATGTTGAAAGTACACCCTTCTACCTTCACCGATTTCGATTTTAAATCGTATTTGTATCCTAATAACCGTGTTAGCCTACCTCCAACTCCAACTCCAAACCCTCACCCTTTCCGGAACCTCACTACCTCAAAGAAACTTCCCGGATCCCACAAAAACCCGTTTTACACAACATACCGCTACCTCTTTCCACACATCTCTCAAACTTCGACCTGACCTCGAATTCGAGACTAAAAAAGTTGTCATAATATACCAGTGTCCACACCTACCTTACCCCCTTGAGCATTATTTTCACCCCGATTTGTCAAATTTCACTATTTCAATTGTATTGTTAATTTTAAATTGTTATTATCAACTTTTTTGCTTCCTGTCTCCAAAAAGGGTCGGTGTTCTACAGTAACAACCATTGTCAGTTTTGTTTGGCATATTATGTACATAATTTGAGTTTCTAGTAAAGATGGAAAACAATACTTTTTTGACTACATAATGCGTTTTGGAATTACAAATTAGTCAAGTCTTACATATATCCATGACCTGCATCTACAGTATACCAGTCAAACCACGAAACATGGAATTACATGCCCCATATCGCTTTTAATAATAAGTATTTTAGTTTCTCACATTCTTTCATTCTGTTCAGGAAGTCTAAAAAGTAGATGTTGACAGCCGGAGGGAAACTACGTCGCCGTCTGGAGGGGTGATAAACATTTGCAGTTGTGAGACGGGAGTGGTTTTTTGGCTTGTTTTTCTTGTTTTTCCAAACGTTTGCAACGCGTGGCAATGACGTTTAGCTGTTTTTCAACGGAATTTTGATTGGAAAGCAAATTTGAAGAAAAAAATGCAAAGTTCCCAAAAAGTTCGAGCTACAGTAACCAAACTAAAAAGAAGAAACGTGACAACAAGAAATTCACAATATATTTCAACTGACGCACAACGTTGACCATGTCGCATAAACAAGTCCTTGTAATGACCGATTTTTAGTCGTGCCGCCGACGGCAATGGCGGCGACGACTAAGTACTGTACTGAAAACAACATTATAACTTCCCATTTTGCGATTATAAAATGAATTTGTACCCCAAAGTCTGCAAAACAAGACCACAGAGTTTTAAAAATGTTAAATTTAAATTTAACTTTTTACAAAACTACATTTATCGAAGTTCTAAACTTCAAACTGTTGACTATTCAGACTTTGAATTGTCTAGAACTAGCTCAAAACAAAAATTCACAGTTTAAACTTTCATTTTGTTGTTGTTATTGAGACTTTGAAAGAAATGGTGCCACTTTATCCGATGTACTTCCCTAAGTGAATCGGAAAGACAAATAACCGTAAAAGGACAAACTGTATTATTCAGAATTGCTATAATGTGATGTTCCCACGATTTTACAGTAATGCGATAACAAAAGTGCTTAATGATTTCATGTTTTTAAAAAATCGAAAACAAGTAAGTGTATGGTGGTTTTATTTCCGCATTTTGAGCCTTCTCAAGCAGGATTCAGATTTCACTTGGAGGTTTCCGACGGAGTGTGAATGTTGACGTTGACATTGGCCAAAGGCAAACCAAAGACAACATTTTGCAATGAATTTCAATCCAAATAAGCCGACTACTCCACCAACACATTCAATTATGAATGCAGTCGCCGGACTGAAAACTATGTACACCAGCAACACACATTTATACATGTTGGGGCTGTCTGTAGAATGTAGATGTAGAAAGGCGACGGAAACAAGTTGCTTTTGTTTTTTGAAAAACACGCGAAACTGTGTCTGGTTAAATACGTCAGACGTGAGCCAGCCTTTTAATGACATCCATGGATTTAGCATGTTTTGATTGAGTTTAAAATGCCGGAAAAGTGTTTATTGGCTGTGAGGTACAGTATACATGCACTTTGTGAGTGTTTCATGCTGCCAAAAAAGGACTTTTTCAGTTTCATTGGCTGGGACACGTGCACTAATAGCAGGCATAGCATGGCCTCGGCTTATGGGCAACTGTATACGATGTTTTGAAACAAAAAATGCCTTCATAAAGCCGAGATTTAAACGCATGGCTTCACTTCCGCAAGCTGTTTCTGTTTTCTTTGTAGCGAAACCCACGAGAAAAACACCTTCAACATACATGGCACAACATTTCAATTAAATTACTTTATTATGCGCATAATTTTGGGTAATAACGATTGTTTTTATGTATACCAAAAACCGGGACCCCATGTTTACAATTTGGGTCAGTAAAAACAATGGATAATTTTCAACCAAAAATGTCCATAATGTTGGCATTGTTTTCACGTCATGCCAGTTTCGGTCCCAATGTACGTCTTTGCCTTGTCGGATAAAACCCAAAGGTAGCCAACTGTTAATATTGTTTTCAATTTTCGACTTTTCGACGAAAACAACCTTTGAAAACAGCGACGAGGATGGCCATCGCATAGCATGGGCCATATTCGTAGACAGTCTATTGTTTGGTGGGTCCAAACAAAATGAAAGACAAAAAACTGCTGTATACATTGTTTTTGACGGTGGCATCAGACGTATTATGTGTTAATTTTTAATTTTAAAATGGCTGGATGGCCTTGGGAAACTTCTGCCCCCATAGGTGTACTGTACCACTACCCCCGCACTAAAATTTCATAGTTCTAAGTGGTGTGTTACACATTTTATCAAAAACACATGCATAAATAGTACGTGAAAACCGGTGTTGACGAACTATTTACAATAAAAGTCTAAGTATAACTATGTGTAGTACATATTACAATTTTTTGTTGTTTGTCTACATGAAGCGAACAGGAAGTTCAAAAACGTCAAGAACAGGGTAGGGTTTAGACGACGTGAAGTTGAAAACAGGTACAATAATAAAAATAGATTTGTAAAAGCAAATTAAAGTTACACAGACATTCTGAAATGGGTTTAAATTGGAAATGTCGAAATGCGGGGTTAAAGGGGTACAAACTGGGACTGCAGACGCGTGACTAACCTTTTCGGGGGGTATTGTCTGCTTAATTAGGGGAAGGACTGAACTGTGGTACAATATAGTTGCACGGTAATGGGTTTGAACTTTGCAATGTAGGTTGGGGAAAGGTCAAAGAATTTTGAGATTGTATGTGTGAAATTTGAGGTCAAGTGTTTAGTTTTTTTCCGTTTACGATCCCAGTCGCTCTTTGTTACACATTTTATTGCAATTTTTAGATCAAAAACGAACTTTCTGAAGTTTTTAACGTCAACTTTCGCTTCTTTGAAAAATTGAATCCTCTTTCGCCTTGCAACAACATCATCATCTCGGTTTTTCTTTTGCCTCAAACTTACTGCCCTGGTACTCCTCGGCAAACATTCAAAACATCGTTGCCCCTTCTGTCTGGCACTTTGAATCGCATATAA
>KB455342.1:35965-55996 GCA_000341325.1 Panagrellus redivivus | reverse complement strand
AAACCCACAGCAAACTACATTTATCCATTCCCTTCCACAATTTATAAACTCTATCGCGGCACGTATTAATAACAATATAGTTTCCTTGTTTCAACAAAAACACCAATGCACACGCAATGTGTGCTTCACATGTCCAAAATTCAATAAGTGCGAGGTAACACTGACGCAAACTGTCAAATGTTTAAATAAAAATAGGTACAAAAAATCTATTATTCATCGTTTTGGTGTTATTCAATAAAGCTGCAAAAAGCGCGCAATCAAATGGCCCTATCACTGGTCTGATTCGCCGGTGACGGTGCACTCCGACGTTTCAGTGGCTTCAGAAGTCCTTGAATCTTTTGCTTCATGGTTGGTGGATTAAACATGTTATGTAAAGTGTGCAGGAGTACGTTGAGCTCGGAAAAACTTGGTCTATTGTCGGGATCGTGGGTTAGGCAACGCATCATGACACTGTGGACTGATTTGGGCATGTCTTTTGGGTCTTCGAGTTTTAGCTGGAATGAAAACGTTTGAAATTTTGAAAAAGTATGAAAGAGACTTACATGACCATCCATAACCCCCTTCCTGACAGTCTTCGTATCGGCAACTTGATGATACGGTACTTCACAGAACGAAAAAATCTCCCACATCATGACACCAAAACTCCAAACATCGGTCTTCATGGTGTATCTGCCTTGTTTCAAGGTTTCTGGAGCGAGCCATCGGACAGGGACGTTTTTCATCTTTTTTTCACGTAGCTCCATGCCGAGGAGAGAAAGGCCGAAATCACTGATTTTGGGCTCTTCATTGTCGCCGAGGAGACAGTTTCGGGCTGCGATGTCACTAAAAACTTTAAACTTAAACTTGTATACTTTTAAAAAGCCTCCCACCGATGAATAATCTGCATGTTCTCCAAATATGCCATCCCGGAAGACGCTCCATAGCAGTACTTGACCTTATCACCCACAGTTGGCGGGTCTTTTAAATCCTTAATTCTTGATATTAGTGACCTTTTTGCAAGTTCCATGACGATCATTATGGGTTCTCTTGTTGTGCAGACGCCATAGAGCTTTATCACATTTGGCTGGAATGGCATTTTAGACCTTTTGAAGCGAACTTTTGAAAGATACTTACATGGTTTAGCTTCCTCATCACATTAGCCTCCCGTAAAAACTTGATCTGCTCATCAGTACTAATCCCTTGACTGTGAAGTGTCTTGATAGCTACATTGATCTTCTTTTTGAACACTCCCGAATTCAGCGTGCCCTGCCAAACTTCTCCAAAAGCGCCTTCACCGAGTTTGCTGTGTCTTTCAACCTGTTCGTGGAGCAGTTGCCAATCTTGTTTTCGGACGATGTGAGTCATGTAGACGCCATTTCCAATTTCGATTGAATTACGGTAATGAAAAAGGATAAGATCGGGGACGGTTTTGAAGGCGTATCCATTGACCCAGTAAAGGCGTTTGCCTTCAGTTCGCTTGATTAGGTAATTGTGGACTTTGCTCTTGTGGTGGATACTGATGACAAAGGGGGTTGGATTGGCGGCATTTCCGCCGAGTTCGGCTTTTCTGACTGAAAACAAGTTTTGCCAAGTTGAAGATTACCTTTGTTAAAGTTTACCAAGAAAGTCCCCATCACTTTTCAACAGCGGTTCTGACTCCGCTGGCGATAGAAACCCGTGATAGTAAGGTTCATCCTCGAGCCTATGGTTGAGCCCACCCGCTTCTTCGCTGCTTATTTGCTTCAATCTACCTTTTGTTACTGCGTTATTGTTGTAAATTGGGGTTGGATAGGAGAAGTTTTGGGGTGGTAATGGCCGTAGATTCGCTGCAAGACCAACCAAACATCTATGAAATCATCAAAATGAAGCACTCACGCGAGCTCACCGCTTTGGTCAACGCCACTGTCTTGGCTTCAGCCGGCGCTACCTTCTTATCATCCCGCTTCTCCTCGGACCTTGTTTCCCGTGCACTCGCACAACGCTTCACCGGTGCCGTCGCAGCGGCTGTCGTCGTCTGAGCGGATTCCTTGCCGCCGCCCGTACTTGGAGGCGGTTTATGCACGCTTTGGGCGACCTTTTTGGAAACCGGTGAAACCGGCGAATTTGGTGATGCTGCTTCGTTTGTGACTGACTTTTTCGAGTTACCGGGGGATTCCTGGGTCGGGTCGGCCACCCCCATCGGCGTCACCGGTTGATGTTAACTTCACTTTCGATTAGCCGATAAATCGAAAAACACCGGAAGGACAATCAAGTTTATTCGAATTCAAATAGGATCCTCTATGGCACAATGTCAGTCGATCGATCAGTACAGTAGCGCCCAACAAAATCAGTATTTGGCGACGGGCGTCGGCGCGTGGCTCGGACGGCCCATCACTGTTGCTGCCTTCTGCGCATGGGAGGAGGCTCTGGGCCGGATTTGCATGACTCCCAGAAGTGTATCGATCTGAAAATGACCAATTTTTACAACTAGGTCCTGTTTTGAGTAGGAAAAGTGTAGTGCTATTACTGTAATCTCCCCATTTATGCCCAAAAATGGTCAGATTACTGTAGCCCGGTGGTCGAAATCATGAAAAGTGCATAATTTATTAGTGCAAAAACCAATCTGACATGAATTAGATTCAATGATGTCCACTTCAAAAACACAAAAACATCATTTAATGATAGTGGTACTCTGTGCAGAAAGTGTAGCCGTAGCGGTGCCCCGTGTTTGAGACGCAATAAAAGTTGTGCGAATGTTCTTTACCGGTGAGGGCAACAGTGTCTTTGAGTACTTCCAACAGTTCAGGCTGCCATCGAGAGCTATGAACACGCGAACAGATGCACCTGTGATGTAGCCGAGACGGATCATGAGGACCTGAACACGCAAATTCTCACTTTCAATTTGAAACTTTTCAAAATTCCACTAACCGAACTAAGATAATACTGCACAAGTTGCGGGATCAGCTTAACAATCATCTCAACACAGATCGAAAACTTAACAATAGACTCGGCTTGACTGTCTCTTTTTCCTTTGAACTTTTTCGTCGAATTGTGCAATCTTATAGCGACCAATAATCCGACGCAGGCCAAAACATAGAAAAAAGCTTGAATCCACTTGATTAGAAAGAAAATAGAATTGCCCATGAAGAATAGGCACGCATAGTCCCAGCAAACTTCGCCTGAAAAGTGACGCAGTGACGCATTTGCATTGTAGTATCAAAACTTGAACTTTAGTTTCCTCTGTTATTGTACCCTGCATGTTATTATGTCTGTCTGGGGATAATTTTTTAGTCTTCTTTTTTATCCACTTCCAAAAAAGGAAGGCACTTTTTATGTCCATTGTTCAAAAAAAAGTGCATTTCTTATGCGTTTTCAAGGCATCAGTAAACGGTTCCGACTTACGTGGGTGCTCGAACGCCTGTTTTGATTGTTCAGGCATAAAAATAATGATAATTGGCAGCGGAAGTACCATCAATGTGCCGGCGAACAGCCGTATGAACGGCATAATGCGTTCCATGGTCATTGGTGATAGCGATATGATAAGCATGGTTTCGAAATTTAGTAAAGTTGCGGCAAATGGAGTAGCGAGATCGATGGCACTGTCGACGGTGCCGATCCAATAGATGATGTAGAGGTTGTAATTGCGGGGGAGGCGCCACCAGAAGAGAAGATAGGAGGTGTGGATGAGACCTTCCCAGCACATGATGAACCAGACAGTTACATGGATTCGGAGGGATAGCGATTTCGGGGATTTGAAAGCGCCCTGTTTCTTTACCATGTCATAGACGATGCGGCTGTAGTTGACGCAGCCATAGCAGAAGGCTATCTCCATGAAACAGAACTCCCCTAAGGCTAGGTATGGGATGTAGGCTGGAACTGGGGGTTCTGGAGCTGCTGTGATGGCGGCTGCTGTTGTCGGGAGTAAGGCTAGAGTTTCATTTGACATGTTGAACTTCAAAAATGATGTCGAAATCACAATGGCCACCAACTTCCACCTTTTATAGGCTATCGTGAACCAGCTACATGGCATCCGGCATCAGGGGCGTTCCTCAAAGCCTCTGAAAAGCAAAACCACTACACTGAACACAGTTTTTTTACTCCCCATTTTGAACATTCTCGGAACCTCCGGTCACTAACAATGCCCCCGGTATACGGTAGCACTTCCACGCCCTAATTTTCATCCATTTTTGAAGCCCCGAAGGACTGCGTGAGTGAGCACTGAACAGGAACGGGTTAGCCATTGCGTGACTTTTTTATTTGTCGCCCCTGCGCGAACGTAGCCAGCTTTTCCCCGTGCCCGGGCCTCTCCGAAAATCCATGGAATAATGCCACACATGCATTCCTTCCAAACTAGCCCCCTCCAAAAAAGCGTCGGAAACTCATTGTTTAAACACGAACAAAAACGTATGACCATTGACACGATTTGTATAGTAATACGAAGCTGTGTGGGGCATTTCTGTATTAATTGTAGCATGGCGTTTGACAAGAAAAAAGTTTGACTGATCACGGACATTGTCTGGCTACTGTCTTTTAAGTTTAAACAAAACACAATGTAAAACATGTACGAAAACGCAGAGACAGACAATGTAAAACTAAAACATCAAATGCGGACAATAGAAAGGCCAAGTTTAGAACAAAATCGTAAAAAGTAATGCAATGACTACATCAAATGTCAAAAAAGTTAAGCAAAGTGCAAATGAAATTCGAAAACGGTAGCTTTAAAACGCTTCCTCGTTACCGAAATTTAACGGAAGCAAGAAAGTGTGACTTTGAAGGTTGCTATTGTTGACAGCCGGTATATAACACCAGGGATGCAAATACGCGGCGCGTCACGCGGATGGGAAAACGCGTGGGTCTAGTAGCGAAAGGTTTTCTTGAAAGCGCGTGAAAAAATTATAAATCGTAAGGTGAGCAGCCCAAAATTTGCATCAAAAAACGAGGACAAATTTGAACTTTGATCGCTAAGATCGTTTTTTTCCCTTGATTTCTTTGAGCTGACGCGCGCGTGAAACCCTCCACGCGCCGCGTATTTGCATCCCTGATATAAACACGTCTACTTTCACGAAATTTGGAACTCGGGAAGCAGCCAGTAGGTCGTCGTTCGTTCTTTGTGTGGGCACAGTGCCATAAAGAGCCGCGATGAAAAAGTTGTTTTTGTCGCCAGACATTTTTTTCCGGATAAGCTTTGCATGTCGCAGACACTCTGGGCCCTCCGGGTGCGTCGCGGCTATATAGTTGTTTTCTACACTCTGAAAAAACACTCAAAACATTGAGAAACTGCAGTCTTCCGTGTTTGCAACACAGCTATGGCTACTAACTGGGGGACCGACCCGGCCAAGAAAAGCCAGATGTCTGCTAAATTAACCCTTTTTTAAATCTACAGATAGAAGCCGGCTTATAAACATCTCCTTGCATACTTTATTCATCGTAAAAACATCACATAATATCCATAAAATTAAGACCGTTTTTCTTTATTGCTTTAATGCTTGCTTCCATTCCATCATTGCCAGTTGCATACAACAACAAAAACAAAACATAAAACTATCACAGACAGAATGAAAATGAATGTACGTAAAACACTTCCAGACAAAACGAATGCGGTTCATTTGGTCCATATTAAAACGTAATTGTATATTTAACAGAGGCAAATAGCATGGTTATGCCAAAAACGTTCATGTTTTTGTTCCAAAACAGTGACAGTAGTCATTGTTTTGGTCTCGGGTGTCGGCTAACTGCGCATTAGACGAATGTGTACAGAAACGTGAACAACAACAATTAGTAAGGGAGACTGGAGTCTGGATGTGACACGGGGTGACTTTTAAGAGTTGAATTGGGGGAAGTTTGATGGGTTCGAGGAATTGAAACTGTGAAAAAACCGTGAAATGACAAGTTGCAGGTGTGTTTTGGGAAAAGCGATATGAAACGGGTCTGTTTTGACGTTAAAAGCATGGGGCTGGTGAAGCACTTGTAAAATGGGTGCAAATAAACAACAATAAAAAGCAAAACGTGATTATGATTTTGAAAATGCAGTTTTGGTTGTTTCTATTCTCTATTTTCTAACAAAAATTGAGCATACTGTTTATATAACCATTTTACCAACCAGGTCAAAGCCGTGAAATCCAAATTGTCCTTAGAATAATGGTTTTAAAGTCAGCAATCTACCTACTTTTGGAAAAAATGGAGTTCTGGTAGGTGCAAAAATTATGTGGTAGATCACTTTGATTATGCTTTTTGGACTTGCGAGAACAAGGGGAATTCAAAAACGTGTATGAAATTATGATTTGATCAACGGTTGGAAAGTTGTTAACTGATAAGTGCGATTTTTCATCGTTTTTTGGTCTGGAAAGTGCTGACTTCAAGTTATATTACACAGAATTCCTCAAATTGTTACTCACAGAATAAAACAAAACGCACGCCCACAATATCGATCCCATTTTTGGAGGGAACCAATCAGATGGGCGGGGATTTCAGAGGGAAACCTAAAACGCAGATTCCCGCCAATCTTCCCCGGGCGACTTGAACACCCTATAAAACTTGCCAAAAGCCCCTTCCCATCCTCACCGATCATGGGCACATTTCCCCAGAGCGTGCTTTAGCTACATCGCTCAATATAGCTGCAGCGCGTGATTGTCTCTGCGGGGTCGATGCTCACAAGTCATGGGCCTTGTGATATCCGTCCCATGGACGAACGAACGGCCCAGATCTACGCCAGCACAGAGATCGGGTGAGCTTCTTCGCGTAAAAGGGCAAAGGTTCGCCTGATTTAGTCACTCTTCATCCTCGAAAGCGCTCGTCTTCTCTTCTTTCGGTTTTTGGCTTTCTTTCGCTACCTAGTTTGTTTGATATTTGTATATTTCTAAGTTTATATATAATATTATATAATAATAATCTTCAAATCATGTCTCTCTTGTGCCCCGCTCTCCTCGAAGGCCGTTCAGCCACGTTCACTAAGAACTTCCTCCCGGCCCGATGCCTCTTCAACGATGACGACAGGAGCAAGCTTCTCGCCGTCTGTCTTAAGACGCATAAACCCGTCTCGGTCAGCGTCGAACCCATGCTTCCGGGTCACGATTTCGACGATTTGTTGAGCGAATTCGAACACCCGAATATGAACAACCTCATTGGAGTTGTCGCTGACCCAGAACTCAGCCTCTACTACACCTACCGCGATCATCCGACCAACTGCCATTCCATCAAATCCTTTGTCAAAAACTTCTGCAAGGATTCCATGGACATCCGCCGTCATTTGCACCACGTCATGCAAATCCTCGTCCCATTGTTCCAAAAACTTTATGTTAAAGGGTACGGTATTCACCCCATGAATGAAGAGGCGCTACTGTTCCGTAAATCCAGGAAAGGCATCAAAGTCGTAAGTTTATCGATTTATTTTATCTGATGAAGATGTGTATTTTGTGGTTTTCAGATACTTCAACGTGAGATTCTCTACAAACAAGAGAAAAGCTTTGTCAATGACTTCGTCGCCCAGGACTTCAAGGATAATCTGGTCAAGGTGGCCCAGCTGTTCAGCGAAGAGATGTACGGCGATGTAACCGATGGTAACAACCTTTTGCCGGTGGAAATGGAGTTTTTCAAGGCTTGCAAGGACACTCTTTGGACGTTGATGGAGTTTGACTACTTCACCTGTGATCCGAAGAAATGGAACGAGATCGACGTTGGTCATAATTGGGATGTTCTCGAATCGAGTATGGCAGAAGAAAGCTTTGTTGATGCTGGTGAAGACTCCTATGACACCAACTCAGCTTCTGATGATGCCATTGAAGACACAGATAACGTCGAAAAAGACTCCGACGACGCTAATGAGAAGCCTGGTGACGACATTTCGGATTCTGATAACAAAGCGGTCAATTCTGATGCCGGTTCCGACGCCGATTCCAACTCCGATGATGCCAGTGAGAGGTCTGGCTACGGGCTTTGTGATTCCGAAGCACATTCCTGCTCCGATGGTGAAAGCCCCAACAACACACTTGCCAGTTACGAGGAAGACGTTGGCGAATGCTGCGCGGACGATTCAGGCGACGACGATTCCTTCGAATTCATTGAAGAACAAGACCTTAAAGATGTCGAAGCTGAAGAGGCTCAAGAAGTCTACAAAGCCACTCCTCCAACGCACCCTCCCGTACCCACCGAAACGAACTACGAAGAAATGGTCACCGATGCCGCTGCTTACATCACCAACACTATCAGTGGTCTTTCGCGCTGGTGGTCATCTTAATTTGTAGAAATAGTTTTTTGTTACAATTTTAGTTTTTCTTTGTTAGGGTTTTTGTACATTATTGCTTTCTGACACATGCCATTCGACTAAATAGATTTTTTAAAAATAAAGTGCGCATTTCAAAAATCCTCGAAAGTGAAACCCACCAAAAGCGATTCATCATTGAACTGTAGCCTTCATTCTTTCCAAAAAATGGCAGTTTCAGTGACACTAGAAATTTTGTTTGCGTAATCGCCACCGCTTCGCGCAAAGGAGAAACGTCTGTTTGAAGCGCCGAAATCTAGTTTCTCCTCGATTGATCAGGACCATTTTAGTCGGAGATAGTTTCACTTTTCCTCGTCGAAAGCGTGGAATCGCGGAAACTGCCAGGTTGCAACCGTCTATGGCGTCATAATGAGATCCAGCGCTTCCACTTGGACGTGGACAAGTGGGCTATACTTTATTCACTTGATACATCGGTCTGGCTGGGGTCCATGTGGCCTTCAGGGATGGTCGGTGGGATGATATAAATAGACAAGGGAGTTGATAGGTGGGTAAGTTGTAGCTTGATTGTGACAATCATGGCTATTGTAGGAAGGATTTTGGTGTTTTTGGTCATTTTTGGAAGTATTGTGGAGTTGGCTGATGGATTTTTGTTTGGTGGCGGTGGAGGGTAGGTGTTTTGGGTGTTTTGAAGATACAAAGTCGAGATTTAGGTGTGGATGTGCCCCTCCAAGACCACCACCTTGTGGATGTGGAGGCTGTGGAGGTGGTTGTGGATGCCGACCTCCACCACCACCACCACCACCAAGACCATGTGGATGTGGAAGCCCTTGCGGGCCTCCGCCTTCACCGTGTGGAGGGTTTATGCCACCACCGCCACCATTACCCTGTGGCTATAGACCACCGCCTCCAATGCCCTGTGGCGGATACATAGTGCCAATGCCGGCACCATGTGCACCCCCACCTCCACCACCACCCCCTCCAATGCCCTGTGGAGGCTACTTCCGACCATCATCACCCTGCGGTGGGCCTCCAGTCGGCCGTTACGAATCCGTCGTGCGACCTATCGCAGTTCCAACTTTCATAGAGCCATATCCTGGCCAAGATCTAGGTAAACTTATCCATTTTTGTGACTTTCACTAAACTTAGAATCCTTCCAGCCATCGAAAACAGCTACGTAGCCCAACCCTACCAACCCTTCCGTCGCCGATTCCGTTTCAATGCCGCAGCGACCACCCGTTGGCTTCACAACTGACCCTCCGATCTAAACCTCTGTCTGTAAACATTGTCTCCATAAACAGTTTTATTCCTTTTATGACACGTCTCACATAACATCAACCAATATAAGTACACTTTGACTACTGTAAATCTGTAATACTTTATCTTCATAGCACAGAAGAATGTCTTTCAAAACCCAAAAAACCTTTAAAAACGCTAATTTTCATCAAAGTAGCTGATGTATTTTCCATAAGTATTACAGATTCTTCATTTCAAACTTCAAACAGACGTAAAAGCCGGATCAGTCGGTGAAGGCGAATGTTCTGTCAAGTGGGCCGCTTCAGGGTTCCCATTGGCGTTGGATTTCCTAGAAGGACGACGCTGTCACGCCTGAAGGGGAGGGAGGCCATTGGGGTGTGTCTCGTTTCGAAGATAGAATTTGTGAAATTTTGTGAAATGAAAATGTTAAAAGAAGAACGAAAAAGGGTTATCGAAAAGAAATCGAGCACAGAGAAGAGGCAGCAGTGAAAAAAGGGTAAAGTGCAAGTTTGGGACTTACTTCTTCCTATCGATGGCACGCATAAGCATGCCCAATCGAGCTCGATGGTTCTTCTGATGTTCACGTTCTTCTAGTTCTTCAGGCTTGATCAACTGCATGTCATTGTTGCTAAATTTGTAGTCGGCGAGGGCGGATTTTGGTATGATATCCTGGAATGAGTGTTTTTAAATGGCATTTTCGTCGAAAAAGGTGTCAAAAACAAACATGAATCTTGAATGAAGCCCGAGTATGCGGCAAGATCACATTCAATTCGTGTGAAATGTTGCTCGGAAGCTGATCTGCGAGTTCATCAGCCATCATTTTGGCGATATAGGTGTTGCGATCGATAATGTAGTTCAATTCTAAAAAGTTTCACTTTACACCTACTTTTTTGAAGATAACTATTGACAAACCGAAATCATCATCATCAGTGCCAAACGGATTCATCAAATATTGTCCGACTTTCAACCATCCAATATAGAATAGCATTTGGAATGTCGTAAAAATGGGGAACATGATGGTAATTTCCTTCTGCATGGATTTCTCATCGATCTTAGGTTGACGACCCAATAAACAAATAATAAAATAGCCATAGGTGGCAATGGCAACGACCTGGGTGTAGACCAGGGGGATCTTGATCCAATCGTACACGTACAACATGGCAAAACCGTCACGGAAGGAGAAAACTTGTTTGAGCAACATGTCAAGTTGGATCGAATCGATGACCTTTCGTTGATGCAGGTTTTTCAGGAGGTTGATGATCCACATGGTCGGAACGAACCATTTGCCGTGGGGTGCTTCGAGGTTTGTGTAAATGTCGAATTCTTCCTCGGTCATGAGTTTGGATTCGACGAGATGGCGGTCGGTCGGGAAGCGTTTCAAGGTGCGTTCGGAAATGCCAGACCAGGCGATCGCGGACTATAAGTATGTTCATTGGCATCTGGCTTCCTCAAATGTCCCCATAATTGTGCCATTGCGCCCACTTTACATGACAATGGACACCGGGGGCACGGGGGGCGGAGCCCCCGTTATCAAAGCCCCCTATTTCGCGTTTTGTGCCATCCTTATTCGAAAAAGGGATTCACAAAGGCAGTCAAATGGCTTCCAAAAGCAATCAGAGCCCCAAACAAACCTGTAAACTGCTCCACCGCGCAATAGTCTTCCTAACTTGCAGATGCTCAGGCCCAGCAATGTTAGCCGCGACCATCATCATCATCTTATCGGGCCAGCTAACATAGTTAAACTGTTCCCACCAACGTGCCACGACCACGGCGACGAAGAAACCGAGCAAGAAACTCAATGGAATGTATTGGGAACCGATTTCGCACCAGATGATCCATCCGGTGAAGTACTCTTTCTGCTGTTCTTCAAGGAGGTACCACTGAAATGGCACTTTTTATTATTTTTTCTTATCCAATGCTCTTGAAAACGCCATAAATACAAGAAAAAGTTAAATAGTCATACCTGCGCAAACAGAATAATATAATAAGCAATATAAAACGCAATGAGATCCTTCAACACGGCCTTCCACAGCGACCCGCGCCATCTGAACATGAGGGACCCAAAGTCCTCATCATAAGTTATAGTCATCTTTGGCCCTGATAGTTCTAAATCTTACAACTGACCTCCAACTTCACTTCCTAAAACAGATTTACGATCAGATCTTTGTTCTAAGTTGTTAACTTTTAGGTTGACAACGTTCACAACTACCAATTTGACAACGCGCGGTTGGCGGTCACGTTTTTGATGGCCGTATCAACAAGAAAAAAAGGCTACAAACGGTTGGCGATCAAAAGGATAAAAAAGTTTATCATTAAAAACAGGGGAGTACAGAAAAAACACGGAAGTTAAGTAGAAGTTGCAACCAGTTAGGTAGTGGTGAACTTTGGGGACGTTTTTGGGGTGAGGAGTTGTAAGTTTTTGGGTGAAGTAACCAAAAATTAAGAAAAGGAATGGCAAAGGTTTAACGTTGGTCGAGATTGGTGGGTAATTGTGTTTTTTTGTATGGTGGGAGTATCGGGAACGCAAATTGACTTGAGTTGAATTGGAGTTGGTATCGGTCGGGGCTGTGGTTGGGTTGCCGCAGGCTTGTTTTCAAGGTTGTCGTGTTTCTTGTCTTTGCCTGCAGGGGATGGGGGAGGCGGCTGGCTGGCTGGCAAATTAATTGACAACATTAGGTCACTGTGATTGCGCAGGCGGCAAAGAAGGCAGGCTTCGTCAAACAACATACTCATAGAGGAGCAACACTAACCACAAAGATGTGGGTGACAATGGGGATGGTTTAGAACCTCCCAGGTAGGCTGTTAGAAGGCAGAAGGCAGAAGGCAGAAGGCAGAAGGCAGGGCAGGCCTCCTGGCGAGTGACGACACCAGAAACATACTGATTCGAAACCAAGGAATCCTATTTTCGTCGAAAATGGGAGGTCCTGCACGTCCTTTTAACGCTGTTTTCATCGAAAAAACATGTCTATTTCCAAACTTTTAGCATGGAATTCAAGTTCCAAAAAGTTCAAGGCCGTAAATCCATTAATTTTGCAAAATGTGAATCACAACACGACATCGGACTTCCCGCGACCATCTCAAAACCGCCATTAGCACCTGTCTAGACTCAAATTTTCACGTATTCACAAAACAGCGTGAAGCCATAAACAGTCAAAGACAATGAAAACCCGAATCAACCATCCCCCAAATCGAAAATCGAAACCATTGGCCTTCCCTTAAATGACTCCAAAAAACTAAAAAACCAATTTGCAGTCAATCAAACCGTTGCCCCGACTGTCAGAAACCCGCAAACCTGTCTCCTACTTTAATTCCGTTTAGTTTTTTCACTTCGCTGAACTTTAATGAATACAAAAATGGCACAGTTACCGGCAGTTTCCTGCCCGAAAAAAACAAACAGAAACTTTTTTCTCACTAATTTAATTTGAACTAAACTGAATGAAGAACACAACAATTTTTATGAGTCACATCATTTTTTCCGACTTCTACGTCTTATCTATGCTCCGTGTTTGGTCGTTTATAAACATAAATGGAACTTGACTTTTTTGAGTTGCGCAAAAAGTGGACCAAACAAAGGAGCACGTCTGCAACTATTATTTGCAATGGAAAGTGAAACATGAAGATGCAAATGGGTCGTTCATAAAAATGACTAATACTTATGTAGAATGGAATAGTGATAGACGGAATATTGTTTCCGATGGGATGGAACTTTGGAACCTTGGAACGATAGTCTATATTGTAGAACTTTGGTTGAGACAATGTAAAATGGTAAATGAATAGTGAAGAAAAAATACTGCCTGCACTGATTGATCGGTAAATCAGGTAATTAAGAATGTGAGTAATGTAGCCTGGACAGCCAAGGGGTGCGTGCGGTTTTGTAAAATTGGTCAATTGACAGGGTTAAAGTAACGGAAAATTCCCGTATCAGCGGAAAGTCGAAATTGAAGGTAAGAATGAACATTGTGTCTGTCGAAGCGAGAAAAAAGGGAGTTTTGTGGGGGTCTTAAGTTAGAATTTAATTAATTGGATTGGCATTAGGGGGGTTTCGTGCTAGATGTACTGTTTTTGACTGGTTTTAGTCGGCTTGAACTATTCAAAGGCCAGTTTTAAAGCCATTTTTTAAAGTTGAACAACGGTAACGTTGAAATTGCTATTACATTTTTTACATTTTTTTGCAGATTTGCCCAAGTTCAACTTCTCAGAATCTCATTTTATCACCCAAATTCGCCGACTAATCACGCGTAGGTGGACCCGGTCACTGTCCTTGCCCCTTTTCGTCGAACACAATTCAAACCCAGGTCAAACCCAACTTTTTACACTTCCATTGTTTCGAAATATAAAATGAAACTTATAAAAATACCAATAAAACTTTATTTAACAATATCACTTATCACATTTCATGTCCGTTCATCAAGCTCAATAACTCGAACCACGTTCAATTTCAATGAAACTTAAAAATTTAAACTACAAATATATATAAACAAACAACCATTCGAATAAAGTCAGTCGTAAGCTCGCTTTAAAAATCAATAAGCTCCAAGTTAAATTCGGATTACAATAAAACAGTAGTGAAAGAACAACGGTATTTCTCTTCTTAATTCGCAGTGTAGTGGTAATTATGTTAAGTGAAGGTACATCAATGGTTCCTGAGGTATTTAAAGTGAAAAAGTTTTTCTCTCCGTTCGACTCAGCTATTTTTACTTCTGAGCGAACGAAAACAAACAAGTGACGTAGATGGGATTGCAGATGATGCAGGCAGTGAAGTTGAAGTCAAGTCAAAACAAAGAAAGGACACTTTTGGGATGTTAACATTAAAGTTAAAAGTTAGAGTTCGAAAAAGTGCCTTCTGGGAGTGTGTGTCGCTGTCAACGCGTAATAGGATAGATATCTATATAAATCGAAAGTCGAAACTACTTAGAAGTTGGAAGGCCATCGATTGCCATTGGCATTATTGTTACGACGTTCAGAGAGGTCGGTGCCAAAAGTCTGCTGGAAAGTTTGTGCATTATTATGGTGAATTAGTTCAGGTTTGATGTTTTATGATTTACGTACTTGGGGTTGTTGTTGGTTAGGATTGTTGTTATTAAAGAAAGTCGAAGGGTTATTCGTCAATTGTGTCTGCTGCAACCCGGAGGAGATCATCCCAGGAGCTTGTTGGTTTTGTCCTGGCTGTTGGAAGCCGGTCTGGGCGTTGTAGCCGCCGAGATTCTGTCCCTGGCCCTGGATGTTGTAAGCAGGACCCATATTGCCGCCATTAGTCGCCCCAGATCCAGGTCCATAGCCGTTGAATCCAGGGGTCGCCCCAAATCCGCCCTGGCCCATGTTCGCTTGCTGACCGCCGCCGAAGTTGCCCGAGGGATTCTGGTTCGGGCTTTGGTTGAAAATCGCCGATGGGTTTGCGAGGTTGCCGGTGCCGCTCGACCCTGGGGCGTTTCCATTGTTTAGGCCAAGTAGCGCGTTGCTGAGCCCAGAGCCGCTCTGCTGATTCTGCTGTTGGTTTGGGAGGATGCCGAGGTTCTGGCCGAGCTGTTGGCCCCATTGATTCAGCTGATTTTGGGTGGAATCGATGGCGTTGGAAGCGGTTTGACCGATTTGGCCCGCGATGTTGGATGTGGCGTTGGCAATTTGCTCTGAAAACACGAACTTAACACTAATTTTCGACAAAATTGACTAACGAGGCACATTCGGCACATTCAAATTGATCCATCTCGACTCCGGACCACCACCATTCTGTCCAATAGGCTGTCCATTAGGACCTAATTGGTTCTGATTCTGGCCAAACTGATTCACTCCATTCTGCTGCCCAAATTGGCCAAACTGATTCGGATTCGCCTGGTTCGGCTGACCAAACTGGTTCAATCCAAACTGATTTTGACCATTATTTTGACCAAATTGGTTACCCTGTTGACCGGGGAACTGTCCACCAACTTGCTGGTTCTGTCCAAACTGATTCTGAATCTGTCCATTTTGGCCAAATTGGTTTTGACCAGTAAAACCAGCACCGCCGCCACCACCGCCTCCAACATTGCCATTGATGCCGGGAAGACCGAAATTCTGGTTCTGGTTGTTCTGGCCGAAGGGATTCTGCTGGAGCTGGGTGTTGGTTTGGACCATCTGGCCGGGGGCGTTCTAAAATGGCCACCATTACAGTAATGAGCCAATTAATTTTTCAAAAATTTTTCAAAAACATACAGTATAAGCCTGGGCAAATCCGCGCCATTCGGCAACATACAAATAGAAGCAACTACGACGAACAATGTTAAGATACTGCTCATTTCGGACCATATCACGCTCAATACCGTAATCAGGGAGGCAGAAGTCGTAGCAATCGCTACATTTCATCGCTAAAAGCAATTCATTTTTTTCAAAATTAGTTTTTATTTGGCTAAACCCACGTTTCTGGTTAGAATTAACATAGTTTAGTTCAACCCATCTCGCTCCATGGCACTGGGAAATGTCCGGATGGAAGTTCGTTGCGGAATTGAAGTTAGTTTGCGGCGATGGGACGAAGTTCCAGGTCTCTTGCCAGCCGTTGGTCTGATTCGTCTTATGTCGGGCATTATAGGCGGCGGTTTTCAGCTCGCTTATGCTCGGCATGTTTTGCTTATTGAGATCCATCACGAAGCAAATCAATGTTTTTCCATTGCTTTGAAGGCTCGAATCGATAATAGCGACTTTGTTCGTTTTGAAGTCATAAATGGAAACGAAATTCGATCTGAACGGAACGGCACCATGTAGATTGAATCTCGCTTGATCGCCTTCAATGTCTAAAGATAGAACGTTGGAAGCGGTTTGGCGGTTTCGGACGAGGTCGGGAGCGAGCCAGTTGAATTGATAATGGTTTGGTTTAATCAATGTTAGAGGCAAAACGATAGCCAAGATAATGCCGGTTATCAAAAGCAAAGTAATAAGGCCACAGATAAGCTTCGATACTGGCTTCCGCCAGCACTGTCTGAGGCTTTCCATTCGATCTTTCTTCTCTCGAATTTCACTTCCAAAATTTGAAGGATTATCCAACGGGATCGGCGTGGCTCCCTGTGGCATAGGTGATGCGTAATTCAGTTTTTGGATGGATCCTTTTGGCTTAAAATGAGATTCCTTAACGGTATTTTTGAAAAAGTGCCAGAATCCTTCAACTTACAAGTACAAAATGCTCGCTCACACTGTTATTAGTCACATAGCTATGCTGCTGGCTTAACGGCCGCGGCATCTGGTTATAATTCAACCCGATTCCCGCATTGCCGAAGGTGCTCTGCGTCATGCTCATCTGTGACCCGTGATAGGCGCTCGATTTGGGTGGCAGGGGCGCCGCCGAATATGTCGTCGACCCAGCCATGCTCGTATTGGGTGAAATGATGTTGGGATAAGCGTTGATGACTGTGTTGCTGCCGCGATACTTGGTCAGGTGCTCATCGGTGTCGACCAGATTCGACCACGAAGAGCGTCGATATCCCCTACCGACGAAGGTCGTCGATGTCGAGGACCACAGTCCGGAGGTCGTGTCGTCGTCGAAGGAGCTTTGCTGCTTCGGGTAGGGTGGAGGAGCGAATCCCAGGCCCCCGAGGCGATGCGGGTCGGTGTCTAGCGAGAGCAACCGATGGGACAAGGCCATGCAAGCCGGTGTCCGCGCGATGGAGGGGGGTTGGGGGAGATTAGGTGGGTTTGATCCTGAAACCGAAGGGTGAAACATGTATTGTAGCCATTTATAACTTTGCTACTTCGCGCACAAAAACCCAAAGTAGACAAGTACACGATCGCGGACATTTTTTGAAGTGGGACCCTACTCGCTTCCAATAACGAAGTGCTCGTGGTCCTGTGGCGCAATGGATGGGTGCCGCGCGTTTACGCGTCTGCCTACGGAGCAGAAGATTGTAGGTTCGAATCCTGCCAGGATCGAAACTTTTTTCCACCTTTTGGAATTAACATTTTTACATTTCCAATTATAATTTTCATCAAAACTGCCTCATTCATTGTTTTTACAGTTGCCGCCCGATCGCCATCATGGGAACCTGCCAATCCAAACAACACCCCCACCCGGAAACCGTATACTCCGATCTCTCCAAATCCCCTCAACCGAAACCCCAAAGAAGTTCAAATGTTATGCTTTGCTTCCCTTCCAAGTTCCTTCAGTCTTCAGATATATAGTACAGACAAGACAAAACGGAATGGAACGCGCAAGTCAAGAGCGCCGTGCATATTTCGAAGGCGAAGGTGGCTTTTGGTCATAGTCGGGAGGGCCAGTAGTCGAAAACAATTACGCGTTGTTAGACAAACAAAGCCAAAAGGAGGCCCGCTGGCCATACCAGCCCTGCTATCTGCCACCCGTATCCCGCGCAAGTGCATTTTCGGACATTGCAAACAAATTTTTGCGTTGCTTGCGGGGTTCTGGTCAGTTGGGGGGTTAACGGGTAGCTGGCCAGGTAGTCAACTCTCGAAAATTGATCCGAAGGCCCAGAAGGTGGACATGCTTCACTGGCACCTGGGGCTGGTAGGTTGTTTGTATTGACACGATGGGTAGTAAACAGTATTGCCACGGCAATCGGGGTAAATAAACGTTTTTGGGGGCGAGATTTCGCGCAGTGATTAGATCGCCGAAAACATCACTCTTTAAATTTACAAAAATCGGAACTAAATTGAAAAACGCAATGTCAACAGATAAAATCAGTCATCCATCCTCGGAAGGAATTTAATTAGAGCAAAATTACATCCAACAAAAAGGTCAACATCACATCCCTATCGGTGTCATGGCTAGAGCCATCCCAAACTTCCATTTTCATTTATTTCGTGCATATAGGCTGCTCTGTGTAGGCGTGTAACACATCATATTTATGAAAAGTATGCCGAAACGAAAATGGGTGCGTTGCGGGGGTGGCAGAAACACAATTGACCAATGGTCAGTTTCGCGCGGTGCGTGTGCTAATGCGGAACTCGGGCCGGTGGCAAGCCCAAAAGTTGCCATGGTGACAAGACCCGTTCGTTTTTCGTTTGTTGCGAACCCGGACTGGGAGGTATAAGCGAAGGCTCTACGTTTTCGGAAATGGCAGGCCGCCAGCAAACGGTGGTCTGGTGTTCGGCCTTGGATAAGCGGCGTCATGCTGAGATTTGAGTTCAGAAATTGCTTTTAGGGGTAAATTTAGACATTTTGAGGGAAGATAATTCATACGTTAAAAAACAGGGGTTTTAAAAGGTGAATATGAGATATAGGATATCCTTAAGAATACAAAAGGCTGAATAAAGCGATGAAAAACGGTATACAAAGTGTAACTCGATAAACGGAGCAAAGAAAAGCAAGCGTCTGGTCAGCTAGTTTGGGTACGGATTTTGTGTAAAGACAAAAAAGGATCAACTAATTTTACATTAGGCCCTCAGGGCGAAGAGAAGAGGAGCTAACAGGTCAATGTGGAGAGATGCGATGAGTCGGGGGTCGTTCACTCCCGAGAAGTCGACTTGAGCGTCTTAGAGACTGTCAAAAAGGGCGGCTGAGCCGAAGTCAGAGTCCTTTGAAGAACGGACGTCGATCACGTCGACACGTCAGAAAATTGTTAACTGCCAGGGAGGGGGAAGGAAAAAGCGAAAATGAGGGATGTGGTCAGTGCGCGAGACTGCGCGCGGCCACTGGGCAATTGGAGTTGATGTCCGCGGGGCGGTAGCCTGGCTGGCGTTGCAACAAGCTAGCTGGCTATAGGTGAGACTTTAGTCTACTTTTGCGGGGGCGGTGTTGTTCCACCTCAATTTCAGTCGCCACCGGGCGGCTTTCAGGGTCGAAACGGAACGAAGGGGTGCGCGAGTCACCGACCGCAACGGTAGCTGACCGGTAGATGTCCACTTCGATGAAAAACAAAGTAGAACAACAAAATTGAAGTAACATCATGATCATGGCCGCGATCGACTTCGTGATACCTTCAAGATTAGCCAAAATAAGCATCCTCATTAAAAACTAGCTTCCAGCTCCTTGATAAATCAGCAACTAAGTAGCCTAGCCACCCCTCAAGAAGCCCCAAATGCAACTTCTCCTTGACCATGGGTGCATCTTCACATCAGCGCCAAAAAAATTCGCTAAACATGTCCCCCTCAAAGCTCCCAGGGGCTCAACTCCTCGAAAGTGGTGGTCACTGAAAGTCAAATAACCTTGTCCCTGGTCCGCCTCGGGTAGAGGAGAGGTAATCGTCGTCCAGTTAAGAGTCAACACCCCGAAAAGTGTCCATCAGAGGCCCAATAAGGTCACGATCTTTTTCGTCGACCCCCTCATCCACGGAAGAACCTCACGTAGATTGGCCTTGTTTGTGTAATGAGCTTACATCTTATGTCCACCCATCGCCTTCTGAGGGCCTTAGGCCTCGCTGATTACGTATTAGGTTAAAGTATGCTTGCTTATGCTTGCCTATTTGTAGTCTGTGAAGATTGTCGACAGCTTAGCGACCGCCGCACTTGTTGAGGCCGATGTATACGAAAACTTTTCAACTGAAGACAATTCAGTCATCGGAATCACCATCAAGTGGAATCAAGATCAAAGCATAATGTCAAACTTGATTTCTCAAATGACACAACAACAAAGCATAAGAGATCACTGATATCGAAAGTTTGAACCGTAATCCCCCATTGAA
>KB455342.1:0-14150 GCA_000341325.1 Panagrellus redivivus | reverse complement strand
GTTTACTTACGCCAACTTACACCAACTTTACTCCAACAAGCCCGACAACGCAGTCAGGGGTGCACGTGTTCTAGGATACATAGCATTAACGAAAAATGTAAAAAAACTGTTATCGTTGTACTGAATAATCAATGTCATCTTCTTCAAAGAAAAAAGCAAATGTCATCGGAAAATGCAGTTCGACATTCATCAAATTGGCATCATTCTATTTTGAATAATTACTCTCGAGTCATACTGCTAATCAAATTGTCTTTGATGTACTTCATGTTTACATAACAAAGCGAAGCCATTGTCGCGTAAGTCGGTGGGATTGGTTTCAACCGCGCCAACTTGAAATTAAGCAAAACTGGATTTACAGATGTTTAAGTTACCATATTTAAATTACAAAACTGTTTATTTAAGGTCTATGACGTGAACAAGTTTGTAACCCTGCAAACAACTTGTTTTTGTGCATTTATAACAATGTTTGTGCTCTACAGATCTTTGTTGAGAATACTTTATTACTTGTTTAGCAAATGTTTAAACTGATGTGAGGTGGGAAAAATTAAGCTTTTTCATCGCCAGTAGCCTTTGATACATCTCTCGTGACAAAGGGTCCAGTATGCATGTATCCGGGGTGATAATGAGCGGCTCCAACGTTTCCGTAGCCACCGTATTGACCGGCACCATATCCGTTACCGTATCCGCCAGCGCCATAACCATTACCGTATCCACCATAACCACCGTACTGCTGCTGTTGCGCATAATACGGGTTATACTGTTGTTGGAGGAGTTGTTGACGCAAAAGTTGTTGCTGTTGTTGTTGCTGCCAGCCGATGCTGCAACAACGACTGTAAGATTTGGTTAGTAATGTGAATTTTAAACTGATTCATCGAGGTAATCTATCAAACAACCTAATTTTCGGCAAAATTGTCATATCAACTTCAGACAAACCTCGGATCAAACCCTCCATAACCTTGTTGTCCAAGCATTTGAGCCCGAAGCAATTGTTGCTGCTGTTGAGCGTAGCCATAGGCCGCAGGCAAGCCGACAAGTTGTTGCTGCTGACCGTAAGGCGAAAATGCCCTCACATCCTGGTTGAAATAGCTCTGATACGGGTAATACGCGGCCATTGGCGCTACACAGGCAGCCAAAACAACACAGAAGGCAGCAATATTCAGTGTCATGCTTCAGGCTCAATAGACCGTCGACTGAATTCAAATATGTAAAAAAGTGAAAGTCAAGTGACGATCAGCCACATTGCGCAGCACTTTTATACCATATTTGGAACAAAAAACAACAAACATTGAGGGAAGTGCTTACGATAATCTTATCAAGGCCGTGCCAGGCGGTGATCATCGAGGGTGAAAACGTGTTCCAGGATGGTATTGATGCTTTTGTTCGAAACTGAGGTATGATAGAAAAATTTTTTTTCAAGGTTATGACATACTCTACTAAATATAGTAAGTTCGGGGTAGGGGATATTTGAAACTGGGATAAATTCTATTTTTCGTGGTTTTTCGTTAAAACTGTAGTTTGTCCTATCCGACAAATATCTAGAATGTTACATGCCTTTGATTTTGTATATAAAACTGATAACCCAATATGGAAACGAAATAAACGTTTATTTGAGCATAAGTTTATCAGCCGCAAATTTAAGTAAATTATTAAGTGACCCGTAAAAACGATATTTAAACAAAATTGTTGTTAGTAGAGGTTTTTTCTTTCAAAAACACAACATAAATATATAGCATTCAAACTGACTGAGAGTGGCTTTCAACAGCGGAAGTCACACTTCAATACTCGCCCTCTTATCCCGTCGAATGACCCGTCTCCAATCCGACCTCGCTTCTGGTTGCAATCCATCCAGAAGGCTGCTGGCTTCCTCATTTTCACCAGGTGAGTCACGAGCCAGTGGTCGACGGATGTATGGTGGAGGTGGATGGGATGGATAGGTAGGCCATGGCTGATAGGGTTTGTTGTTTGGTACCTCCTCCATCGGAATTTTGGTTTCCAATTGTTGCCCAGATGGTTCGGCTGTCGGAACGGAGTCATAAACTGTCGTTGGTTTTAACTTTTCTTGAAATAAGGCTGATCTATCCCATCGTTGACGATAGCTTCGAATGATTTTATAGATTAGGAAGAAGCCAAGCAGCCAGATAAGAGCATCAATGCATAATAGGGCTGCCAGGTATACTGTATGGCGGGGGAACTGAATTGGGATTTTCAAAACTGGAAGTCGTAACTTGGTACTCACGTATTGAAAAATATCATCCGCATTGATTTTGACATTCCGAACAGCTCGCTCAACAGATCTCACTTCACGATCGAATACATCCAAATGTTTATTCACAGATGCCGTGGCATTGACAAGCTGTTTGGAGACCTTGCCCAATACTTGGTGAACATTTTCAAGGCCGAGTTTGATTTCCGCGATTTCCGTATCGACCGACATAGTAGCCGTCAGTCGAGAGGGGCTTTTATGAAGGGTAAGAAAAAGCGGAAAATACTACGTCGAAGAGAGTCATAAAAAGGAACTGTCGACGAAGCACACGTCCGGCAGGCAAGAAGCAATCAATTGCCCAGCCAAGTTTAAATCAAGCAAGGGCGTGACTGTGTTGGTTCGCTGCCGCGAGGAGGTTGTTGAAAACTTTTATCGGAAACCCTCCTTGAGAGCCACACTTTCCTACCTTACCATTTCACATGGCTGGCCGAGAAGGAAAGAGAGCGAGCCGAGCCGATGACACGGCCTTGAGCAAACATTTCAATCAAGACGACCGCGATCGCCGCCGCAGAGAAGGACCGTCTTTACTTCGTTTTCGTCGTGTAAGCCGAGCATCATATCGGGGTAAACTTGAGATGGGTTTGTCACAGCCCTGGGGCCTCCAAAAAGAGACACGAGGGAAGATGCATGTGCGGGGGCGTACACACAGGGCTGCTGGCGATAGCTAGCCGGCTTCATTCATGCTGGGTGCTTTGATTCATGGAGGAGAGGGGTTCAGAGGGAGGTTATAGTCGTCATGATAGGGTAAAAACTGTCGCTGTTTTCTTCGCAAAATGCAATGAACTGATAAAAAGAAAAACTGCAGAGAAAGCTGTTATAGTCTATAACTTATAGAAGTTAGAACGACTTTTTTTCATCAATGAAATCACGTTCAAATACAAAAAACATCTACCACACTTATGTATCAAAAAATCTATTTTCTTGTATTGCAGTTTATATTGTTGCACTTATATTCACACAAACTCACATCTAAATATTAAAAAAGTGTAGTGCAATTAATAAAAATCCAACGATAAAAACTGTCGCATGCGCTATGTTGGTAGTTAACAGGGGTCGCTCAATGTCAGCAGAAAACGACACTTTTTTGTACATTAAATTCATGCTCAATTACAAACATGATGCGCTAAATTTTTTTAACAAAATATTTGTTTTCTGTTTTTATAGTGCACGTTCTTGCGACAACACTGAAAAAAAAGCATGATAATGCATTAAAAAATAAAGTTAAAAGTGATAAAAATCGATCGTTAAAAACTGACGATATGTTGTGGCTTGGCATTATGTGCGCAAACGTTTCGGTCATTTTCTGACCAGCGCTTTGCCTACGGCTGTGTATTCAAATTCCGTTTTTATATAATCCTTTCAACTAATCCCTTTCATTTGATCGGTTTTCTATTCCCATCCTATCCGTGTCGTGCATATGCAACTTTGTAAAAACTGAATAAACCCATTGCTGTCTCAAATTCATTTAAATTTCAGCCAGAATGAACGATCCCGGCCAGCTCTTCTACAACGACGACCCCGTGCCGGTCTACAATGGCGGCGCCTGCCAGCCCTTTGCTTTCTTCAGCAAAGCCGGTGGCGAACATCCTTACCTCGACCCCGCTGTCATTCAGAATCTTCTCAATCAGAAGCCGCCCGCAATCAATGCAAGGCCCGTCCAGACAGCTTTGCTGTCGATGCTCACGATGTACAAGAAGCAGTCGGCCAAGTCGGATCTCATGTGCATCTCGGAGACGGGCTCAGGGAAGACGTACGCCTTCTTGCTGCCGGCGATTCAGACTGCTTTGAAGCGGATCGAGAAGAACAAGGGGAAAGCTTCGAAGAGCCCGAGTGTTTTGATCTTTTGCCACAGCCAGCCTCTGGCCGAGCTCATCTATGCCAATCTTACTGCCCTCGTGAAGAATACCGCTGTCAAGACGTGTTTGGTCATCGGCAAGACGGAGTTCATCAAGTCGACGGAGTTCGATATCGGTGTTTGTTGCGCGGGTCGCTTCCGGAACCACTTCGAAGGCAGCAAGCGCTATGTCCAAATCGATGTTACCAAACTGGATCTGCTGATCATCGACGAGGTTGATGAGTCGATGAAGTGCGCGGATGACTTCATGCTGTACTTTGAGATTCGACAGAAGACGGTATGTTTTTGCGGGTTTTTAAACTGTATCCTCTAAGCGGAAGCCTCGTTTTCAGTCCTGCCCTGCCTACTTCTTCTCCGCAACCCTCGATGGCTCCTTCTCCCTCGGCGACATCTTCCGTGATGAAGACTGCTTCTGCTACCAGCACGGAGAACTCAACGCATTGCCCCCGACGGTCATCCCAGTCTTCTGGGAATGCGACCGAAGCATGCTCCCAGAAGCCTATCTCGACGACGATGGCACTGTCCATGCAATCCCGCCCACGCAGAACAACACTCTCCTGAAGTGCAACCCCTCCGACATGATCTTCTTCATCCTGAAACTGCAATGGGATAATCGTGCGGCAACAAAGTTCATTATTTTCACGAAGAAGACTGTCATCGCGGACTTCCTGGCTAATAAGCTGGCTTTGCTGGGGATCAAGGCGCGGTCTATCCATGCGTAAGTCTCGTTTTTACATGATTTGTCGTCATCAGTATTCAAATTCCAGCAAAAAGTCCGCTGAAGCCCGCCGCCGTTGCTTCGAAGACTTCAAAGCCGGCGTCTACAAAGTCATCGTCGCGACGAACCAACTCACCCGAGGCATCGACGTAGACGTGGATGTCGTCATCAACTACGACATTCCGACCTCTCGTACGGCATGGATTCATCGTTCGGGTCGCGTCGGACGTAACGGCAAGAAGGGCGCCGCCATAACGCTCGTCGATACGAAGGATCCTGACTATCAGACGAAGGCGGTACTCCGAGAGATTGTTGGGGTTTGTTTTTGCTTTTAAACTGTTTCGAATAAGCCAATTCCTGATTTCAGGGTCTCCCTCCAGACAAGAAACTGCCGACCTTCTTAGCCGAGTACCTCAATCTATGATCTCATTAGTTAATTGTTTTCGTTAAGTTTGTTGTCCCGTCCCACGGTACTGATTCGTTACACCTTTAATAGTACAAAATACATGTTTTTTAAGCTGTCGCAGGGGTGTCATTCAAAGCTTCTACGAATTCGTCGTCATTCTGAAGGCCATTTGTCGTTGTGTGTTCGTCGGATTCAACGGAAGTTACGCCGTTAGCTGTGCCGTTGCCGTTGGCGAGCTGCCAGGCGGGTACTGTAGGGGTTGGATGGTGCCAATGGACGCTTTTGGCTTGTTTTTCTCCGTTAATGGGCGCTGTCGGGATCGGTGGGAACTGATTCTGATTCAGCAGCAATGACTTCACGACAGCAACATCACTGGCAACCCTGATTAGGTCGTTATCAGCCCGACTTGAGCCCTTGCCCTGAAGCAATAGCTGGCTGAGTTGTTGTTGCTGGGTGGAGACGAGTTGGAGGGTCTGTTCCACGCTGTCCATGATGAATTTCGTAGAGTTTTGGAGCTCATTGACCTGGTAATTTTGGGTTTTTTAAACTGGCAATCTTATTTGAGCGTAACAAACCTGTTGCTGCAGTTGTTCCAACTTCTGATCCTCCTCATTCGGCACATTGAAGAACTTTGGTAACACCCATGTTTTGACGAACCGATAGGCTAGGTATCCGGCGCCACCGATGACAACAGCTGATTGGGTCACATTGTAGAGCTTTGTACCGATGCCAGGGGGTGGGGGTTGGTAATAGCCTGGGGGCATTTGATAGGGGACTTGGCCATTGACTGGATTGGGTAAAGGTTGAACACCGGCCGCGGCTTCTGTGATTTCAGCCTCTGTGAGACCCTTTTCGAGAAGGAATTTACGTTGTTCCTCGAAAGGGGTGCCTCTGACCTTCGGGGTCGACATAAACTGCCTCGCGGCTTCGACCATATCCGGTCGAAGGGCCGCAGACGAGGATTCTGGGGATGGGTCGGGGTGGTCTGAGGACATTGCTAAAACTGCAGTTGCTCAAATGTGATATTCTTTATTAAACACTCGGAAACACACATGTACGCGTCAATCGATTCGATATCGAATACTTAAAATGGCCAAATTTCACGGAAATCAAGATAAAAACTCAATTAAATACAATCTACAAGGTCAAAAATAAACAAGTTTGTCTATTTACCGCGGGCACATGGCATGACGGCCACCATCGACCGGCAATGTGACCCCGGTGATGAAGGAAGCGGCGTCGGAAGCGAGGAAAGCGATGGCCCTCGCGACTTCGATGCTTTGGCCGGCGCGACCGAGGGCGTGCGTCGATTTGGAGTGATCCAGGAACGACTGATAAGCCTTATCATCCATACCGCTGCGACGATGCAGCTCGGTGACAGTGACGCCGGGGCTGGAAAGAGAAGTGGGATAGGGAGGGAATTAAGTGGGTTCATGGAATTTGGGGGGAATTTTGGATTCTAATGTTAAGTGGATAAGCAAAACTGTCCTGTATACGGACAAATGAAGATTTGAGGCCATTTTAAACGCAAAAACATCTAATTAGGTCCTTAATGGTAAGAAAACTGCATATAGTTTACGATTTGCGAGTAAAAAATCGCTTCAAACATCAACAATACAAACAAATAACTCATTTTTGAACGAAAAAACTGTGCCTAGCGCCTTCCCATTCTAGATGCAAACTACGACTACACTACACCACAACCCGATATGGACATGCGGAATCGTAACCATCGCCGACTTCTATCGATTCCCCACGGTCACAATGGAAAGACAACGTGGTTGCGCGACCAATTTGGAGAGATAACGCGAACGGCCCCTCTAGATTGCGATGTTTTTGGTCGCATCGACACAAAAAGGCAAGAAATCGCACGTTTTTGAACCCCATGCAAAGAAGGACTGATAAAAGTGCGGTAACTTGTTTTAACTTTATGTTGATTGCCTCAGGGGAATGTTTTTACCCCTTGTCGGCACGGAATTTGTAGTTGTGCACAAAAATGGTGGTGGTTTTTGGGTGTTTTGTAAGGTTTTGAAAAGTAAAGGGGGCCTAATCGAGTAAAACTGAATATTGGTTTGTATAATTAATGGAAAATATTGGCCAAATGTTAAAAACTCACTTGACAGAATTGACACGAACGCCTTGGGCAGCCAATTCAAGGGCAACACAACGGGTCAGTTGGTCGACGCCGGCCTTGCTGATGTTGTAGGCAAGGACGCCGGGGAACTGTAAATTGGGGGTTTTTGAGAGGGTGGAAAACTGTCCAGTGCTTTTTCGAAAAGAATTTCATTGGATATCGATAAAAATTTGAAAAGAAAAACTGCGGTTTGGGTGAATGCAACTCACAGATCGCATGCCATTGACACTGGAAACATTGACAACATTGCCTTTGGCATTGATGAGGTACTGCGCGGCCTTGGCGGTGATGTTGTAAATGGCCTTCAGATTGAGGTCCATCACTCGATCATATTGTTTGGTGTCGGTCTCGAGGATGGAGCCCTTTTCGAGGAGGCCGGCATTGTTGATCTGGGAGGAGGGTGGTTAGAAAACGTTGATAAACTGCGTTCAATACGTCCATTTTGGGTTAATGTTGAAAAAAAGTAAGAAAAACTTATTTTGTCAATTTACTCACCAAAATATCAAATTTATCCCCAAACTTTTGCTGGACACTCGTGAACAGGCTGTCGACGTCATCTTCACGGGTCACATCCGCGGAAACGGCATGGATGAAACCCTGGAATTCGGGCTACAATGGGAGGGTATAGAAAACTGATTGCTCCTTTTTTTTTAGATGGTAAAAACCTATTTCTAATGCATAAACATAAACTGATAAGAATTGGTAACCTACAGGCTGCTTGATAGTCTCGCATTCCTCGACAAGCTCCTTCAAACGGTCCGCATTTCGCGCAACAGCGATAACGCTGGCTCCAAGCTGACGGAACAGCACGGCAGTCGATCGACCGATGCCACTGGAGGCGCCTGAGGGGGTTTAACAATAGTGAAAACTGATCGGAAATGGTGAGAATTCTTGAAATTACCAGTAATAAGAGCCGATTTCCCGGCAAGGTTGATGATTTGCGGGATTTGGGAGGTGGCCATTTTGGCTTTTGTGGTTCTGAAACTGGACTCGATATAGCCCGATGACACGATAAGCTTAGAAAACTGGAAGTTTTGTGCTGTACTGTTCATTCAATCAGAGATCAACATCACCCAAAAATCGCATGATCAAAACAAAAAACACAATCTTTCACAAAAACTGCTGGGTTTTCCCGGGCTTTTATAATCATTGCCCCCCAGGGTGACCGATGTTTCTTCACAGGTGAAAGATTAGTGTATTTTTGGAAGTTTCCTATGAGGATGTAAACAATATCGGTGGAGGAAGGCTGTTTCGAAGGTTGACAAACAAGCGAAATGAAGCAAACAAAAAAGTGTTGCAGAATGTTGCAAACAAGCGACTGCGCGTGTTTGTCACAGTTTGCCAAGGGGGTTATCAAATCTTGCTTTTTCTCGTAAATTCGATAAAGTTATATATATTTTTCGCCTTCTAGCCATGTTTTCTCTACAAAATGTCAATTACAACCTTCCCAAGATGTTCTTATACTAATCTGCATTAAATTTAAACTGCCAAGTGCTCAACTGCATTTCATTTTGCCCCTTCAAAAAAGGAAAACGTGTCCCTCGATTTTCAATCTTTCACTTTTTTGTCGCTCTCTTTTTGAATAGCGGAGCTTTTCCCTGTTTGTTGAATCAGCTGGGGAGTTGACATGTGTTGCAATCGATTCTCCCTTTCCCTGTTTGTAAATTTGACGTGGATTCATCTGTGTTGACGTTTCTCTAGCTGTGTTTGCGGTTTTATATATATTTCTGCACGCAATTTCGTCAATTTGCCTATGAATCACCCTCTTTCCATTTCCAGGGTGAAATGAAACCTTTCGGGTATGGCCTTGGCCCGAGTAGAGCTGGCGAATCGGCCAGAAGCTCTGGGCGTTTCGTCGGAAGGGGCACACTTCGCGGGCATCACATCAATCTGCGGACTTCGAGGGTTCCAGATCCTCCGAGCCGGCCTCAGGGCGATTGCCAGGAGAACTTCGTGGTTAAGGTTAATTATGAGCCGGAACAGGCAGCGTGAGTTTTTGAGCGCTTTTACTTTTGAGGATTTCACTGTTTTTGGCGTTTCAGAACCCTGGATGACCTCAACCTCGCATCCGCCTTCCACAGGAACCTCATCCGCGACACCAAAATCACCGAATTGCGCGCTGTCCAGCGATTCATGCTGCCCTACATTCTGAATCCGACTATCAAGACTGATTTATTGGTTGTTGGACCGACGTCATGCGGAAAAACTTGTGAGTTAACCATTTTTATATATAAAACTGTATCTTGTAGCTCAATTTTAGATGGCATGCTCATCGGCGTCCTCCAACATTGCATCCATCTCAGCGTCCACAACGCAAAGCCCTCCGAACGGCGACCCAAAGTCATAATCATCGGTGCCAGCCAGGAGGCCGTCGTTCACGTCTACAATTTGGCTGTCAATTGGTCGGATAAGGTTGGCATTTTCGTCGGGAGTGCCATTGCTGGATCAAGTTCTGGTCAAGAGTCCAATCGATTCATGAATTACGGTGCCGATTTGGTCATTTCGACGATGGGACGGCTTCACGATTGGGTCAGCGATAATACGGTAGGTCATTTTCGATGTTTAAACTGGATTCAATGATAATATTTTTTACAGATTGATGTCTCTGACGTCGATTTCGTAGTCTTCGATGATGCCTCCACCCTCATAACGTGTACCGAATTCGAACGCCGTTGGCACTTTCTCATTGACCGTATCCCCGACAAGTGCCGGCTCTTCACCCTGTCTTCGACCTGGGCCGATGAAACCCGCTACCAAGCGAAGCCCTACATTCGAGCCGGCTGCAACGAAATCAGAATCCAATCCACTGTGAATGAGGTGGCGCCCTTCTCGTTGAATCCGGCCGTTGAGCAACATTTCATCAAAGTCAAGCTGATTGATTCCATTTTGAAGGCTATTGAGATCATTGGCGATCATACGGAGCGGCGTGAGTTTTTTAAACGCGGTTTTAAAGGTTTTTATCCGATTTTCAGCGAAAACCGCCGGCGAGAAGGCCCGCCCACCAAAGACGGTAGTCTTCACGACAGAGCCCGATCACGCCGCCATGGTCACGGATTCGATGCGAATGTGGGACCGTTTTCACAGTGAAAAGGCTCATTTCCGGATGAATGTCGCCTGCGTGCACAAGGGCATCAAATCCAACAATCGGCAGTCGTTGTTGGCAGCTTTTCAGAATGAGTTTGAAGAAACTGCAGAAGGCATTGATGTTTTGGTAGCCACGGATCATATGGCTACGGGTATTGTGGCTCCGGTTGATTTGGTGGGTTCTGCTTTTCTTGAGTTGTTAGCCTATTTCCTAAACATGGGTATTTTGTAATTCTGTTAAACTGAATCTAACGTTGTTGTTCCAGGTAATCAATCTCGACTTCCCACCCGACCTCGCCAGCTTCATCCAACGAGTCGGTCGAGCCGGTCGTGATCGCTACCGCGGGAAGGCATTCACCATGATAGACGTTTGGCAGTTTGATACTTGGAGCGGTGACAAGAAAAAGGCATTAGTTGACGTTATCAACGTATGTTTTGAAACTGTTACTTTGTTTCCAACTGACTAACACTTTGTCACCTTCTAACCCCCCTGGGTCAAATTTGAATTAGCTTACCTTTCTTTAGGCAACCAAAAACGTTCCGGGATGTACTTATCCGGACGAACTTTTACAATTAGCGATCGCGATGGAGATGGAAGCACGGGAAATTCGTTCAATTGGTTGTGTGGAAGTTTACTTTTAAAAACTTGATACGTTTAGGAGGTACGCCGCTTGCCGACCTCTACCATGCCCGACGATTTCCCTGCGTATGCTGACCAGTTCACCAAATCTCAGGGCTATAGCTATCACTTTCGTCGACTTTGATCTCATTTCTTATTTGTACCGGTTTTTATTTGTCAAACAGGTGGATTTATGATGCTCAGGTAAAATTTATACTAGTTCTTTGTTGGAATTTTTGCTCTTGTTGATAAACTGGTTGAGTATTAGATTATTCATCGTTCTGATTTTGATCTTGTAAATAAATAAACTGTCCGTTGCCTTTTACTTTTTGCGTTTCATTGGTTGAAAACCAAATGAATACTGTAACTTATGCCGCAATGCATAAACTTAAATAGCAGATTTAAGGTCAATATGTCGACCCCACAGCCAATCGAATTCATCAGTGACCCGGTAAGTTGATCATTTTTCAAATTACTGTTTTAAAACTGCATACTCACTTCAGGTCATCCCCTACGCCACAGCAATTCCCGGGGGTGTCTTCCCTGGTCGAGCCATCACAATCCGTGGAGCGGTCCACCGTAACACCGAGCCCCATCGCTTTGCCATCGACCTTTGCTGTGGCCTCCTCGTCCAGGGTGATCACCAAGACAACAAAGCCCTCCACATCAACCCGAGATTCCTGAAGAAAAAGGGCTTATTCGGCACTTCTGATGAAGACATCGTGTTGAACTCGTTGATCAACAATGTCTGGGGCACGGAACAACGCTACAAGAATGTCTTGCACGAAGGGGAGGCGTTTACGATTCGGATCTTGGTTTTGAAGAGCTTCATCAAGGTTGGGTTTGATAAACTGTTTGGATTTGAGATGTCAAGTTGGTGTTACAGGTGACAGTCAATGGTCGCTTCCTCTGCGATTTCGTCCATCGTCTCCCGCTGAACTCCATCAACACGATTTTCATTCAAGGAAGTGTCAAAGTCGATGTCATCGAATTCGAAGGCGGTCAAACCAGCGGCGAAATCGGTGAAGGCGTCGTCCCATCTGCTCCGCCGATCCCCCAAGATGCCGATGGTGATGCGTCACTGTACAATCTTCCGAGTGCCGATGTTGTTATCCGCAAACCCGTAAGTTTTGTTATTTTTTCTTTTGTGTACTCTATGTCTGTGGTTTGCCGTTTTCATTTCCGTTCATTTTCGTAGGACGTCCCTTTTGTGCATCGTTTCCGTGCCGCTTCTCTGTTCACCGGCAAATCCATCATGCTCACGGCTACGCCTAAAATGCACGCCTCCTTCTTCTCTGTGAACTTGCTACGTGGCTCCGAGGACCACTACTTCTTCCATCTACGCGTCGATTTCCCGGATGGCAAACACGATGGGGCCTTGGTCCGGAATCATTGCATCAAGAGGCACTGGTATACTGAAGAGCGCGACCACAGCGGATTCCCGTTCAAACACGGAATAACATTTGACCTGAAGATTGTCCTCGGCGATGACATGCTGACAGCCCATATCGATGGGAAGCACTCGTTCAACTTTTCCTACCGTAATGGAATCGATCTGAACGAAGTGGACGCCTTCACCGTCATGGGCGATGTCACGATTCAGCGAGTCGAGTTGAAGTAAACTGACGGAAATTGATTGCCTCGTTTCTATTTATGTTATTACTTCGTCATAGCCATGCCAATTCGCTTTGTGATACCTTTTCATAGTGTGTTTTTTTCATTTTGCATTACAGTATGTCAATTTGTTCATCTTAAATTCGTGGTAATAGCCATTTAAAAGTTCAATATACTCTCCTTTTACAAAACTGTTAAAAACTTGACGCCTCGCATGCACCAAACACTGTCTAGACGGCTATTCTTGTGTTTTTCACGTCCGCAGAGATTCCCCATTCCCAGCACCATAAAAAAATGCTTTTTCTGTGTAGCCATAAAGCACCAAGTTCACTTTATAGCAGCACTTAAACCAAAAAAGGAATCCCGACACTTTGAGGACATTGCCGATCACTGCTCAGTAGAAACGTGGCCCATTCCCCTGAGTCATAACTTCTGCCATGTCCTTTTACACGGTGAAAGGCCATCCCGAAGCTTCCCATTTTATGTGTTTTCAACTTACTTTTGAATGTTGTTTTGGTCGGACTTTTCAGTCTTTGCCCCATTGTCGATGATCGCCGTTTATAAGCTCGCAGAAAGCTGTACTTTCTTCATTTCAGGACGACGACTTCGAGTTGCTATGATTCCGTCGTTTCCGCCGGTATTTCGGGGCTGTCCTGATGCAACTTCTGAATCTGATATTGAGTATGATCTTCCTTTGCCGTCACCAGCTATGTTTCACAACTTTATAATGCCCGAATTCACTAAATTTGATGATGAATTTGAAGATTTTGTTTTCGGTAAAACTGTCGAATTTCGTTGTCATTTTAATCTTGGAATTACAGAAGATCGGACTTTTCATCAATCACAACCACCTACAATCTGCACCATTCCTACAGCTTTTCCTTCACAAACTTCACAACCTTCACTTTTTATTGTAGATTCTTATAAGTTTAATGATAAAAAGTTACGTAGAACGTGTCTGGTTTAAAAATTGTAGTACTGTTAGTTGATTTTATAAACAGGATTCTACTTATTTGTTGGCCTTTACAAGGGAATGGTTTTGACTTAAGTTGGAAATTCTGAACGAGGTATACCGCGTTCGATAGCCCATGGTAAGGCATGGAAAACCCACTTCGAAATTTTTCCACACGGCCCTGGTTACCGAGTAATAAGCATTTAAAGTCAAAAATACCGACTTTTTGACGATTTGTAACTTTTTTAAAGTTGCTTTTTATAGTACGCCGTTGAAAACATAGACAGTACGTGTTGTCCTTAATGAAAAAAAATTAAAATAAGTTATTTTGGTTGGAGTAATATTGAGTAATAAGCGATGTAAAATTTGCGTTTTTACCAACCCTTATTACTCGTGATTGGTGAGGGCTAATTACCGCATAATTTTGCATTGAATAGACCAAGACTTTTTCTACATCGTTTTTATTGATTTGGGAATCATGAGCGCTCCAAACAAAAGTTATGAT
>KB455340.1:28721-41626 GCA_000341325.1 Panagrellus redivivus | reverse complement strand
GAAAGTGCGTTTGGGACGCGACTTGGGTGGTCTTCGATGATAACTCGCCATCGGTGGCGACAATAAATTGACGTAGCACTTTTTGCAGTTTTAATATTCAAATGTATAACTTTGCACTGAGTAACGTGTGTATTTCAATTTTGGAGGGAATACCGTAATGTAACGGAGTTAACTTTTTGTTCTGAAACCTCCGAAATCTAGCTCGAGTTCCAAATACTGACCCAGATGCTCCTGATGTTTTTGCACCAGTCAATATGTTTCTCAAGGAAAGGTGCTCTACGGGCATCAAGCTAAACTCGGAGTGCGCACACTATCTGCCCGTCCTTTCCACCCAATCCGCGCAGAATCCACATAAATGGCCCATCCAGAGGAAGCACAGTACCTCATTCCAACCATTTGCCATATCTGCAAGCCGTCCAATACCATTTCTTTCTTTTTACACCGAAAAATGATCTCCAACGTTGCTAACCTCCCCGAAATAGTGAAGATTCGTACTTCAGACAAGAAGGTCGTGCAAGTCACCGGCAAATTTATCAATGAAGCCACGACCCTAATGAGAACTCTTAGTAAGTATAACTTTTTTAATGGTTCACATCAATAAATTTTACTTTCAGAGTTGTATGACGCCCCAATACATGAAGTGTTCATCCCCGTGAAAAGCGCTGGTCTCAAAAATGCCGTTAAACTTCTGGAATTCTTTAACCTCGACAAACCCTACGAACCGAAAGTCGATCGCCAAGTTTTCTTACAGGGAGATCATCCAGGCATGAGATTCCTACACCGACTATCCATTGAGGAGTTAGCCGAGATGAACCTCGTCATTGGGTTTCTGGAATGCGACCGCCTCATCGACTGCTTGGGAGTGTACATTTTGGATGTCATTAAAAGGTTACACGCCGACGACGTCTTTCCTGACAGCATGAAAATTTGTACAACAGATAACAAAATCATTGAGGTCTCTCGAAAACTCATCTTAGAAAGCGAAACCCTGCAAAATCATGGTAAGTTAAGCTTTGCATATTTTTAGGCCCAGTTTTTCACATTTACTTATTTTCAGTAAGGTATGGAAACATAAATGACGCGAAAAGTGTTATGTTCAGAAGCAGTTCGTATCCCAAGGCCCTCATGGTGCTTAGTTTATGTGATCTCGACAAGCCACATATTCCTTTAGTATGTCCTGCCATAAATGAGCCACTGGCACCAGCTTTGTTGGCATTTAAGCAGACCAATCAGCCTGTCATGGACTACTTTAACTCACTGTCATATTTAGATTTGTATGAGATTACTAAAGTTGTCGCTGATCTTGACATCACGCGCATTTATGATCTCCTTTGTATCTATGTTCGAACTTTGGATGTTGACAGAAGAGCACGTTTGACTCGAGCACAATATGCCATTGCTGAATATTATCGCTACATTGAAGGCGACCCATATCGCAATGAAGCCTACGTAATGCCTGCAGAAGGCGCATAGTGTTATCATTTTGTCCAAAATTAACAGGTTTATACAACGAAAATCCTTTTTTGCACCGTTTTTGTCAGCTAATAAAAAGTTCAGTGAAACAATGTGTATTTGATCTATCCAACTGTAGACCCCTTCAATGACCTTCATCGGCACTTAGACTTAAAACGTGTCAACCAAATGCATTAGCATTGATCTAGATTGGCACACTTTCCATACTGAACTAAACGGCGCACGTCAGTTTCAAGCTTGCTTTACCTCAGATGTTGCTTTGGCGCTTCTCCGTCCCCCTAGAATAACCGCCACCGGCAATGCAGAGGTAAAAGATTTCCAACTTTGTTTACGTTGTTGAATCTTTTGTCAAGTGCACAATTTGATTCTGATTAAAAACCAGGAAATCGCAACGTTTTGCTTCTACCAAAACTCAAATTTCAAAGGTCAACCGAAAATAGTTCTGGTAGATTTTGCGACACTCGGTTTTTGGGTCTGAATCGGGAGTCAAAGTTTCCAGAAAAGATTAGAATTGCCAATAAATTCAAAGCAAGAGAGGCAAATTTCAACAGATCTACTATAAAAAGTGCAGTCATTTTTGGTGGTTATTCAGAAGAAAAACGCATGAAAAAGAATTGAATGCAACACACAAAAACTGTATTGTTACAATAAGTTCTCTTTCGAAACATGAAATGAATCAAACTGTACAAAGCGAAAACGTAAATTTGTAAAAGCAAGCTGTCAAACAATTGTAAAGATTTTGAGCGCATGGCAAAGCCCTTGATTTTTTTCTTTTTTCACTTCAATTTTTCACACTTCTCACAAAGAAATGACTGATTAGCAAAAGTGATACCAGAAATAATCTAAAACTTGAATATAAAAAGAAGGCTTGCAGCTTCTATTTCGCAAAATGGGTTACTTTGCTCTTGGATGCCTGTGTTTGGCAATTGTGTGTTCAACATGGACTGTGGCAGTTTCGGAGGATGTATTTCCGCCAGATTTAGTTACATTGATGAATGATTTCAACCGAATGATCAACGAAACGGCTGATCCGTGTAACGACTTCAATGGATATGTCTGTCCTAGTCAAACGCCTGAAAACAGTGTTCAATCTCGTGATTCAACCAAAACAGCAAATCAAATTTCAAATCGCCTTACGCACGGCAACTCTACGGGCGGTGGCGCGGCAGTCAAGAAGTATTACGACTTCTACAACACATGCATTAAGGTTCCATCGAGATTCGATGAAGCTGCGTTGAAATTAACTGGAGATCTTGAGAAGTACGTGAAACAACAACTTGGATCGTCAAGCTACGACAGCCCTCTTGCTCCACGCCAATTAGGCAATATTTTGGCATATGTTATGGTTAACTATGGCGTCAAGATCATTACTGATTTGAAAAAACAAAGACTACCGGAAAAACCTTCGGAATTGAAGTTTAAAAACAACAACAAAACATTGTACATTGAAACGCCACGCGAATTTTTGTCGTCACGTTTAATTTACGATCCAAAATTTGAAAAATACGGCGATATAATTAAAGTAGGGTTACGCGCATGTTACGCTTTTGTTGATCCAACAATGAAAGACGTTGAGTTAAATCATACGACATCGCAATTGTTCGAAATTGACTCACGACTCGCCAAAGTTATTAACAAAACTCAAGAGCCAACGAGTGTGATACGATTATTAGAAGCGAATGAAGCGAGTAAGTTGATGCCGGAAATAGATTGGAGCGCATTCGTTGAAGTAAGTCCGAAATTAGCACATGTTTAGATTAAGAATACAACTTTCAGACATTATCTTCTTACAGTACTGCTTTTCTTGGAAACTACAGTCCTCAGACTTTGCCTATTCTGTTTTACACTCCAGAAACAACAGGGGCGCTTATTCGTGTTCTCGCACAAGCCCCAGCCTCACTTTTGTTGAAATATTTGCAGACAAAAGTTGTTCTTTCACTCGTTTCGATAAACTGCGAAGCTTTGACTTATGAAGCTTTACCACTTGTTAAGCAGCATTTGTATATTACGGACAGTTATCCGACGACATCTGACAGAATGAACTTGAAAAGGTAAGTAATATGCTTTGTTTTGTTTTTATTTTATACTGTTTTTCAGTTCGGTATCGACAATGGTAGACAATGTCATTAGCAGCGTTCGAGACATGGCAGAACAAATTTCATGGATTAAAAACGACACACAAACGTATGCTGGATTCACTGACAAGCTGAATAAAATGAAAAAGTCAGTATGCTACAACGATGGATTAGATGATCCTAATTGGCTCGATGCAAAATACAGCGATTTCAATGTTTCAAGTGATGACGATTTTTATAAGTTGTACTATAAGGCGCACCAATATTCAGCAAAAAACATACTGGAAGAAAAGTACGACCCTGAATCGGACGTTACACGGTGGAATGCGTTCTACGACCCATGGGTAAGTTCATTATGGCTAACAACTGGCCGGAACTCATCTAATGACTAAAAACGAATGTTATAGGTAAATCAAGTAAACATTTTAATTGCAACATTAGGCAGTCAAACATACTCACCGAACTATGTTCCGGCAGTTGTGTATGGTGGTATTGGATCCTTAATTGGACATGAAGTTACTCACGCTTTTGATACGCTCGGTATCAATTGGGATAGTGAGGGTCATTTGAAGAATTGGATTAGTAAAAAAAGCAAAAAAAGCTTTGATTCTATGGCACAGTGCGTCATTAATCAATATGACAGGTTTACGATTGCTGACGAAAGTGGAAAAGTTTATAATATCGATGGTGTTCAAAGTTCGGGTGAAAATGTTGCGGACAATGCCGGACTGCGTGCAGCTTACAACGCTTTCATGAAGCATCCTGATAGAAGCAAACCGTTCCCTCGGCCTCCTAAACTTCGAAACATTACTGATGAACAACTATTTTTCCTGTCATTTGGTAGATTTTTTTGCACGCCTGAAAATCCAACACCTAACGAACTTGTTGACGTACATGCGCCATACAAACTCCGTGTCATTGGCACACTACGTGACTTCGAACCGTTCCGAAAGGCTTTCAACTGTCCTGTTAATTCGAAGTACGCCCCAGAAAAGCATTGCGATGTTTACGCTCCGGATTTGACGGAAGCAAAAAGTAATGCATACTCTGTGATTTCAAGTGTCGTTGTTTCGACTATAATGTCTGCCTTCTTGGTGTTCATTGTTTAAAAAGTCTTGATTAAACTTGATGTTTTAAACCAAATAAATAAGTTGGCCGTTTTTGCTAACAAAGTTTGTTTTATGCTTATTTCTTGATATTGTTGATTAAACAATTTAACATTTCCATGGAAAGCACGGCTCTGAAACTAATCAAAGGCCAAATATTGTTAAATATCACTTTAATGTGAAATGAATAAAACTGCACAAAACAGAAGCACAATTTCTGAAAACCATGCGTAACAATCAGTTAGTAAGCTTTGTGAGCCTCGGCAAGGCCTTTGAACTAATAGTTTCTGATATGTGATTCAACTTTGTTATCAGCAATTTTTTTCTCACACAAAAAAATTGGCAAGCAATAGTACTTCAAAAAAGCCTAAAAACTTTAGTATAAAAAAAGCCGTAACTACTAATCTTTGCAAAATGGGCAACTTTGTATTTGGCTGCCTTTTTTTGGTTTTTGTGTGTTCAACATGGATTGCCGCCGGACTTGGTTTCAGTGATGAATAATTTCAACAAAATGATTTATAAAAAAGTTGATCCATGTGATAGATTTTATAAATACGCCTGTCCTAATGAGACTAAACATAGTCCGGTACTTCGTTTCACAAACAGAGTAAAAGCTCAAGTTGTGAATCGCCTGAGAACCGGCAATGCAACTGGTGGTGGTGCGGCAGTCAAAAAGTATTACGACTTCTTCAATAAATGCGTGGATAATGTATCAAATTTCAATGTAACTGTACGCTCTATTGTTCAGGATATTAGCTACTTATTCAGACAACATGATGTGCTATCTGAATATGAATACGTCTCTGGTGAAAGGTTATCCAAGATTTTGGCATATCTCACGGTTAACTATGGCGTCACAATTGTCGCGTCATTGAGAAAAAAAACTCTACCAGAAGAAAAACCTGATGAATTCTGGTCCTTTGAAAGTAACAAAACAGTGTTTATTGATGCACCAGACGTATTGTTGCAATCACGTCTATACTACGACCCTAAATTTAAACAATTCCATGATGATATGAAAGCAGGGCTACGCGTAGCATACTCTTATGTTGATCCAACAATTGAAGGAGCAGATCTGGACAAGACAGTGTTGCAATTATTCGACATCGAAGCAAAACTTGCCGAAGCTCTAAGTAGATATCAGAATGCACAGAAGAAATCAAAAAAGGTATTACTAGAACGTGCGTGTGCTTACTATAATTCAAATTTTAGATGGGACAAATTTTTTGAAGTGAGTTTGAAATTACATAACAATTATAAAAAGAAAAAGCTTTCAGGCATTAACTAATTACAGTAATGCTTTAATTGGAGCAAAACGGTTCTATCATTATTGTGATTTGCCCGTGATTTTTGACGATCATAGCTCAACATCGTCGTTGATTCAAGTACTTGTAAATACCAGAGCCGATTCTCTCATACAGTATGTGAAAACCAAAGTTGTTCAAGCAGTGTTGACTTTGAAGAACTGCGAAGATTTGACTAATTTCGCTTTCCCACTTGTTAAACAACATTTGTATATTACGGATACATATCCAGTGGCGTCAGATAGAAAGAATTTCAAAAAGTGAGTATAGATAAGCGTTGCTGCCTATTCAAAATACGTAATTTTTAGTTCGGTATCAAAAATTGTGGACAATGTAATTACCAGCGCTCGCGACATGGTTGAAAAGATTTCATGGATTAAAAATGACAAGCAAACTTATGCAGGATTCACTGACAAACTGAATAAAATGAAAAAAGTTATATTATACGAAGATGGATTGGATGATCCCACTTGGCTCGATGCAAAATATAGCGACTTTGATCTTTCAAATGTTGAAAGTTTTGATGCATTGTACATCACGGCACGGAGACATTCCATTAAAAGTATGTTGGAAGACAGACTCGTACCAGAAGTAGACGTTACCATGTGGAATTCCTATTACGATCCATTCGTAAGATTGTTTATTACAGTCTGTTAACCCTTCAATAACTTTGCAGACAAATACTATTCATATTTTAATCGGAATATTTAACAACGAAACATACTCACCTAACTACGTTCCGGCAATTGTGTACGGTGGTGTCGGATCTCTCCTTGGACATGAAATTACACACGCTTTCGATACGTTTGGGGTCTATTGGGACGGTAATGGTCATCAAAATTTATGGATGAGCAATAGCAGCATCGAAAGATTTAATTCTATGGCACAATGCACCATTGACGAATTCAATAACATGTATTATGATCAATACATATACAATCCTTCTACGTGGGTAAGTGGCATTCAGCTTCAGATCAATTTTTTTGTTGTGAGAGTTTTCATGAAATTGACTACCTATTTTTTTGACTGAGAAAATTTCAAAATCATCTGTCTTTTTCATATCCAAAATGATGTTACAGCACCACTATTATAAAATTGACGGTGATATAACCTCCGGTGAAACCCTAGCGGATAGCGCCGGACTCCGGGCAGCATACAACGCTTTCATGAATCATCCTGATAAAAGCAAACCGTTCCCTCGGCCTTCTAAGCTTAAAAACATTACCGATGAACAACTATTTTTCCTGTCATTTGGCCGACAAAACTGCATGACCCAAAATCCACCGCCAATCGTTATTGGTGATAGTCATCCGCCATCTTTTATGCGTGTTTTGGGGGCACTCCGCAACTTCACTCCATTTCGCAATGCTTTCAAATGTCCTGTTAACTCGACGTATGCACCTGAAAAGCATTGCAATGTTTACGCTCCCGGAGCTTAAACAAAAAGTTGGAGCTTATCCTGCTGTTGTTTTTCACAAATGTCACTGATAACTGATATTAATGTAAAACGTTACTTGATGGTTTGAACTCTGACTTTGAATAAAACTTGTTAATATAAGTAACCATGTTTCATTGACATCGAAACTACTAAGGAGTTGTTGTCAATGCACGAAAAACTCTTCGATACTCCAATATCAGACAACTGCAAAAAACTGATCTGCTTGTATTGCAATGCCAAATGCTTATAATCATGGAAGAAACAGTTCAGTAATTCTAAAAAAAACTTTCAGACACTTCCGTAATATCTTTGTTTGTCTTTGACAACAAAAAGTCTATCTTTACAAAAAATGCGATTCTAAATAAAAAAATGTCATCCTTTCGAGTCAAGCAGTTTCAAAAACAATACAACGAAAATGAAAATCTCTCGAGCGTTGTCAGGTAAGTATTTTTTTGAGCCTTATTTGGCAATACAGTTCAATACAATATGGTCTGAAAAAGGTAGCGGTTTGCTTACTATGAGTTTTTTTTGATTTGTCACACAGAATTTATATCTGCTAATCAAAATGAAACCTAAAGATGCCGTGTAAAGTTTGATATAATACAACAATTTGCGTTTCTTCCGTTACAAAATGATCAACTTTGTGGTTTTTCACCTTTTTCTTGTGTGTTTAACATGGAACACTTCTTCTTCACGAGACATATTTTCACCGGAATCAATGCAGTATTCAAAAATTATCATTCCTGTCGCAATGCTGCAAATGAATTCCCCAAATGATGTTCCTGCTGCATTCTATGGCAACATTGGTGCCGTTATTGGACACGAGATTATTCACGGCTTTGATACTAACGGTGCCCAATTTGATAGCGACGGTAACATAAACTCTTGGATGAGCCAAGCGGGCCAAGCCAGCTTTGATTCAATGGCCCAATGTGTCATCAACGAGTACAATGAATTCAATTACACTGACTCAAATGGACAGGTCTACAAAGTTAACGGCGTTCAAACAGCGGGAGAAAATGTTGCGGATAACGGTGGACTTCAAGCAGCGTACAATGCATTTATGAGTGATCCTGAGTGGAATAAGCCTTTTCCACAAACGCCTAAACTTAAAGACACAACAAATGAACAGCTGTTTTTCTTGGCATTTAATCGATTTTGGTGTATACCCCCAAGTGATGCGTTTGCGGCATCACACGACATGCGATTCGCGTAATTGGCACGTTGCGTAACTTCGAACCGTTCCGTAAGGCTTTTTACTGTCCTGTTAACTCGAAGTATGCCCCAGAAGAAAGTCTATGCCCCGACGGAAGGGTCAACCAGCAATGCCCAATCTATGATTTCAAATGTCGTTGATTTCACTTTGTTGTCTGTTGTCTTGGCTTTGTTGATTTTGTAATAATAAAAACAAAAGTGTCAGATCAAATAAAGCAGTTTACGTTAAATGAAATTCGATAAATTGTATCAGTCTTCACCGAAAGGGTGACTGCAAGCAGCAGGGAAAGACCATGCGTAACAATCAATCGGTAGGCTTTGTGAATTGTTGTAAAGAACCTACGGCAAGGCCTTTGAACTAGTGTCTGATACGTGACTCAACTTTGAAATCAGCAAATTTTTTTCCCACAACAAAATTAGTAAGCAACATTGTTTTGAAACAGCCTAAAATTATCCATATAAAATTAAGCCATAACAATTCATTTTTTGCAAAATGGGCAATTTTATATTTGGCTGCCGTTTTTTGGTTTTTGTGTTCTCAACATGGACAACTGTTTCGTCAGGTGACATATTTTCACCCGAAGCAAAGCAGTTTGCAACTGATATTGATCGAAGAATAAACGAAAACGTAAATCCATGTGATGACTTCTACGAATACTCTTGTTTCAATCCTACGCCTGTTAACTCCACAAGGATTGTAGTTGGTTCAGAAATACGACAAACTATTCTGAATCGCCTGAAAACCGGTAAAAAACCGGGTGACGGAGAAGCAGTCAACAAGTATTATGATTTGTATAAACAGTGTAGTACGGTACAAACCGACGAGAACTTTAACCAAACGATTCTTGACTATGTTCATGATTTTGACAAGTTGTTTGAAGGTGTTGGCAAAATTGACGCGTCACAACTAGCAAAAATCACGGCGTATTTGTTGGTTCATCACGGCTTTTCACTGATTACAACGCTTGGCAAATCTAAACCTGTCCACAAGCGTTTTTCAAACTTCCGTAGTATTCTGTCAATTGAAGCGCCCAAATCACTCAGTCAAGACGTTCTTTACTTCTTCGATCCCACACGAGCGGATAAGTTTAAAGACATATTACGTTCTCATTATGCTTTTATAAATTCAACGGTAGACAAAAAGTATTTGAACAAACTTGCTTCTGATATGTATAATCTCGAATTCGCCATTGCTCATGTTGTGCCTGCTCCACGAGACGTTAAAAACGTGCAAACGATGACCGTCAGTGAAGCAATGAAGACTTTTCCGACTGTAGATTGGCGAACAGTTGTCACGGTAAATTGAATTGATTGGTGAATGGTAATATATAAGTTTGTGATTTTCAGTTACTAGCCAGCTACAGCGGTGTCGACTTGCTCGATGGCACTAAACTTGACGACTATCCTTTAGTTTTTGAAAACTCCAACACCACAAAATTAATACTTGAAATTATTGCAAAAACTCCGCAGGAACTGTTAAAAAATTACTTTAAAACTAGAATTGTCGGTGTTTTTGTCAGCTGCGAAGCCTTGACAACTACAACACTTCCGTTGATTAAACAACACTTGTACATCATCGATTTGTATCCAACGGCGGCAGATAGGGCCAATTTCAAACGGTAAGTGTAAACATTGTTTATTTCAATGTGAAAAACAGCGTTTTAGCTTTGCAACAAAAATAGCTGACAATATTATTACCAATGTTCGCAAAATGTTGGAAGAGATAACTTGGATCAAAAATGATAAACAGACATACGCCGGCTTTACAGATAAGATGAACAAATTGACAAAGATCATCGGCTACCCAGATGGATTGGATGATCAGGCACATCTGGATAGGTTGCATAGTGATTTTGCCCTCTCTGCAAACGAAACAATGACTTCAATGTATCTCAAATGTTTTAAGTTTCTGGCAAAAAGTATACTCGACGACAGAGTCATCATCCATTTGGATATGACTAGTGTGAACGCATATTATAATCCAAATGTAAGCATTTAAAATTCGCATCACGAGTAGATAAAAGTTTTTAGTCAAACATAATTGGCATTCCCATTGCAATGCTGCAGTTAATTTCCCCAAATGATATTCCTGCTGCAATCTATGGCAATGTTGGTACCACTATTGGACACGAAATTATCCACGGTTTTGATGTTTACGGTGCCCAATTTGATGGCGACGGTGACATAAACCCCTGGATGAGCCAAGCGGGCCAAGCCAGCTTTGATTCAATGGTCCAATGTGTCGTCAATGAGTACAATGAGTTTAACGCTACCGATGCAAAAAACAACACGTTTAAAGTCAATGGTGCTCAAACAGCGGGAGAAAATGTTGCGGATAACGGTGGAATTCGCGCTGCTTACAATGCATTTTTAAGTGATCCTGAGTGGGACAAGCCATTTCCACGGACGCCGAAACTTAAAGACACAACAAATGAACAGCTGTTTTTCTTGGCATTCAATCGATTTTGGTGTATACCCCCTTTTGATGCGTCTCTTGCATCACACTTTTTGCATTCACCAAGCAAGGTTCGCGTACTTGGCACGCTGCGTAACTTCGAACCATTCCGTAAGGCTTTCAACTGTCCCGCAAATTCCCAGTATGCCCCAGAAAAGCATTGTGATGTCTATACCCCATCGGAAGGATCAACAAGCAATGCCCAATCTATGACTTCAAATGTCGCTGCTTTCACTTTATTGTCTTTTTTCATGATTTTGTTTGTTTTGTAATGGTAAAAACAAAAGTGTAAGATCAAAGAAAGCAGTTTTTGTAAAATGAAATTTGTTAAACGAATTTCAGACAAAGTTTTGCAGCTAGTAGCAGGAAAACTCTCAATGTCATAGGTGTAAAAGTCGCGCAATATAGAATCACACGCGAACAGCTTTAGTGGCCATCCGAAGTAGGGAGGCCACTTGGCTAGTCAAATTGGCTGTCAACGCATTTGGATAAGTCGCTTTGCAACAGCTAAATCGTTCGCTTCGAGATATTTTCACCTTAATCATCGCTTTTGTCGGGGGAACAACATCCATTCGGCAGACCGCTTGGCTGTAGCGGGCTACAGCAATGCCATATCCACGGTGGCTATAGCCACGGTTTTCAAAGCTGAATGACATCCCTATTCCGAACACAATTTTCAAAGTTAAAACAATTTCATGAAAAATATGACTTTGAAACTAATCAAATGACAATGCTTTCATGTGAAAAGAGTTTAACTGCACGAAACACAATGTTGAGAAACAATTCGGAACAATCAATCAGTAAGCTTTGTAAGCCCACGGCAAGAGTTTTGAATTAGATCCTGATGCGTGATTCATTCTTGGTACCAACAACTTTTTGTCGCACAAAAAATTAGTAAGCAACAGTACTTCGAAACGGCGTAAGCGTTTCAATATAAAATAAAGCCATAACAACTCGTTTTTGCAAAATGGACAACTTTGTGTTTGGCTGCCTTTTTTTGGCATTTGTATTCTTAACATGGATTGATGCTTCTTCCGATGACTTATTTTCACCGGAATCAATGCAGTATTCAATCGATATTGATCGACGGATAAACGAAAACGTAAATCCATGTGATGATTTCTACGGATATTCTTGTTCCAATCCTACGCCTGTTAACTCCACACTGATTGTAGTTCGTTCAGAAGCAACACAAAAGATCTTGCACCGCCTGAACACCGGTAAAAAACCTGGTGACGGAGAAGCAGTCAACAAGTATTATGATTTGTATAAACAATGTACTACGGTACGAACCGAGAAGAACTTGAATCAAACGATTCTTGACTACGCTCATGATTTTGACAAGTTATTTGAAGGCGTTGAACAAATTGACGCGGCACAACTAGCAAAAATCACGGCGTATTTGTTGGTTCATCACGATTTTTCACTGATTACATCGCTTGGCAAATCTAAACCTGTCCACAAGCGTTTTTCAAACTTTCGTAGTGTTCTGTTTGTTAATGCGCCTAAAGAACTGAGTCAAAGCGTTTATTACTATTTCGATCCTAACATTGCTGATACCTTCAAAAACGCGTTACGTACCCATTTAGCTCATATAAACTCAATGGCCAACGATGAATATTTGAACAAAACTGTGCCTGATATGTATAACTTGGAAGTCGCCATTGCTCAAGTTGTGGTGGTTCCGATGGAAATTAAAAACATGCAAACATTGACTGTTAGTGAGGCAATGAAGGCTTTTCCGACTGTTGATTGGCGAACATTTGTTACAGTAAGTTTAAGCGTTTGGTAATTTGCAATTGGATCATCAATTGGCTAGTGGGCGCTCAAAAGTTAGTA
>KB455338.1:901-32831 GCA_000341325.1 Panagrellus redivivus | reverse complement strand
GAGCGTAGTGTTTTTGTGCACTACGCTTTGCGTAGTCTTTTTAATACGCATTTTTTTGTGTACGATAACATGCGAGACTTGTTTCGACGCCGGTATGGTTTGCGAATGAAAGCTAAACGCAAACAAAAAGGAGTGACAAATATTTATTCATGTTTAACTCTCTCAATAGTCTTGTAGTAAAAATCATTTATTAGAAACAACGGAAGGCGAAACAGACAAAACCGAACATCGAAAAATGAAAACCGGACTTGAATGAGTTTGCATCAACCAGCCGTTGCGAAAACCATAATGCGAAGCGACATATAGGTTGCCCAAATTGCGATCGTATAGCCAATTTTCCAGATCTTTCACCGATCTTGTAAGTTTTTTTAGATTTTCAAGTTAAGTCAAACTTTCATATTTCTTAATCTCGATTACAAGTAATAAATAGATTTAACTGTTGTAATTTAGTGTTTGATTCTGTTTTTAACATTGTTTGAATTGTTATAAACGCAAAAACTTGTCATTGCAACGCCGAAATCACCAATAATCAGACGCAATCAATAACCAATACCCCCAATTACAAACATCTCCAATTTTGATGCCAATTTTAGCCCACATCGATATGGAGACCATCCTTCGGGCCACAATTGCCAGCTAATTTGTTGGATATGGCTCGCCGGCGGGGGTGGAGACTATTGTCAAAGATCTCTGAGCGGTCGACCTCCTCGTCAGTGCATTATCGTTCAAAGTGCATCGAAACGTTGAGCTTATCAAGTCGAGTTTCTGACATATTTTGCAGTCTAACACCCTTTAGCCATGGTGTGCTTCATCAGTCGAAGCTTTTTCAAAGAGCTTCGTGGTAGGCTGTACATCCTACCCGCTAAATACATTCTATGCGGCCTCGTAACGCTGGTATTGCTTTTCGCGCTACTTCTACTTGGCTTCATCTCGCTATGGCTGAAGAAGTCAAGCTTGGATGAAGTTTCGTTCTATTATTCGGATGGAAAATGGCGAGATTCTTGTGAAAAGCAATGCACTTCGAAGTTTGAATCCCCGCCGTTATTGCTGATTTCCCTCGATGGCTTCCGGAATGACTATCTGTTACGAAATCTGACGCCGGCGGTGCAACGTCTGATGTCATGTGGCACGACGACGCCGTACATGATTCCATCATTTCCTTCGATAACTTTTCCGAATCACTACACCATCGTCACAGGACTCTATCCAGAATCGCATGGGATTGTTGACAACAGCATGTTTGACCGGAACATTGGAAAACCGTCAACGAATTCGGAGTTTCCGGCTGAACACTTTTTTCATCCGAAGAATGCGTCGGCGGATTGGTATAATGGGGAACCGGTGAGTTTAGAAGTCAACTTTGAAACCCGCTTGATAAAATTTGATGATTAATTGAGTTAAATTTCAGATCTGGAACACAGTCAACTTTGCCGGAAAGAAGTCGGGAACGTTCTTCTGGCCCGGAAGTGAGGTGAAAATTCAAGGCAATGAACCCACTTACAAGGCGAATTTCTCGGCGACGACGCCCTTCTCGACGCGTGTCAACCAAGTGGGTTTTTGCATTGTTGGTGGTTCTCTGAATGGCTAATTTGGAGAGCTGTAGGATCTGTAAAATGAGGGATGGGAACAAAAGGGTCCAACTATTATCGACCGTTGAAATGGGGGCTTATTAGGTCGGGTCAGGGGTACTGTAGGATGTCTTGTGAATGGGGTAACATTTGACAGGTGATCCAATGGCTCCAACTACCAGCAATTACACGTCCATCCTTCTTGACTATGTACTTCGAACAGCCTGATGGCGCCGGGCATGCCGCCGGGCCAGATTCAGATGCCGTCAATTCGCAGCTCATCTTCGTCGACGCCATGTTGAACTATCTCCTCCAAAGACTCGATGGTGAAGGCCTTCTTGGATGTATCAACATCGTTATAGTGTCTGATCACGGCATGGAAACCTTGAGACCGACAAGTTTTTCAAGTTTTGACGAATTCGCTCCGAAGTTGCCTCCAGGATCTTTAGCCATCTCATCTGTGGTGGGCCACATCTATCTCAATGATGGCACAGCGGCACCGTCGGGTAAAAACGTCACCCCGAAGGCGGATAAAGACATCTATGATTTGTTTCCAAATGCAACCTGCAAGAAAGGCGAAAAGTACCGTCTCTACACCCGGAACACGATGCCACGACGCTACCACTATGCATCGTCGCGAGTTGGTGATCTGATCGTTGATTCGAGACTTGGATCGAAGTTCTTCGATACTAAAAAGCACAAAGAAGAGAACAAACTCATCGGGGCACATGGATTCGACAACATTGAACCTTCTATGAGGGCTATTTTCGGTGCCATGGGCCCTAGCTTCAAACAGGGGGCTGTGATTCCGCCGTTTCAGAATATTGAACTGTATAATTTGTTCGTTGGTGGGTGTTGCCGTAATTACGACAGTTTTATGAATTAAATTTCAGATGTAATGCGTCTGCCAAACCGAGCCCCGAACAATGGCACTCTTGGAAGGCTGTATTCCGTCCTGAAGAATCCACCAGAGTACCCTCATGAGAAGACTCACATTGTGGCACAATGTTCGAAGCAATTTGAACTTTTGAAGTGTGGTGATAGCTGTCATTTTCCGGTTTGCAATTTTTCTAAATGGGATTGACAGTTCTGAAAATGACGTTTCAGTCTCTCGAACCCAACCAACCATATTGCTTTACCGGTCATGCCATCGAATTTGCCGGCCCTCATGATGCCTGTGAAGTGCCCCTTTGCAACGGTAGCATCACCATCGACGCTGAAGAACGCCCCATTGTCGTGAGCAGTTTGCTGACGTCGCCGATTCCGAACATTGACTTTCGCGCCAACTGTTCCCTCAAGCTGCATGCTATGCCTCCACCGCCAACAACCCCTTCGCCTGATGAGACTGAACCAGATTCATCGACGACAGTGACCCCAAATCTGACGACTACGACTACCTTGCCACCGCCAATTGATAAAACATGCCCTCGGGTCAAGTTTGTAGACACTATCAGTTTGTTTGCGCTTAACAGTAAGTTTTATCGATGCCAATTACAAAGTCAAACAACCCCTTTAGGCTATCACTGGTTCATCGAGCTCACCCAGCTAAAAGTAGACCCCAACTTCATCGATGGTGTTTTCAAGCACCTCCTTCAACTTATCTACAAATATCGCATCCATTACAAAACACTTCGAATGTTTTCCGGTGTTATTTGGGATCGGAACAATGATGGCCTTGCTGATGAGGTCAAAGAAGGCCCACCGACTCACGTTTTCGTCGTTCTGTTCCGGTGCAGTGGCGCTTGGAACACCAATCTCACCCATTGTGTTGACCCTGAAGCTACGCGGGTTTTGAGTTTTGCTTTGCCTCTTACGGAAAAAGATCACAACTGCATGGTGAGTATAATTATCAATCGAAAATTTAAAAAAATAAAACCCAAAAAGACAAAAAGTCAATGTCATCCGCAGGATTCGAACCTGCGCCCACAGAAGTGGACTGCGACCTGAACGCAGCGCCTTAGACCACTCGGCCAGAATGACGATGTGGACCAAGCGCTCAAAACAAATCTAGTCACATCATGTTTTGCTAATGATTGATAAGAAAATATAAAAATTTTCAGTATCATATTGAATTCCTCTTCCGTAACACCGTCCGAGTCCGCGACGTCGAACTCTTAACCGGGCTACAATTCTTCACTGACCGCGTTCATTACCACCCCGATTTGGCCATCCGCCTTCGCACCGCTGTCGTCGAACAACTTTGGCAACTCGAAGAACACCCCACCCAGGAAACCGAAAGCTGACGTTAACAAATAACAACTTTATTGATAAAGGCACTCAACTCACTGAATTAATATTTGGCTACTATTACTGTAAATTCCATCTTGGCAACAATTCTAAATGTTCTAAAAATATAAATGTGTAACATGTTAGGGGAATCTGAATCTGAGCTACGTTAAATAAGACTAAATGAAAGCATAAATCTACTCCGAATGACTGGTTTTAGGGTTGGGGTCCTCCTTTGATGGCGATTTCAATAGAGTCCCTGCGACAATGCCCGAAAAAATGAAAAACCCAATCCAATTATTGCTTGCAAACTTGGACCAGCAATCGTTACGCGAATCCGGCTGAATCTTCGACAATTGCCAAGCTAGGTGCCCTGAGGAGGCCGCCACGGCAGCGAAGAAGGGCCATGTTTGGCCGTTGACAAGGCCTGTGGCAGCGAGGCCGCCGATGAAGGCAGTTGAGAAGCCGCCCATCCAGGGGCGCCAGTTGTCCGCGAATCGGAGGGCAGTGGATTTGATGCCGACGAGGATGTCGTCGTCTTTGTCCTGGAAGGTTGATGGGATGGTTGAAAAGTGGATATGAATGGGTGAAACTTACTTGAAAGGCATAAATAGTATCGTAAACGAGCGTCCAACAAATCGCAGACGCATACAATGGCAGTGAAACCAGTGGATCAAAGTGGCCCGTCGCGGCGGTGTAACCCATTAATGCACCGAAATTAAAAGTTAGACCGAGGACTGCCTGGGGCCAGTAAGTGAAGCGCTTTGCCAGGGGGTAGCAGATGACTGGGATCATGGAGGCAAAGCCGAGAGCGATACTGAAACGATTCCATTAATCAAAACCTTCAAAAACGTCAAACTCACGTCGCTGGATTCAACTGCAACAGAATCCCCAACGAACTCGTCAACAGCCCTCCAAGAAGCGCAACCCCCTGCGTCGACGACAGCTCTCCACTAGCTAACGGCCGTGTTCGTGTCCGCTCCACCTGACGATCGTAATCCCGATCCCAGAGATCATTGATAACACACCCAGCACCACGCATGAGAAAGGCGCCCGTCCCGAACAATGCCAATAACCTCAGATCCGGCAACTGTCCAGCCGGGGCCGCCAATGCGATGGACCACGTGCATGGCCAATACAGTAGCCAGGTACCGATCGGTTTATCGGCTCGTGCCAGCTTCAAATAAGGCTGCAGGGCCGACGGTGCTATCGAGACTGCTCGAGCTGCGAAGGAAATCTGTCGAAGTTCATGCCGAAGGTTGGAATGATGCCGGGAAACGAGTCGCGGCGCGAGCAGTGATAACATCACATTTGGCGGTGGACGAAAAGCCAATTCTGAAGCTATTTTCCATCTTTTTGCAGTTTAAAGCAAAGTAAAAAGAAATATCAATCCCGCAATTATACGGGTCAAAAAGTAAAAGCAACAGAAACTGAAACGATTATACGTTTATTAATTAGGAGTACGGTAAAATGGAATCATAGTTAGAAAAACACAAAATGAACAAACTGAGAACGTGCAAAAGAGAATCAATCAAAACTTGTGGCCCAGCCAGTGTTACAATTATGAAAGCCGACGGCGCTTCGAGTTGGGTCCTCGGAGTACGGGGATCTTCTCGTCGGGAATAACGATGTCGTCGTCAATGTGGGTAAGCAACTCGTCGAGAGTGAGGCTGTAGTCGCTCTGAAAAGGGGTTTCACACATTTTAAATTGAGAGAGATTTGAATAGATAACTTACATCGCGCCACAGAATGTACATATGTTGCAGCATGTACTTGAACTTGACACCGCGTTCGACGCCGGCCTCCATGAGATTGACGCCATTGATAGGGAGTTTGGGAACGGTCCATTCTTGCATGTCAACGATAAGGTTGTAGGAGTTGATGTATTTGAGGAGTTCGATGGCACGGATTTTGTTTATTTCCATGTCGGTGGCTGAAATTTTTGATAGAATAGCGGTTTAAAGTGTGAAAGATAGTAACTTACATCCATACAAATGCCACTGATCAGTAACAAGTCTGAAGAAAAACCGCTTATCGTCCTTATTCTTCTCATCCGCAGCGGCTTCTCGGTATCGCATAATGAACTGCGCCAGCGCTTTTTCATTGTTGCTAACCTTGTTGCGACGATGGAACTGTGACAAATCTGAATCGGTCCGAAAGAGCGTCGACAAAAGCGTCATCGATTCGGCGCAGCTCGTTTCTTCATCGTCGGAATGGTCGACCGAGGTTTCAAACACTTGAGAGAACTCCTTCAAAATCTCTTCAGTGACATTTGGAAGTCCAATATGCTTGCCAAGTCCACATTCAAGCAGCATTGTCCTCAAGACGGATGCACCGTTACGACCGCCTACGATTCGCTTCATCTCGGCCCATATGCGCTCGCCGGAGAGGGTATCCATGCCTTCTCGATTGGCAATGATGGCAGCCAGAGTGTCGGCATCGTGGCCTTCTGCGGGTTCACCGATACGGCCAAAGAAACGGAAATACCGCAAAATGCGGAGATAATCCTCTCGGATACGATCCTCGGGCTTGCCGACAAATCTAACACGGCGGTTCTGGATATCGTCGACGCCGCCAGTGTAGTCGTATATAGTGCCATCGAGGCCCAGGAAAAGCGAATTGATAGTGAGATCGCGACGGAAGGCATCCTTCTCCCAATCAGTGGTGTACTCAACTTTAGCACGACGGCCATCGCAAACGAAATCGATACTGAAACGCGAAAATAGACAACAAATATCAAAAAGGTAAACAAAAACAACTCACCGGAGGGTTGTTATCTCAAAATTTGTCGTATCATTCATTCGAACTGTGATCGTTCCATGTTCTTCACCACGTTTGTGAAGCATTCTGACTTTGTGCTGTTCAAACATCTCTTTCATTTGGGAGGGAGTTGCTGAGGAAGCGAAATCGATGTCATTTGGGTAGATGCCCATCAAAAGATCACGCACAGCGCCACCGGCCATCCTGCAATTCAAAGTTTATATATTTTTTCTAGCTCAAAGTTCATAAATCAGTCTCAAGAAACAAAACTAACCTCAATTCATAGCCAGCATTCTCAAAAAGGTTCGACAAATTCGTCAACTCATCCGAAAAGAGGCTCTCGAAAGCCTCACTCTCGAGTTTGCTCGTCTGCAGGCCAGGTTTTTCTGCCATTGTTCCACTTATGTTGCCGTAGACTTTCTTGGGGACAAAGCCGCTTTTCTGTGCCTTCGAACTGAAGGAAACAATGGACTGACAGGGAGCAAAAGGCTTCAAGAAACGTAAAATTGGACTGCTTCCAGAAAGGGGAGACCACAGGCGTCGTCCGATCGATAGACGAAAGTACCTGGGAAGGGTAGCTGACGTCTTGGAAAGGAGCGTGATTGTGGTTTCTGGAAATGGATTGATAACGTGTGATGCAATGTGGGTCAGTGCGTTTTTGGATTTTATATATTTTTCGGTGAAATCGCGGAAGATATGGACTCTTTTCGAAACGGAATCATGTATTCATGTTGTAACATGCCCTCGGGGAAAGAAAAGGGGGAGATAAAGCAGGTTTTAAGCGAAATAGGGGCGGAAGAAGGTGCGGAAAAGAGAAACGGTCAATCGAAAAAGGCTGCCCCTGGCGAACTGTGTCAGGCACACGAGGCGGTGAGCATGCAATAGAAAAAGCGACATGCATTCCTTTCCCTTTTTACGAAATCAACCAGTTTACGCTTTTAATTCCAGAATTTGTTTTTACACAACGCTGAACCTTCCAATTGTATCATCACGGTAGAAAACAAACACGTTATTAACCAGATTTTAACAATAATTAACAATACAAACCCAACAAAAATGTCGCACCCAGTCAACCCCATTGAGACACGTCTAAAGCACTCTCGCCACGAATGTTTGCACGTTTGCATCGCTGAACCTTTTCCTTCGCTTTCGTCACATTTCGTATTCTTTCAACACATTATGTCACCAGTTTCATCAAAAATTAAGCCAAGCTACTTTATTTTAATACCGTTTAGTTCGTAGTCAGTTAACACTACAGTCAAATAGTTATATACATAGTAACGAGGCTTGTACACGCTATCTAATCATGGGTAGGCAACAAATATCAGATGCACAAGCTGTCACGGATTAGCCGACGGTTTGTTCAAGGTTTTCAAAAGATTCAAAGCTTTGGCTCAATCGCCTCGCGACTTGCTTGGCGCTGGCACTGAGATCGGGAAGAATTTCACGTGGGTTTGCCATTGGGAAGTGATCTGGAAGAAGCGCACTTTGGACCAGGTCGCGCCATCGATCGAGACTAAAACAGGAAGACAGTTTTATATATTTTTTTCCTTGCTAATGTGTTGAAAAGGGGTTTACCTTCGAGGGGAGAGTGCTTCCCACTGCAGATCATCCGAGAAACGGATGAAACAACTCGACTTTGAGAGTTGAAGCTATCGGCAGAACGAGGTTTCGCTTTTCGGCCGAGTTTTTGGAGCATTTTGTCCTTCTTGCGCTCCTTGACGAAGAGCATGGATAGGAGAGTTGATAGCGGCTCACGAGCGACAGAAAGTGTTCGAACTGCGGCTTTCATGGAGAATTTTCCGCCGGTGGAGCTTTTCGGGGTGGAATTTGAGAATGGCACGGCTGGACTGTGATGGTAGCCGCCAGAGGTGATGAAGTCGTTGTTGTTGGCCGATGACGCGGTCCAGTATTCGATTTGGAGCTCCTTCCATTCATTTGGCTTTGAAACATGGGGCGATGTTGGCGGGGACAGGTTAGCGTTCACGCCATTGCTCGCCGGCGCGGATTGTGTCGAGCCGATGCTGGGCTTCTCCTCCATGTAATGCAGCGAATTCAGTTCCTCAAGATTGCCGAGATGGATTTCCGCGATGAAGGGGATGAAAACCTGGCCGTCGGATCCAACTGTCGTCCCAGCATGTTCGGATTCATTGCCCACGGCGGATGCATCGAGTTGAAGCATGACCTCGCCGATGGGAATGTTGGATGCCTTGAAGGGCATAGTTTCATGGGGTCCAGCGGATAGGAGACATCTTTCCAGTGCAGCAGTCTCATTCGGTTGGATCGTGTTCAGAAGGCGCCATTGACTCTCAGCGAAGCCGCCATCACCGAGGGTTGTCAGGGTTCGACCGATGACACTGCTCGGTGGGATGATCAACGTGAAGCGGAGATAATTGAGCCAATCTTGATGGGTCCTGTTTTGAAGGAGCTCGACGTAGACTCGAAGAACGTTGACGATGAGCTTGTCGCCGCCGAGTAGACCGATGACGGTTTGAGGTGGTGGAACGGAATTGGAATTGCAGCTAAAAAATGGCGGTCGATATCAGTTTATATATAGAATAGGCTTACAATTTCTGTATCCGCGCAACAACAGCCTGCAAAGCGGCCCGAACTTCCGTTGCCGTTGAACAGTCAATTAGTTTGACACTTTTGAACTGCCCGGCTTCGACATTAGCCAGCCAAGGGACATCAGCAGAGGAGCAAAGCCAGACATTGGACGCGATGAAGCTGTTGGGGTCTTCGAGGTAGCTCATCTGAAAGCATGTTGTGTTCTTCCAGTTTTCGATATTTCGTTAAGTATAAACCTACCATCTCCATGATAACGCTAACATCAGAGATCTTCTTCCCCGTAGCTCCGATCCCGCTCTGAGCCGTCGACAGAAACCGCCCTTCACCACCAACGCTCTGTGAAGCGATGGAGTTGGTCGTTCCAGATGGCGTAATCTTCATTGACTGCGTCCGATGCTCCAAATTACCTGACAATGGTGCCTTTGGCTGTTTTGCCGATCTAGCCGAGTCGATGGAAGTCGAGAAGCCGTGATTGGCATAGTACAGCGACGGATGAGCGTTTTCATTGTCAGAAATGCTATCGTCACTGTCGCCGGGTGAGGTTTCGTATCTTGGCTGAAGATGCTTTCATTAGCTACACAACTTGACGACCAGTTTATATAACTCACCCCATCCTCGATCGCCGGCAAAATATCCGACTTTGACCCGAAAAACGGCCTCAACCCAGGTTTCGGATTGCTGATAATACTCATGTTGTCCGGTTCCAGCTCTGGGCCACTGTCGCTAATGTTCTCCAATTCCTCGAAAATCTGCTCCAATTCCTCCTCCGTTGGTGGTGGTAACGTCCCAGAGCACGATGGATCGGCCCCATTATCCTGGGCTTTGAATCTTTTCAACAACGCCGTCAACTTCGACTTGATGTTGCGTTGATTGAGCTTCTTTCGTTGATTCCGAAGTCGTTCCTTCATGCCGCCCCGATTCGGGTACTGATTCGAAGAAGACGGCTCCCCGAAGTGATCATCGAAGTCGGATTCATCCGTCGAATCATCTTCCTCCTCTTCGCTGATCGGGATGCCATTGTTCGTTGTCGCTTTCGATGAAGTCGGTGCCGGATCGGGTGCACCCTGTGAAACACAATTCGATACAAAGATCGTCCCTGCGTTGAGCTCGTTCAAGTCAGCTTCGTTTTTGTTGAGATAGGCCGTGTCCCAGACCCTAATTTCACGGATACCGCCGAGTTGGAGGACGTCGTCCAGGTTCAGGTAGCCGATGGCAAGCGTCTTGAATCCGGGGATGTGGCGATTCTTATATCGCTTCCGTCGTTGGATCAGAACTTGCAACGTATTCGACTTCCGTTTGAAATAGTGGCTATACTGTAGCGTGAAGGAAATGTCAAGTGACACTTCGGCCGAGCCTGGAGCCATGTTGATGTCATTTGATCGAAGCGTGCGTTTATGGCCCTGGAAATAGAGAGTTACTGAATAGTCAGTTTTTTTCAAAGTAGTACTAACCTGAAGCCTCACAGCGATCACAAAGCTCGAGTCAATCTTCTCCGGCTTTAGAACCACAAATCGATTGATCCCCAATAGTAGGACTCGTTGTTTGGCATTGCTCGAAGCCCGATCAACCTCCCAATTCGCGTAGAACTTCATCGGCACGACAGCCGGCAAAGATGGCGTCGTTCCGGGGTATCCTTGAAACGACGAACCCATGCTGCCTCTAGAATCCGCAACGACCGGTGCTGGGGCAACTTTCTCACCGCCACTTGGGGCTGCCGCGTTTCCAGAAACCGACAAAGCAGCCATTCGATTGGTGGTACTCGTTGGAGGCGGGTCCATTCTGGGGTTGTTGGCTTCGATTCAAATTTCGTCCAAAAAGTGTGTCAGCAATGTTGTCGAGAGTACAGCGACTACAGAATCATGCTCAGTGCATCATGACGATGTGAAAGACCTGCAGTTTGCAATATGATATAGCATAGATCAACCCTTTGATACGCGCGTGTGGGGGAGCGCCGTCGGGGTTGTATTAGTCATGGGGGCCCGGGAGAGATATTATGACACGGCCAATGGATGGAAAAACACGTTTTTCATTGGCGTGAATATTGTTGACAGCGGTCGGTTCGACGGCTGACTGCGAAGTAAAAAAAACAAGGGTCGTTTCCGTCGTTAAATCACACTTTTTTGAAAGGCTTGGGTTTTGATAGACTATTCAGCCGTTTTTTGGGGTATCATAGGTCAGGCGGAAGTGTAGAATAGGTTTAGAAGGAATCACGTATGATGAACAAAAGAAAGGTAATCTGTCTCTCGAGGGCACAGCTGTCACGTTGCCTGTTGCAATTTAACAATTTGCGGTGCGGGTTTTGAGAGACATGCGGAAGTGGCCTTCCCAAATGTGACTACTTGGGGCAACAGCATGGCGAATTCCAATTGCAATTGGTAAAAAAGAGATGAATCGAACGCGCTCGGCTCGGAAATGAGGGGCTCCGAATTGAAACGGGAGTCATGGCTCGCCTCGGAAATTGGTGTTTATTTCGTTGTTGCGGCAGGCTTTTTGTGGGCTCGTGATGTCAGAATCACAATGGCGGCGGTGGTACATAGGAATGTTGCGAAAATAGAAATAGTTTCTTTCACGAAAAAGGTAGGAACGAAAAAGAAACATCAAAGACAAACAGCGTTCGTTTCGTTTGAGATGGCATTTAGAGGGGACATAGAGCAAAAATCGAACACGGAATAGACCCTCAGGAAAAAAGCGTCCTATTCCATCCTCTCCTTCGGTCCTATTCGCAACGACGAACTAAACTCAATGCCACCCTCAGCCAGGCTTTTGCGAGGGTCGTGCCGGCGGCAATGGGCACACTAGCTAACGGCGGGGCAACACATGGCCACAGGGGCCGCCATAATGGCCACGGGCCTTGACTTTGAACGCCCCGGGAACCGTTTAACGGTGGGTCTGCCTCTGAGGCAGCAAGTCAAGTTTTCATCCAGAATAATCAGACCGAGGCAGCCTTTTAATTATGAATATAAATAAGCAGTGAAGGAAAAAGTAAAAAGGCCCCTGCCGCATAAATACATCTTCTCGACATGCTAGGCAGGGGATGAAAATTAAAATACACGACAAAGCCCTCGACGCTCGACTTATAAGGTCGCTCGTCGTTGCCGTTGGGACCACGTGAGGCGAGAGTGAACTTCCGGAAGGAGCTAAACACCGGCTTAGCCTGGGATTTGGGCGTTGTTGACGACGGCTTTTGGGAGGATAGTTCGTGGAACTGTTTGGGGGTGGACATGTGCGAATACAATAATGGTTAGTTGCGCAGTTTTGGATGTTGGTCGTTTTTCACACAACACCAACATCATTCGCAAAGAAGGGGACGCGCGCGCGATTGATTGGTTTGCGCGTTTTGCGTTGGCCTTGCTTTCGAGCTGGCTTGGTTTCGGGGTTTATGAACTGCCTTCTTGACTACTAACAACGTCGATGTTGCGCTGCGCCTTACAGTTTTGTGCTTGTATAAACTTAATTTATATAAAAAAAGGCCCAGTTACTGTAGATATTTTATCCAATTAGGGCCTAGTTGTTTTTGAACATTGTTTTTCGGAAACGTTCCTAGTTGTCGCAGTTTTAACATATAATTTTATAAAACCAGGTCTCCGACGACAAAATGTGAACAGTTTAAAACCCATAGACCCCCTATCGCGCGCCCATTCCCAATCATCATTTCAATTTTTCTCGAAAAATCGAAAAATCCCAATTTCCATTCCGAACCACTTTCCGACTACTATCTAATCTCCATTTGGGGGTAAGCTCATTAATGTCGCGACGTGCGATAGTCCCCCTTTTTTTCCAAATGAACCGCCGTCGGCAACGACCACCAAATACATCGCTCGCGGGCCTTTTTCTTTATATTTAGAACACCACGACGACCACCCTCTTAGCATTTATGGAGATATTCTTCGCCGCCCTTTTTCATAGTCAGACACCACAATCAGAGTGCTTCCTCCTTTTTGAGAGATAAACATTGTGACATTTTTTGAGTGAGTGAAGTCCATTTCAAAAAATGAGATACAGTTTACTTTAAAAAAACAAAAAAAGTGGTAGTTAACATGGTCAAATAACATGTCATTATAAAAAAACGCTATTAATTCTCTGATTTAGGGATTTAGAAAAATTAAAAAAACGTATAGACAGAGATCATAATGCGTGAAAGCAAAACTGTAGCTAGTGTCTGTGGACGGTTTCTAATCGCGCTTTTATACACCTTTTTCACGTCCCAATATCCATGACAATGAGCGACTCTGTGCCTGGGGCTCGATTCGCGGAAGTACTATTTCACATTTTATTTGCCCAGCCATTTTGATTCATCAAACAAAGGCATCATAGTTCTTGACAGCAAAAAACAGACGTTTCACAAGACACAAGTGTCACCATGGCACGGGGTCCCTTTTTTCAAAGCAAACTTCCTGTCAAACATTCTCCAGGGGTTTTTTGTTGTTTGTTGCCTTTGGCAACCGGTGTTTTTTCGACTGTCGTTAACTTTGATGGATTGATTTTGGCGGGGTAAACAACTGTTTGTTTAGTGTTTTGGTTACTTCCGGAAAGTGCACCGATCAATCGATAATTAGGAAGTTTTTGATTGATCTGGGAACTTATTTCGCGTTTATTTGTAAAAATTCTATCATCGAAACATATTTCCAGTTTTCAGTTAACCATGGCGATGCTCGATATCCCCCACTTTGCTCCGCCCCGTTTCGACCCGGATAAGGACGACTTTCGATGCTTCATCTTCCGCTTCAAGGAGTACTGTGCCCTGTATAAGCTCAATGTCGGCATGCCACGGCGTCATCTGCTGATCCAAGCCCTTCCGGATGAGGCCATTCGACGGATCCTGGACCATTATGGGTCGAACACGGTGCACGATCAGCATCAAGTCAATTGGTGCACGTTCGATGAGATGGTCCACATTCTGGAGAAGATGTACTGCAAGCCGATCAAGGTGGACACGGACGATTCGGACGAGGATGATGAGGAGACGGAGACGGCGGCTGTCAATGATGAGGACGAGGAAATAGCTCAGGCGGCGAGAGTCTTCAATGAAATGGACCTTTCTTCGATCAACAAGATGATTAATGATACTCAAAAAGGTGATAATGGAAAATGACGGGTTTACTGTATTTATTGAGTTTGGATTATAATATTTGCCAATAAAAAGTTTTAAATACATGTTCAAAGACACAACCGAAAGCATTGTAACAGGTAGAATTTGTTACCTTAACTGACAGTTTTCATGTCCAACAAATCGAAAAAAAGAGCAAACTGACAGTTGCCTACACAATGCTGCATAAACTAGCAGTTTTCACTTATCATCGTCCAAATCCGGTCATCACCGCGGTTTTTATAGTTGTCTGCAATAAAAAATACAAGTTTTTTTATCTTTATTTTATTGGTATTTATTTTTTACCGACTTCACTTTAGTTATGGTGTTTTACAACGTTTACAAATATAAACTTTCGCAAATAGTGCATGTTTATCGGTCATGTGGGAATAATAACAACGTAAAATACCAAATAAAATTACAGAAATATGATGAGAATATAACCACAGTCTTATCAATCACAGAAACCGCAAGTGCAATCACTCGGTTTCCCAACATAAAAATTCCGCAGAATTTCGACCATTTCAGCCATGTTGTGCTTCCTCGTTGCATGCGACATGTCGCGTTTGCAGTCTCGTCGACTTCGAGTGATTCTCATCAGTGCTGTATCTGCGAGTGCTTGAACAAAAAAGTTGCACTGTTCTGATTCATTGAGGCCATAGTAGTCTGCAAATTCATTGAATCGTAGCAGGAAACACCGAAAATCATCGACTTTTGGATTGAAATGCGGCAATTCCATGTGGGCTATCGGCTTTTCGTCTATCATGTAAACAGTCAGGAGCACTTTTACGCTAAACAAAACAAGTTTTATTAGCTTTTAAATAAATGAAGATCAACTAACAGTTTATACAGTACAGCAAAAAGGTATAAAACTTCCAAAAGCAATTTTTGTAATAAATCAAAGTAAAACTGGTTGAAGATGGTTGACGTAAGTTTGTGTTTTGTAATGATATAGATCAAAACATTTTGCATGGTGGCTACGTATTACTGAAAGATGACAAGGTAGTTTACATAAGTAGGAGTGGTATTTTGGCAATCTTTGAATTTACTTGCGTTTTGATCGTTGAACTGATTTTCAAAAGGTGTACTACAATAAGTGTTTTGCTTTTCTACCATGTTTTGGCCTATTTATGAGTTGAAGGTAAATAAAAATGACAGATACAGTTTTTATGTAAATATTTAATAAAAAAAAGTTGAACTCTGTAAGTCGACTTTAAAAAGCAAGCATTCTTATGCAATTTGCAACATAGAAACTATGCAAGCATTGCTGATATGTGCCATTATATTAAGGATGAATATTTGAATTAACTTCTGCAAGGAAGCGTTAAGAAGCAATGTTTTATGGCCGAAATTCAAATCTCAGTTACATAGATCCTGTACTGTCAGTTTTCACAAATTCATATTTCATACCTTTCCGTTAATACTAAACGCAAAATGCTATGTCGGAAAAACATACAATTGTGCAACCATCGAACTACAAACTACATAATGTTACTTTAGCTAGGACGCTGTCATGCGCGTCGCTTCCCTTTTTTATTGCCTCCCCAACGTTGACGAACACCCTCTGTTCGTCGCCTGAGGAAAGAAACCGCGTCGAATCAGGTTTATCGATTGTAACTGGCCCCGTCTATCGTCGACGAATGCAATGGTCTGAAATTGAAGCTGACTCAGCAGTGTTTTTGTTTCGAAAATGACGGGTATGGTCGATTTTCCGACATCAAGCACGAAATTTTATCTTGATACTTGCAATGGATTGCTTCTCGAGGTTTGATGATAACTTATTTTGATGTTTTTGTCAAGTTTGAAAGATTCCAGGTCCCAGAAACATTCGACAATGGCCGAACAAAAGTCCAGTTATCATGTATATCCGTTTCGCCAAACTTTATCGCCATGGGCAGCGAATGCGGCGCGCTGTTTTTATATAATCGTAACTTGAACAGAACGGTCAAACCGTGGGTAGTGCTTTGTTTGTTTGGGTTAGCAATGCTGGTGATTGTTGATGTTACAGACTGCGAACACAAGACAATGATGGCGTCACTTGCATCGATCTCCATGCTTCGGCGGAATCAAATTATCTCGCCGTTGGACGGAAATCGGGCACCGTAATCATTATGTGCATGCCGACGGAAAAGATTCCAAAGGTTTGAGGGTTCTTTGTAAACTGAACTTTCCAGTAAGATTGATTTAGATCAGACAGTCAATCCAAGACGAAATCCACTCCAAACAATCAGTAACTTGTGTTAGATGGTCCCCAGATGGAAGGAGACTGTATTCTGCCGATATTTCCGGACAGGTCATCGCTTTTGACGTCGATTTTGACAATGTGAGCTTATTTTTTCAACGTGCTATATTACGAGTGTCAGTTTTAGAACATCTATGTCTGTAGTTTTGTGGCAGATAATTCGTCCCCAATCAGTTTTCTTGAATGCACCAATTCTGTACTTCTGTTTTCCACGATGTCGGAGTATTCAATATTCGACGCCAAAACGCTGCAGTTAAAGAATTCACAAAATGTTAGCGCTTTTGGTGACGATGATTTGTAAGTTTAAACTGCTGTTCCGGCTTTCAATAACTTACCGTATTTAGAAGGATAATTGGTCTATCACTAGCTGATGAACATCCAACGATTGCCTTCTCTAATGGTAGCGTTTATTCGATCCAAAAAGACGATGATACTACTGAACGCAGTTTCTACCGACCAGAAAATCCAATCGTAATTGCCACTGAAATTGATGGAATTAGCTCCAAACATGCCATGTCGTTCCCACCGGCGGATTTTTTATCTTCTCAGTTTATATACCACCCATCTACATCCAGTTTTCACTTTTGGTCTACAGATAAGTATTTGATGGCTTCAACGGGTGAAGATTCTGGGATTGCCTTCGACTTTTGTGCGATGTTAAGCAATGATCTTTTGGAAGTATGTTTCACATTTTCTAAAACTGATTCTTAGTTCACCTTTCAGATCATTTCGGTCGCTTTTGACCCCTCTACCTTGGAAAGCTACCTTCTTTCACGGTCTCAAAAGGTTTACCGACTCGCTACGACTCCTGTAAACCCAGAATTGTTAAAAATGAAACCCCCAGTTAGCGAGGCACCCCAAGCGTGGCCAACGTATTCCATCTTTAATTCTATCGGCAATCTAAACCTCGGTGCTTCAACGACTACTTCCGCTTCTTCATTGTTTTCAAAGATAACTGGATTCAAAGAACTTGAAAGAATCACAACGAACCCAAAGTTTACCGAGATTCAATCGAAATTAACTGAATCTGGAAGCAAGTTAGCTACTGATTTCATGGAACAATTGAAAAACTCTTCATTCTCCACCGATTACAATGCGACGGGGAAGATGCCGCCGCCAATAAGCAAGGATGTGCCTGTGGCAGCGTCTATTGAGTCAAATGGATCGATTGGGTCTATTGATTTTCAGAGTGAGTTTTTGGCTTGGATTCGCATGTTATATATTCAGTTTTTAGATCCCGATACATTTCTCCCACCAAATGACGACCCCAAGCCCATTGAATTTGTTGTGAAACATCGAACTAAAGTAAAGGGTAACAAAAAGATTCGTGACAGAGTTTATGGAGATGTTCGGCCTGAAATGGGACGAACTACGGAAGAGTTTTTGAAGAGCTTGAGCAGATCAGATCACAGAGCTTCGGAGGACTTTGATGAAAAGATTTTGGAAGGTTTGTTTTTTGGAGATGTTTTGAAAACTGTTTTGTCTTTTAAATGTACTTTGCAAATGTTACAAAATTGTGGTATTTTGGTTGCAACCTAATTTCTGTATGTATTTCAGACATTATCCGCGGCGAATATGTGGCCCCTGATGACGACATTTCTGGATTGCTGACCGATGGAGAAGCTTCGGGGACCGATAATGAGGAAACTGAGGTACAGCAACCAGCAGACATTGATGAAGTCAATGAAATTGCGGGCCCCTTTGAGCAGACCGTGAACAACGAACCTGAGGCAATGGAGGACTCTGAAGTCGTGTTGCCATCAAGTTTAGGCGAAGTTGACGGCGAAATCGCGTCGATCGAAATAGAAATCAATGATTCTGACTCCGATATGTTGTCGGCGTCAGAGCCTGAAGTCACTTTTGAACGTGCAGCTGATGAGTTTGTCGAACAGTTCCAACAACACGACGAAAATGAAACTGCTTCAATTATCGACGATGAAAACGCTCCATCGACCAGTTACGAAGTGATTGAAGCACCACCGAAACCAATGATCACTGATCCCGAACTTCTCCAACCTGAATACACCAAAATTTCTGCCATCGCCAACCATCGCGCTGACACTTGGAACACATTAGCTTTACCTCATCGAATTCAATCATTTGCCATATCGGGCACCTATGTTGTCATCATTCCAACGAAACCATGGCTCCGACATCCAAGATATCGCATCATGGATGTCGTCCAAAACGGCTTACTTGGCGGTGACTGGACAAAGTTGAGTTACAACGCATCGGTGATCGCCGCCAATGACAGAGGCAACTTGCTTTGGAGAATTTCAAAGGGCATTGCCTACGCTCCGACTTTTGCCGACGAAACGTACCCAGATTCGGATGAATGGGTCGTCCAACCTACCCATGGTGCGATTAAAGAAGTAGTTTTGACACCTGAGAATGCATGGTATTTGAGTGATCGCGGAATCGCTGTCCAGATGAAACTTCCGGAAATGGGAATACTACAACACGTCGAAAGTCCATCGAGAATTGACACCCTGACGGCTTCTGATCACGCTGTCTGGGGGCTGATGACAAACACAGGGACATTGTTGGTACGGACCATGATAGACCCTCAAATCTGTCCGATGGGTACAGATTGGGTCGAAGAACAGCCAAATGGCCCCAGACGGTTGAGTTCGATTGCGTTGTTTGAGAAGACTGGGTTCGGCATTGATGAAGATGGAAGTTTCTGGTTTGTGAACGGTGTTGATGAACGGAATCCGATCGGAATGGGAAGATGGTTCCAGGTATGAAGTTGTTTTTTTAAACTGTTGAGTAGCTGGCGTTTCAGACGATAATCCCGGAAGTGCTGTCATCGCCAAATGTAAAACAAACTGCTGTAAAATATTGGCAGATTCGCGTTTCATCACTGGGGGTTTTCATTTCTATCGGAAGCCACTTGATTCTGGCACGTCAACCGATCACTGGACACGCATTCACGAGGGTCATTCCGGCTCGACTTGTGTTACATGACAACTTTTCGGTGATTGCTTGTGGATCCACGCCTGGGGGTATGTACATTTTATCATTTTTAAACTGCTCACATTTGGACAAGCGCGGTTTCAGAACTTTTCCTCTGCCAACCCAACACCGAAATCCACCTCTTCGCCGATTCCAAACGCAACCTCACATCTCTGCCTCATTTCAACGCATCTTATTCCATCGTAGCGTTATCTGCAGCCCCTCAAGGTCTCTATGTGCTTGACAATTGCGGCCAACTATCCATCCGTCGAGGCTTCAACCCTGATTTCACTCCATTGGGGACTGTCTGGGAGAAGTTGAGCACGGATGCCATGGGCCTGGCTCATGCTCCCATCTGTTCCATCGCAGCTTCGACGAATTCCCTCTGGGCAGTAACTTCTGATGGCAGCCTTTTCGTCGTGACTGAAGCCCTGCGTCTTGCTACTGATCCACATTGGACTAAAATAGACACGCCCCAACTTTCTCCAAATGACAAAATCGATCAAGTTCGAACCAGTGCCAACGGCAAATACGTCTGGGTTTACAGTCTAACTTCTGGACGTGCCTTTGCACGATGTCATGTTGACCAGTCCACTGGTTGGAAAGGTAAACTATGGCTCGAAGCGCCAGGCGATATTAAAATTGGCAGTTTGGCAGTTGGCGAAAACGTTGTCTGGGCCCTGGAGCAAGGCAGCTCGCGATTGTGGCGTCTGAGAAACCTTTCTGCGTCGAACATTATTGGAATTGGATGGCGGAAAATGCCATTCATCCTTCGTGCGATTGCTGTTGATGGTGTTGAAAGTCGATTGTGGGCAATTGACAGTGATAATCGGGTTGTTAAACATGAGATGGACGTATATCCGAGAAAAGCTGTGATGAAGCATGGTGCGAAAGCTGTTCAGAGGCCTGTTGTTTCGTCCACAGATTCGTGGGTCGATTTGACGTAGATTTTGAAAACTGCCGTAAAACAGTTATTGTTTATGCCAGACGTAATAAAGCGAGTATTGTTTTCCATTGTTAGAAAGCGTGTATATATTTGTTTTTTATTTATAGTAAACACAAAAAACCAAAATACACGTTAACTCATTGTGAAACTGATTTTGACAGATTGAATGTAAAGAATTACAATGAAAAAGCATATTAGAATTCAAAAATTTTAAAATTAATTACATGAAGCTGTCGCTAAAATCAGTTAATGATAGCCGATGTAGCGTAGCTGTTGATACCGCAGACGTTCTTGCCGCGATAGATTCGGAAGTAGCCGTTCTCACCCCAGGATGGGCCCCATGAGTTTTTGACCTGTAATTTAATGATAAATTTAAACTGATCCAAATCTCCCGAGTATCAACTTACAATCCAGAAGGGCTTGTTGCCTTCCTGACCATAGCCGACAAGCAAGACGGCATGGTTGACAAAGATGGGGCTGCAGAAGATCTTCCAAGGATGGGTGATGCCGTGGCGGTAAAATTGCAAGGTGTTGGCATTCAGACCTGGAAAAAAGTTGGATTTAAGATACAGTTTGGTTTTCAAAACTGCCGCAATTTGTTAGGTATCTTTTGCAAATTCACGAAAACACTTTAAAACCACATGTTTTTGCACCGAAAAAAGCAGCCAACAATAGCCACGCAAGGATCCATTACACGCGATGGAGCCAAGATGCCTATTCAGCGATACTTGAGATCCGTCTGTTATGATCTGTGGTTTTTATCGTGCAAATTGAGAGCTATATCGTGGCAATTTGAATGTCATTTAAAACTTCAATGAATGGAATTTTGCAAAAAAAAGTTGTTTGTCATTTGCAAAATGTTCAGAAGTCACTTTTTCTGTTGTGCGGGTGTTGAATTAACTTTTTTTTTCATTTCGACTTCTGCCAATATAAACGTCCACTCCCTCGAAGTGAAATGTCATTTTAGAACTTTAAAAACTGTATTTTCGACGGTTCGAAGCCACCCTTGACTCTACTGACCTTTGCCTTTTCCCCTGTCACCCGATTCCAATGTAATCATGTAACTTTTCACACGTTTTTCACGTTTTACTACAGCTTTACGACTATGGGAATCCGACACTGTGTATACCTTCCGACAGTTTAGACACAATGCGAACAGTTTTCTTCCGATAAAGCTATTGTCACATTTTCTCAAAAAGCTTATTCCAATGACGGTGTTAAAAAACGGAACTCTGTTCCTTGACACTAAATACTGTAAACTGAAAAGCTCCTTCGATGACGTTTCTGAGTTCAAGTTTTTACACAATGATGTCCAATATCCGTGACGTTGAAGTTGCTTTTCTTTTGAAATAGTGCGCTTTGAATCATAACAAACTTCCGAGTCCCCCACCCACACCGAGATTCCATTGTTAAAATTGTACGGGGTTGAGAAAAAGCTCAATGAAAAAAGTGAACAAAAAGTTCAGAAATCTTTTGTATTCACATCAATCACGTTCCTGTAGTCTGGTAGACGCGAAACGCATTGGACATCTGATTGAAATTTGAGAGGCTTGTCAGGCTGTTTCGAACTTGGCTAACAATGGAGAGGTGTGATAATCAATGAAACTAGGGTTAGGGAGCTAAAGTGCGTGTTTGATTATGTTTGATGGGTGAATTAAAAAAAGTGGGAGGGTTGTGGACGAGACGTGAGAAGTTTTGAATTGGTATTATTGTATTGTTGGCGATATCGGATGGACGAGTACGTGCGAAAGATGGGGTTTATTTGGGGGTAGAGACGTCAGAGGGGTACATTGGGAGGGGTTGGGATATAAGAAAGGTTGATTTCACAGTTTTCTAATAAAATATGTGTCTTTAAACTGCCGTTAAAACAATGTGATGAAATTTTCACGTTTTTTGTTCACTAAATTTGACTTTTTTTAAACTGCAAATTTAAAGATTTCTATAAATATGCCCCTTCATCAACCTAAATACGTCATCTCGTGGTTTTCACTTCACAGTTTTTCTAAACCCCTATCAAATTTATCCCTCATCCTTACAATTTTTACCGCCAGTCCACCCAAACCAATGTACCCTGTGTCTCGGTACATTTGTAAACCGACCATCTCAGCCATCCATCATATTCGTTTCACTCGGATCCATCGAGTTCGATCTAATTCTAACTTTACGAAAAAACTATCCCTTCACTTCGATCCGGGTCTATCTATTTCCATTACCTTGCACTCACGGGTTCACCTTTCCGTGGCTTTTCCAAGTCTACGCTTACTGTTCGAGTTCGAACGAATTTTCAGTTCAGTGTAGAGTCATCACTAGCCACTTCCTTTCCCCTTCTAAATAAACAAAATATTTGCGTTCGTTGCGTTCGCGCGCCCCCGCAAGGTTAATCAAATTCCGATCAGTCTGCGCAGCCGCCACGCAGCTGTGGAGGTGGATGATAAGTCAGCTTAGCCTACATGTTAGCCCTTTACAGACGGAAAGAAAAAAGAACATAACAAGCAGCGTGAAGAAGGCACTTCAGACTGAGTCAACCGTGCAAGAACTACGACGACGCAAACTCATCAATTGTGTTTTTATTGCGGCCAATGTTGCATCAAAGCCCTTCATCGTAACTGTGTGCTGATTTGAATCAAACTTTGCAAACTGCACGACAGTGTTTGCGGCTATCAAACAGTCAAACAATCAAAAGAAGGCCAAAAACATCAAAAAACAGTTGCAAGTTTTTTCTTTCCGTCCAGACTGGGGTGGCCTATATAACGGTCTTTGATAAATCGACGAAAGCAACGACAAAAGTGACAAACTGCGAACGACGAGGAATTTTTTAAAGTTGTTAACGTGGTTTTCAAGAAGTGATTGCTCATTGAAGTTTGAGACAATTCAGGTTGGTTTATTTTTAAACTGAGAAGCAAGATGCTTTTCTTTTTCGATTAGAAAAGTAAGAAGTAAAAAATTTGTAAGAAAAACGTAACCTTTCTGAGATACTGTTATTTGTGAAAAAATTTGCATTTGCACTGGTTGCCGACAGACATTGGGTTGTTGTGTTTGCAATCTTTTGATTGAAAAAATCAAACCCCGGCAAAACTACATCAACCCCCAGCCAGGCCAAGCTAATTTTTGCTAAATCCAAACAAAAACCGTTTCAACTTCATCAAATTCCTTTGTTTTCGGCCGCTTTTTAAAAGTCACAGTACATCCCAAAATAAACACAACATCCTATGACGCTCAAAATCAACCTTTAACGATCACTTGTGCAAAACTTGCCGATTCTATCAAACTGTCACATTGTCTTGCTCGATGCTCTGTTGCCGTTTCCAATCCAATTTTCATAGAACACCTTCCCCCAGCTTTCCCCAAGCCAGATAAGTTCGGTTCAACTTTTTTATCCCTTGTAACTCAAATATTGTCAAAAGACAAGATCAAGGTCGATCGTGCAAAGCCCAATCGCACTGTTTTTCCTCGCTGCGTTCCGATTTACCGATCGTGGACGTTGTGTCTTTTTTGTGTTTATCAGAAATGTAGCAGCGCACCCGACCCGGGTTACTGTAGGACACAACTTTTTCTTTGTTTTGCAACAGTTTAGATCGCTGTGATTTGAGTTTTGTTGGCGCTGATCTAGACGACGTTCGGTATCCCGGTGTCCTCGTGAGGTCTGATCACTACGATAGGGGCTTAGAGGTCACGTTAGTTGTGAAGGTTGTGGGTGCACAAGATCGACGACAAGCCCTCTGTTATGATGGTTTTTGTCGGGTATGAGTGTAGTTGCTGTCTTTTGATGTCAACGGTTTGCTTTCAAAGGTGATCGCGACAACACGGATGGATGTATCGTGCTACACCACCACGGAGGCAGCGTGGAAGTTCGACTGTGCTTAAGATTTCTATGCAGAAATCAAAAGATCGAGGCCAACGATGGATGCTTAGAGTGGGTGATGTCTGATCCGATCGGATACTGATGACAGTGATTTCATCGAACTTTCATCATTTTTGCAAAATTAATGAAAAAAAATGTTCAAGAAACAGAAAAACTGTTAGTATTTTTAGCAGACTTTGAGAGTTCAATGTTTTCAACCCCCGGAAACTTGTTAGCTTTGCGCAAGTATACACCTACTAACAACCCCCTTGATTGCGTCCGACCACCTCTATTGCCCGAGCTATATGCACATATCTTTGAAGAAGGGCCTCATAGAGATAACAACAAGTTGTTGAAAAGTTTGGAAGCAAATAGTCCAACATTCTTCAACAATATGGGGTATCCTGTAATTGACACAAAAACCTGACTAGTACCCCCATGCAAAAACGTTTTTCTCAATTACTCTGCAAACAATAGGCAAAAATAGCTAATGATATCACTTGGGTTAGGTATTACTGTAGTGGTTCCGTGAAAATTTTCAAAAGAAAGGATATATAATAAAAATTTGTACTTTTAGAAGCAAAAATTATGTCACTTTGGTGCTTGCATTTAGCTTATGGATACAATTTCACCCCTGTTTACTCAATTAGGAGTATTAAATTTTTTGTTTATCCCCTCTCAGGCAATCCAAATATGATCTCCGGTAACTAACACCGGCGTGCCCTGTCACTATGACGCACTGGACCCCCTCAGAAGGCCACTTCCATCCATGCATATGGAATCAGAGACCTGTCAGGGAGGCAAGTCCATGGCGACCATGCTTGTATGGCTTTTTCTATAATGGAAACCGCTGAAAAAAGCCTGTAGGGAAGGGTAAAAGAATGGAAACAAGGGGGTGGCGAAACCTTCCTTGAATGGGTCCATAGAGACGGACGTGGCATAATGGCACAGCCTTTGGTCTTGGCGGAGTTTATTTCGATTTTCAAAGCGTCGGCTAAATGCAAGTTTGCCACTGTCTTTATAGATTCTGTCGCGCCTTTTGGAAACGTTTTTTGCCAGGCTTGAGCATTAAAAATTGAAAATTGGCTCCAGGGTGCATCTTGAGTCAATAGAATATTTTTCTTTTCCCCACAGGCATTGGAAAAGACGTAACTGGAAGACGGAAATGAGGCTATGGAAATCATTTGCATCCATTTTTGCGTTGGAGATGGTTAAAGATTGCGGAAATGAATTTTTAGAATACAGAATTTTAAAAACTGTCAGACGTCTTCTCAAGATTTTTAATTTATTTAAAAAATAAAACTGTAATTACGACTGGTTGCGTTATCAAAAACAGTCCCGTTGGCATTCCAATCAAAAAGCGAACGCTTGTAAACATTCCCACCCTCAAGTGATCCCTCACTTAATCCGTGTGATCCAATATTGCCAGTTGCCGTGGGAACCTACTTCTTGAAAAATTCTAGTTTTCTTTTTACAAAATAGAATCACCAAAGTCAACACGCTAATCCTCATTGCCGTAGAACATCTCATCCCAATGCAGACCATGTCTATAATAATTTGTGCTTTGACCATTTATAATTTTGTAGGCTTATGTCACCAAGTCCTTTTTGACAGTTTTTCAGACTTGCGTTTTTTTTGCTTTTTTCTTGCACTATTTTGCTCTTTCTTCAATGCGGGAATTGACATTTGTAGCGCCGGAAGTTTTGTATATTTGCATGGGGCTGCGGAAGTCTAACAATGACGTATAAAGTAAACCGTAGAAGTTGGCCCAATTGTCACGTTTGGGGCACTGTTTTGCTGCTTATTTTGTTATTCAACATCTGGGTTGAAGGAGGGTTGAAGGATGGGATGAAATGGTCGGCAAGGGTTTAGTGGCATTGGAGGGCCAATGTCTTTTGTCTTATCCCTCGACATCCACACCCGAGGCGATGACAGACGGAAAATCCATCCATCAGGGCCCGTTGTGACAGTACTGGATAACAAAGATGTGTCGGCGCGGGGCCAACCGATATCCCATATGGGTGTGCACTTTGTTGCTTTCAACGCCCCTCTTAAATTAACCACATGTTGATGCTTATCCTCTTTGTCCAACGGGCTCGTTTCCAATGATGATGGAACGAACGTCGAGTTCTTCCGGAAGGAGGGCACGAACGGGTTCGGTATAAAAATCTGTCCAGAAGCTGTCCGCCGTGGTAGTTGTTCACCATTTAGCTAGCCGTACAGAAGAGAAGGGTCGAGAGAAAAGGGGGAGGAGGCTGGTGACTGATCAGTTGGGGCTGGCTTGGCTTAAGCCCGCGACTACCGGCAGTCAGCGTCACTTTTGCCTTGGGGATGCGCGAAACCGCCGCGGTGTCTCGTAAAGACGGAGTGGGTCGGATCTCGGCTCGGCCGAAGGGGGTCGCATGTCACTCTCGAGAGCGTTTCTAATGTTGACAACGCGACGATAATGAGAGCGTCTCGAGGTTGCTTTCATTATGTGCTCATGTCACTTTTTAATCCAATCGGTACCATTATCCTTGGTTTTGTATGTTAACTATGCATACGTCGCTTTTTTGGTTATTTTTTGCGATGTTTCCGCTATTTTTACATTCCTACAGTATCCCTACCCATTTTTGCACATCGTAAAACTGACCTTTGTTTGTAATCGATTCCATTTCAGACCATCACATCACTATCGTGATCCCCTTTCGAATCCGCGAAACCTATCTTAGGATAGCTTCATCGACAAAACCAAATCCAATTACCGTAGCCCAGCGCTCGAATCGATTACTTATACTTTGACTTTGGCTGACATTGACATTGTCATTATCCCGTGACCCTCTGCATCAACTCCAATCAGACAACATGCAGTACATGAAACGTCATCGCGCCCAGGCCGTTTCGACCTCATCGAGGTTTGAAGCTTCCGATTCAAAGACGGAGCTTCGATCTCGGCTGCGTTTCATGAATAAGAAGCCGCTTTGCTTGCAGTACAATCTGTCTGCTAGCCAGCGCACCAAGAAAGTCATGGCAAAAATGAAGCGGAGGAATTGTGGTGAGTTAAACTGCCGAATAAATTTCTTTAGTGTCGTTTGCTCGTATTTGTACTTTTAAAACTGTCCTTGTATGTCAATTTGTAAATATTACAATGATGTTCATTTCCAGAACCGACAATCGCCGACACAATCTTCCGTTCGTTCATTCCCTACCTAATCAGCCTCCTTTACGTCGTCATAGACGTCCATTACCGTATCGTCGAATTCCTCCTACGACCGGTCGAGGACATGGACCCCTCATTATCGTCCCCACCCTCGCCGCTTTCTCTCACCAACTCTCCACAGGCCCTGCCACCGTACTCCGGTGCCACCATCAGTCGAACAGGGTCGTCATCGAACCTATCCACGGTATCCTCCTCCAGTAGCACGGGTGGACATTCACCGAGGAGTCGGATCACGCGCCAAGCCAGTACATCCAGCAACAATAGCCGATCAGGCACAAGCCAACGTACGACCTCGCGTACCGCCCGGAAAAAGTCGTTCACAAAGCGTGATTTCGGTCGGAACGCGAGATTAGCCGCTCAACAATCACGTCTCAGCGAGTTTTATCTCTTTCCCTGAGGCGTTTTCAACGTTGGCAGGCACAACCTTGCGCGCACACATCTTGCAGAAGCTGTCAGCAGCTTCGCTCAGACTCCCAGAATTCTTACCCCGCTCCTGCTCAACATACCGATGGCATATCACTCACGAGTACACAAATTGTATATTTTTATCTCACCACGAAAGAAAGAAACCCAAATCGAATTTATTAGTATTTTTGTATTTGTATTAGTTTTTATCACTTGGTGTGATCCCATCGTATTTTGTTGTATATATTTTTTGTTGGAATACGACTAGAGTTATAAAGAGTTGTATTTTTACTGTAATTTTGGAAAGGGGTTGACTTACCGACTGAGATGGGGCCATTTTTGAACAAATAGGCAGCGATTTTTTCTTCGTCGGCTGGGAGTTGGACAGAGTCGTTGATGTAAGCTACGACGTCTTTCTTGATGAGACTGCAGGCGTCCTTTTCACGTTTGTAGGGGTATTCGGCTTCGGATTCAAGACCACCCATGTTGATAATTTGCCTGGAATTTGGAATTTTAAAAACTGCAATCGAAATCGAAGAAATCATTTAAGAAAGTCAAAACTGCCATATCAATTTTGTAATCATAACCCACTTGTAAGCTTCCATCGGCATACCACCATTGCAAGCCTGATCGACGCCATCACAGTCGAGAATCTCCTGTTCAGAAAGCGAAACCAACTTGCCGGTCTTCTTGGCCCATTGCCCTTCAATGTTTCCGGTGACAGAGAACGCCCAGCAAGATCCGCAAGCGCCCTGGTTCTTGACTTCTGTGACGACGCTCTTGTTGCGCCAATCGAACGAATTCGGGAAGGGTTCATCCTCGATTTCATCCGGGCTCATCTGACGGATTGGGTTCTTTGGCTTCTCCCAAACATAGGGAAGCATGATTCGCTTAAATTCAGAGGGAGTCAAATCCATGAATTGAGTCTCTCCATAGACGGCTGATCCGAGTTCTGACTTTTGGTACATCTTGGCAGCACGGATGTTGCGTTTGTAAACGTGGAAACGGCGGAGGATTTCTTCTTTGGTTTCGTAAGTCTTGTTGTATCTAAAGTTTAATGTTTAATGATGTTAAACTGTCGAAAATCTACCTGTTTATGTATCCAGTAAAAAGATTCCAAGCACCAAAGTCCTTCGGCTTGATGTGCTGGCTGATCTTGAACACATTCTCGGCAGCGGTATCGATTATGGGGGTGTTTTGGGGCTTGTTGTTCTTCTCGGCGGGGTGTCTGGAAAAAACTGTTTGCAACACCTTTTTGGTTAAATGCAATCTTACAGATGATAGCTCCGAAGTTTGTTGACACTGAAGCATCCCTTGTTGATGAACTCCTGGCTGTGCTCCCACTTTCGGATGACAACCTCGAAATCGCAGGACTTCTCCAACGCGTCTTCATTGACGCTGCACAAGTTTAGGGCGATGCGTTCTTTGTCGTCCTGGAATTGATAAACTGTAGTGTGGATTTATTTATTAAGACAAAAACTTTTACAAATTTGATCCTAAAATTACCATCACCCCAAAACCCTTCCCCTCCTTGTGAACGGCCTCATTCCTTCCTTTTCGCCTGCGGCATTTACTGCTCGGGTGGCGCCGGACCGGACTTCTATCAACTTTCCGGTAGCGCCCCAGGGTCCTCGTTGATTTCGCAGCCATGGGGATGGAGGTACGTCTTTCACATATTGTCTTATGGCCTTCATGATAGTGAAAAAATTTGAAGTTGTTGCAGGAAAAGTCGGGATCCGAAAGGAACAAAGACAAAGATAAGGAAGAAAACTCCTTCCGTGGCAAATTGGAACGCTTCAAGCGACGGCACAAAGCATTGCCAGAGGAAAAGTCGGTCACGGCGGATTGTAAGACTTCAAGGCCGAAGGAAGAACCGACTAGGAAGGCAGGTTCCGCCGGTAATGAGGACAAAACAAGGACGGAAGGGTCGGTGAGACAGAGGACAGATAGCTCGACGAGGCAACGGAAAAGTTGGTTTACTGTAATTTTTGATAAACTGGTTCGTAGTGTTTTTTTTTTGTAGAAAAGAAGAACATCAACACCGACAAAGACAAGCCCGCCGAAGAATCCTCCCGCCACAAAGAAGGCGACGATGTCATCGTTGAACCTGAAGGCGGCGCTTCTGGTGCTTCCGTTCGTCAGAAGCGTAATAAAAAAAAGCCGTCGGCAGAAACCGGTGTCGAGGATGCCGTCGAGGCAAAAACGGCAAGAGAGCGTCGACGCAGTGAGCCCTCAGATGGCGGCGAAGTGAAGACGTGTCGAGAGAAGAAGCCCGATACCGAATCCAAGCGAGAAAGGAAGAAAAAGAAGCACAAACGCAAGGAGGAGGACGAAAGCAAGGCGATTCATTACATTTTGGAGGAATCTGACGAAGACAAAAAGGCAAAAACTGAACTGCCGTCTATCTGTACGGAAGCGTATGGCTACGGTACCGGATTTCCTAATTGGATGTTAGAAGTACCACGGACGATATCCCATGAAGTTAAGCCGCCTTCAAAAGTGGTTAGTTATCGAATTTTGAAAATTTTTTACTGAATGGGGATAACGCGTTCGGTTTGAGTTTTTTGAAAACTGTGCGAATGGGTAGTTCGTACAAATGCAAAAACTTCAAAATCAAGCGAACGGGAAAACTGCATTCATGGGAATGTTTTTGCAAAAGCGTGCAAATGGTTTTTTGTCGTACTTTTTTAATTTCAAAAAAACTGTTAAACGTGGATATTTAAAGTTTATCAATTTTAGCCCATGGTAAAGGTCTTCAAATCCATGATCGTCTATGATGTCCCGACTGAACTTCGCGAACACATCGACATCGGCGACATTATCTGCAAATTCAACGACCAACCCGTCACGACCCGTGAAGACTACACAAAACTGCTCGCTTCTGTCCTCAAATCCGATGAAACCCACACAGTTCGTTACACGTTCTATCGAACAATCCGAACAAGGAAAATTCCGCCTGAAAGTCTGGAACGCACTGTCCCGGCCGGTTTCGAATTGATGTCGCATGATTTTGACTACCTCAACGCGTATATCACTTTTGTGCCAAAGTCCCAAATTGGGATGAACATCAAAGCCTACAATGGAAAAGTTTTCGCAAGTGCCATCGATAATGCTCAAACTGGTATTGCGCGAAAGAGCTTGCTTGTGGGTGATGCCATTCTGATGATTGACGATCAGATTGTTTCTGGCGTCAAGTCGACCGAGGATGTATTATCAGCGGCGTGCCATAAAAAGAAATTTGTGAGTTTATTTGATGTTTTTGAAAACTGATGTGTAAGTTTGTGCTCTTAAGGTAAGAATCCTAATCGAACGCGCCAAATCTTCCTCCGGCGTCCGACAAGTCAAGCTCGCCCTCGGCACCGAGAAAACCGTCGAGATCAACCCCCGAATGGGTGAAGATATCCTCGATCTGTGCAATGAGCAAATCCGACACATGCGTGGGCGTTCCGAAGAGGACGAGTCCCACAGAAGCATTTACAGGGGAAAGTGGGTACTGTCAGCCGCGGCATTTTTGTTTCGTGCCACTTTTTTGAACACTAATGCCAAAAAGCAACGAAAATGTCCACCTTTTCCATGATTTTCATTAATTTTGGGTGTTTTCCAGGCCGAAAAAGGAGCGCCGCGAACACGTCGATGTCGCGAAGGAATCCGTGGAAACCCCGATTTCGACAGATGTCAACAATGTGACCTTCTTGGCACCCACACCTCCAGTGCCAGCGGCGATACCCCTGAGCGAATGGGATGGTCGAAGTGGGGGCTACGTTCAAGGCACTCCAGCACAAATGGCCGCAGCACAAGCTGCCAGGGGTCAACGGCCGAAGGCAAGCAAGTGACCGCTGGTATGGCTACTGATCCGGCGGGGGTTTTGTATCTGGATCGTTTTTTGGATTCGAATAAACGAGTTATTATCAACTTTTTTGATGGCTTTTGTAAACTGGAGGCGTATTTTACGTCAATGTTACCATAACTCTTTTTGGTACAGTATCCCTTAAGACGGAGTCTCGGAGAAAATCCTGACCCTCACCTAGTCGATGACCCAACAAAACTTTTTTATTTCAAAAATCGATAGAGGACCCTTAGTAGATCTCGGAACCAAAATATTAAGACCTGGCGTCGCCTTCTGGCTACGCTACA
>KB455337.1:28802-102767 GCA_000341325.1 Panagrellus redivivus | reverse complement strand
GGGGCGATTGCAGTTTCCGACACTTAGAAGATTCAAGTTATCAGAAGCCTTCAACAATCCCGTCCTAAGGCTGGTGCCAGAAGACATCCTTGAAACGCTGAACTTCCCTTGCCCTAAAGTTGGGGCGAGGGGAGCACTCCAGAGGCCTGCCCCGAAGTTGGGGCGAGGGGAGCACTCCAGAGGCCTGCCCTAAAGTTGGGGCGAGGGGAGCACTCCAGAGGCCTGCCCCAAAGGTGGGGCGAGGGGCGCGCTTCGGGGGCCTGCCCCGAAGTTGGGGCGAAGGGACGACATTGTTGTTTTATTGCATTTGCACGCATTCGAAAAGGAACGCTGTTTTCGTGCAGTGCTGGGTCGCTGTGCAAACGGGGGTAGCCAGCAACGCGCGGCTGGCGGGCGGAGTCTGTCCGTCAGGGCGCGCGCATACAGAGTGCGTGCAGGCGTGCGCACTGGAAATTTAGGTCCGGTGGAAATTTTCTCCTACAATCGGTTGGTCCCACCACGAACGTCTGCGGGCTGCAGTGAGTGCAACCTTCGAGCACACCCGAGGGATACTCCCCTAAAGCGGTGATTATTCGCTGATTTTTTTATATTGTTTCTGCGTTTTTCTGTTTCTTTTTTATTTCTATAGCTTCCCCATCCCATTCCGCGCGTTTTAAGTACCGATTTGTTACATTTGGACTACCTTTTTCCCTCGCTGTTACACATCTACGATTGCGTCATGTTACGAAATTTAAACTCCCATTTTTTAGGTTTCGGATAACCATCTATATCTATGACTGAAGAACGTTGGAAGGTTAACAAGCTCTTGGAGCTGGAGAAAGACGCCCAGGAGCGTTGGTCAGCTGGCCACGTTTTCGAGCAGGATTTTGATGAGTCCAAGAAGTATGTTTTTACCATTACCCTCCTCATTGATGAAATCATTATAAATCTCTTTCAGGGATGTTGAACATTACACGGTTACCTTCCCATTTCCGTACATGAATGGCCGTCTTCACTTGGGCCACACGTTCTCGCTCTCAAAATGCGAGGTAAGTCACTTTTCTTTCATTTTCATTAGCTTTAAGACGATTTTATATATTTTATAGTTTGCCGCGGGCTTCAACCGCTTGATTGGCAAGCGAGTTCTCTTTCCGTTCGCTTTCCACGTGACCGGAATGCCGATAAAGGTTTCTGCCGACAAGCTGACCCTTGAGATGGAATCTTATGGTTATCCTCCAACATTTCCGGCACAAGAGGAGCCTGTCGCCGCACAAGAAGTCTCCGCTGAGGATCTTATCAAGGACAAGAGCAAGGGAAAGAAGGTTGGTGTTTTCGATAGCTTATTTTGATTTGGGTTTCTAATCATTCTTTTTTTAGACCAAAGCCGAGCAAAAGTCCGGTGGTGCCAAATATCAATGGCAAATCATGAAATCCCTTGGTTTGGACGACGAAGAAATCAAGAAGTTTGCCAACCCAGAATATTGGCTTGAATATTTCCCGCCTCATTGCACTTCCGATTGCAAACGTATGGGCTTGAAGGTCGATTGGCGCCGTGGCTTCATCACCTCCGATGCCAACCCCTACTTCGATTCTTTTGTGCAATGGCAGTTCCGTATCTTAAAGGAGCTGAAGTTCATCGAATTCGGCAAACGCAACACCATTTTCTCGCCTCTTGACGACCAGCCTTGCATGGATCATGATCGCGCCAGCGGCGAAGGTGTCGGCCCGCAAGAGTACACCCTCATCAAGCTGAAGGTTTTGGAGCCTAGGCCGAAGATCCTGGCTAGCATCACAAAGCCTCTCTTCTTTGTTGCTGCGACTCTTCGCCCTGAAACCATGTACGGCCAGACGAACTGTTACATCCATCCTGATATCAACTACTCTGCTTTCTACATTGGTGCCAACAATGACGAGGTTTTCATCGGCACTGCTCGCTCTGCCCGCAACATGGCTTACCAATTGTTGACCAAGGAGTTCGGCAAAGTCGAATACGTCGAAGGACTGGCAAGCTTCAAGGGCGCTGAACTTTTGGGTACTCCATTGAAAGCTCCGTTATCGCCGTTGGAACGTGTTTATGCCTTGCCCATGCTGACCATCAAGGATGACAAGGGCACTGCTGTGGTGACATCCGTCCCGTCTGATTCGCCTGATGATTTGGTTGCTCTAAACGATCTGAAGAAGAAGAAGCCGCTCCGTGAGAAGTATGGAATTACCGACGAAATGGTGTTGCCGCTTGAACCTATTTCAATTTTGGAAATTCCTGGTTTCGGCAACCTCGCTGCCGTCACCGTCGTGAAGGACATGAAGATCGAAAGCCAGAATGAGAAGGGGAAGTTGGATGAAGCTAAGAAGCTAGTTTACTTGAAAGGTTTCAACGATGGCAAGCTTTTGGTTGGCAATTATGCTGGCGAACTTATCAAGGACGTTAAAAAGTCTATCCAAGATGATCTGATTGCTTCCGGCGAGGCCATCAAGTACAGTGAACCCGACAAGAAAATTATTTCTCGTTCTGGTGATGAGTGCGTTGTTGCTCTTTGTGATCAGTGGTACCTGAACTACGGTAATCCGGAATGGAAGAAGGCTGCCCATGCTGCTTGTGATCAAATGGAGACCTATGTCGACGAAGTTCGTGTAATTCTGAAGCGCACCATTGACTGGCTCCATGAATATGCCTGCTCTCGTTCTTACGGTCTTGGTATGTTTTTTGCTTTGAAGCACTATTTAACATAGTTAATTCGTCTTATTTAGGCACGAAGGTTCCTTGGGATCCGGAATACTTGATCGAATCCTTGTCGGATTCCACCATCTACAATGCTTACTACACCGTCGCCCATCTCCTCCAGAGCACTCTGAATGGTAGCAAAACTGGCACTCTTGATATCAAGCCTGAGCTGTTGAATGACGCCGTTTGGGATTATGTTTTCCGCGCCAAACCCTACGATAGCGAGAAGATCAAGATCGAAGAAGCCAAGCTGAAGAAGATGAAGGATGAGTTTGAATACTGGTACCCGGTCAGCATGCGTTCTTCTGGCAAGGATCTGTTGAGCAACCATCTGACCTTCATGCTGTTCAATCACGTCGCTATTTGGCCGAACCGTCCGGAAATGTGGCCGCAGAGCTACCGTGCCAATGGTCATTTGCTACTGAACAACGAGAAGATGAGCAAGTCCACCGGCAACTTCATGACCCTCAGCGAAGCTATTGATCGTTTCTCCGCCGACGGCATGCGCGCTACTCTGGCTGATGCGGGTGATGGTCTCGAGGATGCCAACTTCCCTGTCGAGGCTGCCGACGCTAACGTCAAGCGTCTCTACAACCTTCTGGAAATCACCAATGAGACCATTGAATCAGTTAAGAAGAAGGAATACCGCTCTGCCGATCAACCCATCTTGGCTGACGTCCTTTTCGAAAACTCAATGAACAACCTCATCAATCAAGCCAAGGAAGCCTACGCCAAGACCTTCTATCACGAGGCTGTCATTAGCGCTTTCTACGATTTCATCAAAGTACGCGACTTCTACCGTGAAGTTTCTGGTACCGATAAGGTGCGCGAGGATCTCATCCTGAAGTACTTTGAATACCAGGCTATCGTGTTGGCACCAATTTGCCCTCATGTGTGCGAGAAAATCTGGTCCCTGTTGGGCAAGGATGGATTCGTCATTGACCAGCAGTGGCCAGTCGATCTTCCTGTTGATCCCGTCGTTTTGGATACAGTGCGCTTCATCGAGAAGAACGTTCACAGCTTCCGTCTCCGACTGAAGGACTATCTTGACCCCAAGAAGAAGAAGAACGTCAGTGGCCCACCCACCAGCGCCACATTGTTGTATGCCGTCAAGTATCCGACTTGGCAAGCTGAGATATTGAAGACGTTGAAAAACCTTTACGAGGTTTGTTTTGTGTGTTAAGTATTCTTCCATACCTAACATGATTTTTTTTCAGGAGAACAATGGCACTTTCCCCGACAACAAGGCCATTTCCAAAATCATTATGGAAAATTCCGAAGTCAAAAAGTTTGCCAAGAAGGCGATGCCGTTCGCGACGTTCATGAAGGCAAATGTGGATCGTATTGGACTCGAGGCTCTTTCGTTGACAGCAACCATCGATCAGGAGAAAGTGTTTACTGATATGGCTGCTTACTTCCGTTCCGCCTTAAATGTTGCCGAAGTCAAATCCGTCTGTGTTGATGATGCTCCTACTCCATCCGCAGCCGACGTCATGCCAGGTTATGCCGGAGTCGTTTTTGAATAATTATGTTGCTCCCAAATTCCTGCTTTTCTGTAATCTTATTGGGAACACTTAAGTTCCAAGTTTTGATATTGTGCAATTTGCCGTTTTGATTATGGTTTTTGCATTGTTTTTGCCGCCCTTTCATCTAAGCAATGCACTGTTTGCACTGATCAACGGACCTCTTTGTCTTCTTGTTGATTTGTCATTTGTATTGTACTGATAAGGTTTTATTAATAAATATCTTGTCTCTAAAATATGGTTACGATGGTTAATGTATTTCTACATTGTGCATATCTTGAGTTATATGCGATCTTTTCAGGATCATGCGCGACATACTTCTCGACGAAGTTGTGTTGTTTGCTAAACTTTCGAAACTATCCCGCTTTAAACTATTCTGAATGAGCTTTGAAATCGCAAGATTAAATGTTTGGTTACATGTGTTGTTGTTTTGTAAAAGCATGTAGTGTCCGAACTGTTTGAGTTGAATAAAAGTTAAACAAAATCGGGGATCATGGAATAAGAAATGTATTTTATGCATTAAAAATACTGCTTTTTGTCTTGATTGACAAGTTTTAACTTATTTTGTTTAGTTGACATCCCATGTCGGCACCCAATATCTGCAATGGGGATATCACTCTTTCGCAGCAAATAGTCTCCTCTTCCGCTGGTGCCTTCCTCACCTCGGTCATGGTGACGCCCATGGATGTCGTCAAGATTCGGTTGCAGAGCCAAGTGCATCCCATCGCTGAGGGAGAGTGCTTTCTGTACAGCAACGGTTTGATGGACCATCTGTGTGTGAATTGTGCCGATCCAAAGATAAAAGCGCCCTGTCAGTGGTACAATCGGCCCGGCCACTTTACGGGTACTATTGTTAGTTTTTTGCCACCGTTTTCTACCTCTTTACATTCATCCTTTTCAGGATGCATTTGTTAAAATTGCTCGCAATGAAGGAGTTCGATCACTTTGGAGCGGCTTATCACCGACCATTGTTAGTGCCATACCTGCTACGGTCTTCTATTTTACCATTTACGACAACCTCCTCCACACAATGCGGAACAAGTACGGTGATCGGGCATATGTGCCGCTGTTTGTTGGGGCTATTGCTCGCGCAATCGCAGTAACCGTCGTTTCACCGATTGAAATGATCCGGACAAAAATGCAGTCAGAAGCACTTTCTTATCGAGGTTTGTGCCCATCTATACCTGTAAGGCTAAGTTTATCCGTACAGTTTACAGAGATTGGAAATGCCCTCGTCAAAACAATTCGTAATGATGGATATATTGCTCTATGGCGAGGCTTGGGACCGACGATTCTGAGGGATATTCCATTTTCGGGTAAGATTTTTTGATTTCCTTGATGTTCTTTTATTTATATATAATTTCAGCCCTCTATTGGACCACTTTCGAAGCCCTCAAGAAAGAGTTCATGCGATACTTCAATCGTGATCGTACTGACTTTGCGATAAGCTTTACCTGTGGCGCTATTTCCGGAACTGTCGCAGCTGTGGTTACCCTCCCATTTGACGTTATCAAAACCCATCGACAGATTACCTTGGGTGAAGTTCAAACCAAAGAAGCGTCATCTCTGCGAAAGCAGTTCCAAGAACGTGCTACCCTGCCATTGATGCGTGAGCTTGCTCGAAAGCAAGGATATCGAGCCTTGTTTGCGGGTCTAACTCCGCGTGTTGCTAAAATTGCTCCAGCCTGTGCTACCATGATTGCTTCGTATGACTATTTGAAAAATGTCTTCAGTAAGCGCAACAAAGAAACGTGTAGACTTAACAATTTATCTGGTTAACACTGTTTAATTAGTATTTTCCTAATTATATTTGCGGCAATAGAGATTATGTAATAGTGTAGTCCGAATAGTTTGTACTAATTGCGTGCGAAAATAAAGGGAATCATTACATCGGTTGGTCTTATTTGGAAAAATATGCAAATTTGGTTTTTATCAAAGCAGTTTGTCTCGGGTGGTTGATTGCAGTGCGTCGTTGCATTCATCAAATCAATCGGTTGGAAAGCGATCCCGGAAGAAGGTCGCTCACTTGTCTACAAGTCGGCTGCCACGTAGCTCACTCCATCGTACCCTCGCTTTCACTTGGCTGGCGCGAGTTCGAATTCAAACGCGAAAGAGCCACGTGTGTGCACGTGTACGTCCGTAAGTGATACTTTCTCACGGTCTTCGCAACGTGGGTGTCGCGAGTTGTTCGAGACTATCGTTTGAAGGCGAGTCGTCTGAGAGTGTCGTTCGAAGAAGGTTATCAGTGAGGAACGCGAGTACAGGATGGGAGCGTTACGTGGACACTCGCATCTAGCTACCTTTTCACTGCGCGTTGATCCGTTTTGCTTCATCTTCCGCGTCATGTCCCCGATTCCTCGAAGCTTAAACCACATCTATCTTTGCAGACCATCGTCCTTCGTCGTCACCGACGTTGCCACTCGATCATGTCTCGTGCCACGGATGAGGAGCCTCCTGCGCAGGAGCAGCAAATTCAAATGGAAGGTGCCCAGTATCGCTATCCCTGGTCTGGCTCTTCCGACTCGGAATCCGATGCTGAGTAAGTTACCCCCTTTGTATATATAATCCAACCAAAATCCAATGTATATTACAGACAGCGTGAAACTGATCGTAATCCATCGCTTTCTCCGAGCCTCCGTGAGCCCAAGCTCCTTGCATCGCCAGACACGGAAGCGCCGAGTTCCTCATCCTCGCCACCTCAGATTCCATTGTAAGTTCTACTTGTCTCAAACAATGATGCAACATGTAATCTTGCCACATTTTAGGAAATCAGAAGAAGAAAAAGACCAATGGTGGCAAGAGTTTGTCAAGGAAATGAATCAGAAGGAGGACGATATCAAGGAAAAGCTCAAGAAAATCCATGCGTCCATTGAGCCCACGGCGAAGCAGCCCGATCACCTTTCCCGATTGGTATGTTTAGTGATTTTCCCTTCTTACTGTATTCACAACTTGCCCTTTCAGATCATCACGCCTACTCATCGTGTTGGTGCGAAGAGAGCCCGTTCGCACTTTGACCTGTCGGAAGTCGCCGAAAAGAAGGGCAAGTATGCCGACGACAAGGAAGGCCCATCGGACGCTGCTGTTTTGCCGGATATTGTCGAGGAATCAAACGAGGAGGCCATCGACATGCCTGAGGCCATCAACGAGTCTGAAGCCATCGAGGTGGCTAACAATGATGGTGGTGAGGAGGACTAGCATGTTCTCGGTGTATTCTTCTTTAAAACTGTTAGAACGGTTATCACTAATTTGCCCATCCACACGGGTTCGAGCGTTGAGAAAGAAACGTATTGCTGCATTGTATTAATTCAAAGTGAAATAAACATTATCAAAATAGTTTGAGGATGGGGTACGACAAAGCTATGTTGAATAATTGAATTAGCCATGGTGGATCAACTGGAACGACGTTGTGTTTTTACGGTTGTGAAGGAAGACCGGCTGGCACGAAGACTGATTTAGTAGTAAAGTGTAAAATTAAATTATGAACTGCGCGTGACCAACTTTATTAGTTTCATTGGAAAATGTCAATTTTCAAAACATCGGACGATTTCTTACGTGTGTTTCGTCATTCTTAAAAATCGTGGTTATGAAAGGCAGTGGCTGTGATTGTTTTTCTTCTGTTGACTGTTGTTATGATAGAATTGTGCGATCCAATGCTCATTCTGATGTCTGTCTAGCCAATGCGCATTTTTCGTCAGCTAATTAACACGATTTTTTTCCACCTGCATACAAACTATCAGTCGAAAAGAATTTTCAACGAGTATCCAAAAGCGGGCAGTGACCTAGGGCAAATGCCACAGTTTGGCGCGATTCTGAAGTTCCTCTTACAACTTTCGATTATGTTAATTTGCTGCATAGTTTTTGTGACTGCTTTTGTATGACTGGTTTTCTAAAATTTTTGCCCGATATCAAGCCGGCACGAAAAACAACTGTGCGTCCAGATATGTATGTATCGCGTGATTCACAACGGCCTATCAGATTGCAATGTCTTATTGCTGGTCTGCAACCGTTTTTTAGTCCGGCAGCTAGATCAGCATTCGTCGGACGATTGCTTTACACTTTTTGGTGCCATGCGTGTTGTTATAGATCGACTCTTTCACAAATCATGAAACCATAATGTTTTTCCTACATACCACACTGTGTCTACATCAGGTTTCGCAAAAACTTAAACCATTCATTTTAGGTTAACTAAATCAAGATCTACTAATGCCGCCAGAATCAATTTTCGGAAACATTTGGATGATCCAAAAGACCAGCGAGGCCATCGCTGTTTTGATATTCCTTGTAATGGTAAGTCAGAAAATACATTTAGCCAAATGAATACCTAATTGTCTATATTTTTTCAGTGTTCGCACCTGTTTGCGGTTTCCAAAGCTCTTTTGAGAAAAAAAGAAGCAAAGATCAAACGTCGTTCTAACACTCCCACCGAGCAACCATCTGAGCCATCTTCGGCAGAGGATAAGCCTACAACAAAAGATAAACCTACGGAAACTACGCGTAACGTTGCACGTGTTCAGCCGTTTAACATAAGTGACAGCTCACTCACTAGCCGTGAAGATGGAAACGACGGTGTAGATCGCCAATCAATCAGAAGCAGAAATTTTGACCGTAATGAAGCCTGGAACGCTTATTATCAAGCACTTGTTGCTCATGACGCTGAAAGAGCTAATTTAATGCCTAGTGATGAATACCAACCTTTGTACAGAGAGAGAGATACGTACATATGGACAACGGACGGGCCTGTCCCTCACCGCATTATCGAGCTGAACAGTTATTGGCATGAGCGTGCAGAGGAAGCTGAAGACGACAGTTCAATCGAAGAGCGGGAAGTTGATGAGGAAGAGATGTTACAATTGATGCATGAAGAACTGGCAAGAGCTTCGAGAGAACTGCGTGAACGGCGGAGAGACTAAAATCGTTCAAACTTCCGCTTTACTACAGTCAAATCGAACATCAGCCAATGACGATCGAAAGACAAATGAAATGAAACCCGTTACTATACCCTACCGTATTACCGTACTTACCGTAAATATCTAATTTCAATTTTTCGTTAACTTTAAACACATCATTAATTAAACATAACTGTTCTAATATATCTATTAGCTTTTTAAAGTTAATTTTTACATAAGTCATTACAAACCACCTTTTTATTATTACATCGTTAAATTTAACAACATTATTACTGCAAATCTTTATGATTATTATACGTCTTTGCATGCATATATTACTTCAATCTTGACAATAAAGGTTTTGCTTTTTCGAAAGCACGATACTCCTCCGCAAACTGTTTCGAAAAAAGTTGGATCCAATTTGAAAGTTGCTCTTTTATTGTCATTTTTTGATGCAGTAAAGAAAAACCTGTCAGTCTCGTTAAAGCTTTAGCGCAAGCAAAACAGACCGAGTGCACAAGCGAAAACTATGCTTTCCCTCCTAGTAATCCGCACACGATGACGGAAGAACCTGTAAAATCGTTGAGATGAAGTCAAAAACTGAGGAAAGAACGTTCGGCCACCGCAATTCGAATCATCTCACAAAGTTTGACAGGCATGTTGGGTCGATCCCGACGAGCTAGCCTTCATGTGGACGAACCGGACAAGCAATCGCAGGACGAAACCGACTACCGACCCCATTGTATTGACGCTAGTAGTTGTAATACTGAAAAATAAAAAGGATCGTTTTTATTTGTGTGAATTCAGGTACCTTTGATGATTAACGCCTGTTTTCACACAGGTTACTCTGTCAATATCGGATACTTTGCGGTTGTCACAACTTGGTCGTTTTTGCTGCGCGTGTCGTTTAGATTCTTTTTGCATATTTCTAATCAATTTTAGCCAAAATGCCGCCACCCAACATGGGTCGGCAAAATTCAATTGATACATGGCGGTCAAGGGAAGCCATGAAGATCCTTGAGAAGTATTGTAAAAAGAAATACCGCACTTCCACCGTGTTAACGACTCCACTTGATTACGATTATCAATCGGTGCCGTCGACACCATCATCACAGTCATCCATGTTTCTATTTCCTGGTTTCGGGAAATCAAGGCAATCTAACATAGCCGGTGATTTTATGGATCGGCCAACATCAACGTTCTTTGCCAGCGATTCAAGGGGTCCCTTAAGTGCGAGAACGATGTCAGATTTTCTTGAAATTCCAATAAATGAAGAAATAAAGTTGGTTTATTAATAAATTTGCGCGATTTATTCATTCATATTTTAGACAACGTCCCCAAGAAACCCGAGTATCTTACTTTTGGCGCGTCCTAAAGTTTCTCTATCGTCACTTGAGGCTACACCACATCGTTATTGTCACTGTTGTCATTTTGTACTCATTGCTTGGTGGTGCTTTGTTTTCTTATTTTGAAGTTCCCGAGGAAGCTCGTCGTCATGAACTTCTCATTAAGACAGCCAAACAAAGGCACGAAGCATTTAGTGCTTGTTTTTGTTCGATGGACTGTGATTCTTGGCTTAGCAAATTTGGAACTTTTCCTAACGCTACTAACTACAGACTTACAAGGAGATCTGAAGAAGCTTGCAACATGGAAATGAAACTAATGCTCAGCGCTTATGATATCAAAGCCGGATTCATGCCGATTGGAAAACGTGTTTGGGCATGGGAAGATTATTGGAATGCTGTATTCTATGCGTGGACACTTTTAACTACTATTGGGTATGGAAACTTGACGTGTCACACAAAAGAAGGTCGAATCTTGACTATATTCTATTCGTTAGCTGGAATTCCACTTATGCTTATTGCTCTGCAGTCAATTGGAGAGATGATGTTTTACAGTGTTCGGTACCTCTGCAGGCGGTTTAAGTCGTAAGTTAGCATGAACAAACATGTTTGGAACGCGTGAGCAAATATTGATCGACACAAATTTTAGCAAAATCAAGCAAACGGCTAAATACCTTCGGACGCGACTGTTTAAAAAGAGTATGAAGGGCCTCGGCAATGACAAAAATGAAGAGCATGAAAAACAGCGCGAAGAAACAGCAGAAATGAGTGAAGAGGTAAGAGTAAAACCAACTCAAATGTCAATAAGTTCAATAAGTTTGATTTGTTGTAGGCGGATGATGAAGAAGAGATGGATATCATTGAAACATTTCCAATCAAACTGGCGTTGGCGATTGTATTTGCCTACATTAGCATCTGCTCATTGATTTTCAAATTTTGGGAGGATTGGGACTATTTGACGTCGTTTTATTTCTTCTTCATTTCGCTGTCGACCATTGGGTTGGGCGATGAAGTTCCGGCACATCCTCGTTATGCTTGCGCTTTTTTCTTCTTCTTTGTTATTGGGCTTTCACTGGTTTCGATGTGTGTTTCCATTATGCAGAAACGCGTCGAAAACAGGTACATGTCAGCTCTACAGCTCATTGATGAGGAACACCGTCAAGGCATTGTTGAAACTAGTGAAGAACAGGAAGGTGCTCAAACTGAATCACCGCAAGTCATGGATACGGATGTCACAAGAAGTCCAACTGAACCACCAAAGTTAAACATTCAAAGACCGACATCGTTATTGGTACCTGCAGCTGGTGGTGGACCTGGAGGTCCAATGAGTGGACCTGGAGCTGGCGTTAAATGGCGTCGACCACCAATGAGATTCTTCCAGATTCACGCTACTTCTGGAGATGTACCACAGCATGAGGAAATGTCGTCGCCGCAAACAGAAGATGCATCGCCAAAAGAAACAGCACTAACACCCCGAAGTTTGGATTTGGATTCAGCGCCACGATCACCGTTTTGCAGACTGCCAAGCACCTCAACACTTTCTGTTGCAAGCTCTGGGATTATGGCTGCACCTCCTGTTTTGCGTACTTTGATTTCGCGACGGCGTAGCACAAGGCGATACAGGCAAAATCCGTTGATTAGAAGCGATTCAATCAAAAATGTCGAAGAAAGTCGGGACGAGTTGACACCGTTGAATGAAATAAGGTATGTTATTTGAAATTTTATCATTTTTTGCAATTAAACTTTTTAGATGGCATCCCGCATCTCCCCGCTTACCATCCGACTCACACTCCCCACCCGCTCATCGCACTTCCGTCATGAATGCGCCATTATCTGTTATCACAGAGGCGAGCGATGAAGAAGTGCGCGAGCAGCTTCAGAAAAAGTTTGGTAAAGCGTTCAAAACGAGCTTGAGGGTAAGCTTTCTCGTTGTCATTCAAACCACTAACTTCCGGGTACATCAATGCTTTTTTGCAGCCAGACAGCGCCTCCGAGAGTGACAATCCCTCTTCCTCTACAACAACACAGCCGCAAGAAGACCCTAAGGCTGCTGATTGATGGCATACACTAAAAACCGTGTAAATTATGGGTTTTTGTTGTTTAGCAATTGGCTTCAACATAAATATGTGACTTATGTTAAGTATTGTAAAAAATTGACATTCAAAACAAGTGTCATTTTTACATAAATGTCTTTGAATTTTTTGAAAATACACAAAATGCACGTCGAAAAAGAAAGAAAGAAAAATAGGGCTATTTTTAGTAGCACATAAATCAAATGAGTGATAAGTAAGCCTGTTTAGACCTTTTCAAGCCTCGCGCAGAAGCCTAATCCAGCCGAGTAATTTTGTTACTCGAACCGAATAAAATGACTAATAATCAGAACGTCAAGCCGGTAATCGAATCTTGCGCGCATTTCCATCAGGCGGAAGCTTTTGCCACACAGCGTGCTTCCGTTGACGGAACTTTGAAGCCCCCGCACTTTATTTTTGGGTTTTATCGCATTTTTACGGTTTGTACTGCCGTCTCCGAGGGTCTCAAAGTTATCTTTTTGTAAAATTTACAATATCAGTTTAAAACCGATGCCTTTTTTCAATGAAAAACTTTCAAGGTCACTATTTACTTACAATCCAGAAGCCGGATTGGTAGCGTTACTTCCGATATAAAATAAACAGTGTTAGATTTCATTTGCCATTGTAAATACTTCTGACCACAAGGTTGTATAGTCTGTCATTAGACGTTCTAGCCGTATAAGCTGAAAATGATGCTTTTCCGTACCTGCCGCCGACTTAATGCATAGTTCAGTGCCGTAATGTTGGACTCGATTTCTGTCTAGCACGACAATTACTAGTCTTGTTACGTTACTTTCATTCATCTACCACCACGGCATCGTTTCCTGTTTAATGTGTAAAAAACAAGCCCTACAGCATTGTTCGAGGAGATTTTGTTTTTACATCTCAAAAAGCAGATCCGTCAAGGGCTATGTTTTTGCGGCGCACTTTGGACATATGTCATTGCCGCCGACGGCGTTGTGATTTGTCTGCGATCCAAGAGTAGCCGTGTCCATTTTTTCAACTTTTTTCAATTGATCAATAGAACCAACAAAGAAAGACTTTCTATGCTATTCTTAGGTTGGCAGGTAGTTGGATGCTTTTTGCACGGCTGTTTTATGTTAATCCAAAAACTTTAAAAATCACTTTTTGTACCCACCTAAAATAGTACTTTTTGAAACACGTGTTCCTGCAAAGGACGCAAATCACCTCCCGGTTTGCAGACACATGCTTCGCGTCAACAAGTCCTGTTGCCATTCACCGTAAAAGGCCCTCGGGGGAACCGAAGGGCTATGGTCCGTATGTTTTTGTTCGCTTTGTTTCTTTACTTTTTACCGAGTTGAACCCTGCCCAAAAGCCTTTTTAAACCCGGTCCTCATTGTCGTTTACGAAAGATAGAAGGGGTTGGCCCATGTTCAGAGATCTTTTAAATTTGGAGCTAACGACGTGCACATTAACTTTTGAAGCGAGCAAGCACCATTGGCTCGTCAGAAGAACGATATCTCACATCTGGTATTTTTGCAAGGTCATCTCCACTTGTCGCGTGAAATTTCACTATCACGAAATTTAGCGTGTTTCTCGTTAGAAGACTCAATCTAACCGGCGTTTTGCAATAATAGTTCAGGCGCATCATTCTCCGGCGAGTGGGAAGCTTTCAGTACAGCTGCAAAAACAGTAACTAGCAATAAACGCGCTTCCTAAACGTGGATTATTTCACTTGACAGTTTTTTCCCTGCTGGTGATGAACATTTCAGCTTTATCAAAAATCATATGTTATTATGAGTAATGTAACGTGGTTTTGGCAAAAGTTCAAAATGACAAATTTTGCTTCATTTTGCATAAAGTGCAGCACAGCCCTCTTTTTACTTGAATGTTTACCTCAACCAGCCTGGCACCATCTTTCAAAGGTCCGAAACGTAGGCCTTTTCCTCAAAATGTCCAAGATGATGATGCACACATGCTGTTTTATTTACCCAAATAGAGTAATTCTTTTTGCGGTCCTTGTAAGTACGTCTCCGCCCCAGAGAAGCCATCCTATGATGACCCGTCACTGATCATTTGTCGCTTTTTTTATTTTCTTTTTGACACTTTGTATTTTTAAAGTCATTCGAAGCCATAATAGTGCCTGCCTTCCATCTTAAAAATTGAACTTTTCCTTCCAATCAACCCCAAAATAATACATTTCCTCTACTCGCCTGTTGCGGGTGTGCCGTTTAACTCAAGGGTTAAGCAAGCGCAAGGGTTTAATCCACGTCCGCTTTGAATACAAAATGCAAAAAACCCTCCTAATTGCCCTTTCCGGCGACATTCCTTTACTATGGAGAAAGGCGTTATAACATAAATGACGGCTTCCACGTTGTTCCCGACTGAATTTAGCCTAGCTTTTCCATGGCAGGTAGAATTCGTATTGTGCAAATTCTACAACTTTAAAGATAAATGGGTACAAATTGATGCTGAAAGTGGTACATGGTCTTCAGATTTGCTGGTTCTGGTCTTTATCAAGGCATTCTGAACGTTTATATGAAAAACCTGGCTTATTTTTAACTTATTTTGGTTTAGCGGGCCGCCAAGTGTTGTTGTTTTACATAATTTAGTATGCGTTAGCAAGTCAAAAGTTTGCAACGTGTTTATAGATATGGTTTTTGCTACTTTTTAAAAATGAGATCAACGATGAAAATTAGAACTTTTGAAAAAGTTTAGAATTGATAAGTTGCTTTTCGAAAGCTGATGTTTTTTACTTTTGTTTTTTTTTGATGCAGTTGGCGTTTATCGTTCATCTTTTTGTAATTTTGAACCCCGCTTGTCTGAATATTAAAAAGATCCATTTCACTTTGCCATCTTTATGTTTCATTCTGCCCACGTTTTCGACTTACTTATTTGGTATTTATTAAAATGATGCAGTCCATCACCGTTGCATCTGCAGAAACTATCTATCACGCAATGAAGATTCCGTGTGTAGTTTTGCCATTTACGCCGAGCCGACCAAAAACTTTATCGCTTTCATCCTGAAATGTGAAATATTTGTAAAACGGCTTAGACAGTCCTCTCATTTTTGCTCAAAACACGTATCAACGAATTTGTGAATTGTTCAATGCCGGTGACACCGACATGCACAAAGGTCTAAAACTGAGATGCCGGTCATGGGTTTATCCCCCCCGCACGAGGGCAAATATTTTCTCACGGCTATCACCTTACCCAAAAACGGTTACGTAATGGCCTTTTTGAAACAAAACAAGACAGGGTTAAGCCTTTTCGGCGCCTATAAATATATCTTTTGTTTATTGTTGTGATGACAACCGCTCAAAAATGACAGTTTCGAAAAGATCCGTCTTAGTTGCCTCTCAAAACAAAGTGCCGATTCAACTTTTTGTTGCATGTTTATTTTGTTTTCTTCCAAATTGACTTCCTAATGTTCCGTGTTCATCTTCCTTAACCGAGATTGGAGGCCTTGCAATGTCTTATGCGCATGTAGTATGCCACTATCACACTTGTGGCGGCACGCTATAAAGGCCCACATCCGCTCCCAGATATGCACATAGATAAATAACGCTTCCAAATGGGAAAATCTGGTACGATGTCATAGAGCGTTTGGACAGGGTTGCACCGAGGAGTGAAAGGAAGATGTAAGCCGAACATGTCATTCTTCCCACATGAAATGGCTTTTGAATATATCTCCATTGCGCCGTTTTTTCGCGGATATCAAATGGACCGGACATTTGTTAACTCGCATTGGTCGGCATTTTTCATAGTAACAACACACCCGCCACATTTTCAACTTAAAAAGTCAAGCGCACTCGCTCCTAATCAGTGTCTGTTCTTCTCTGTTTTCCTTGTTGTTTCCCCGATGCGTTTTTGCCAAGTTTTTGTCTCCGGAAAAGAAGTTTGTTTGTGGCATGACTTCTAAACCCGACATGTGGCTTCGGCCAACTTTGTACTTCTCATCTACCCCGGTCGACAGACAGTGACTTGCAGAAGGCCTCAGGGCATGTAGTCTTTCAATTTTTAATGGCCTTGGTTGTGCCTTTTGCTTCCGCGCCGTTCGTAGTAGGTCATAAACCGTGAAGGGCAGATGGTTCGACGAGAATGGTCAAGATGGGTGGTTCATCCCTGGCAGACTTGACTTGGCAGCTCAAAAGCCGACTTATCCGTTCGTTCGCACGGACGGAATTTAACTTTCGAACGGGATGCGTTTTTTGTTGCGCTTTTTGGCAATTATGCAAAGGGTCCCTAGAAAAACGGCTTGTCTCGTTTTAAGAACAACCCCGGGCGGTCGGTGCCAACCGACTCGACCGATTCGAATTTGCATTCTCTCGGCGACCGGGGCAAAGCTTTCTGAAGCCTAGGCCTGTATTTTGACCAGCGGGAGATTTTTTTCTCGTTGTTTTTCTGTATTTACGAGTCTTACAAAACGTACTTTTAGCGTGGAACAACATGGGCCCTATTATTTTATTCTTAGTTCCGGCGAAAATAGAATGTTTTCCTTACCGAGACACTTGTTACGTCGGTATCTCTAATCTTTGCACATGTAAATGGTGCTTCCTTTCCTTTTTCAGTAGACAGACCAGTTAATCTGCAATTACGAAAACACAAAAAGCGTTCCCTTAACTTTTTTACACCAACTTTGAGTCTCGTTATGCCTTACTTAAACTTGTTTTCTAACGTGCCTTTTTTATCGTTTTGTCTGACTTAACGACCGCCTAACTAAGAAACCGATCATATTGCCATCGGTGCTTTTCTGTATAGACCGCCCAAAGTCACCCCTATAAGTGCAATGGCACTCTTTTTTCACTGTACTTAAGAAACACTTGGCTCCTCCGCCTTTAAGGTGAACAAATACAAAGAATTTGTTCCATCATGGCCCTGCCCCTGAAAGTGGATAACGATCCGTTTTTCTCAGGGGTCCCGAAACCCATTGCTTAGCACACTCGACCCTCTGAGGTCGGCCTCGGCCTTCGGCACCGGAAGAGGATATCCTGTATAGACGTTCCTGGTTTCCGTTTATTTTGCTTTTTTTATTGCCGCCAGGAATGAACATGTTCCAAAAAAGACACAAATTGACCTTATATCAGAGGGGAATTGGCTGTTTTCCGCGGTTATCTCATGTTGTCAATTCTCTATCAAAATAACAATGTGACGGTTTTTCAGATATTGTTTAAACTGTCGGACATTTGCTTGAAAATAAACATTTCGACAGCTGAAAGCAATCTGTTTCGCTGAATCAACAAACACTTATTGCGAGCGTGCTCCAGACACCCACAGGGCAGTGACGATACAGTAAAAAGTCAATCGACAACACGTGCTGCGTTGTCCTCATCAAACCCTAAACTAAAATTGCCGGGCTCTGACGCAATGCAATACCCGATCCACCCCCGGGTACACGCCGTAACAGGGTGATTCGGGGTCACATCGTTGATATCGCAACACTCGCATCCAGCTGGTTGTAATTTAACTTGCCCTCAGGGCAGCCACCCCTACGGGAGAAACATTTTTGTGGAGGAATCATTTGAAAGTATGAAGGTTAGCCGCGAGATGCCGCCAGCACAGCAACAGCATCGTCGGTTGTCGCTAACTAATGGAAATTTACACCGTAGCTTGTCAAGTCCTGATATGGCCAAGTCGAGTGATCTCAGTTTTAATGACCAAACTGAAGTGGCTGGCCGGTCTCCACGAAAGACCCCAGATGGCAGTGTTTCGTTCGAGAGTTTCGAAGGAAACAATACCAACCGTCTCGAGACGCCGCGTGTTCACTTGAATGGATCACTTTTATCAATAAGCAACTCTCATTTAATGGATAGTGCCTCTAAATTTATGGATTTCACCAGAAAAGTCAGCATATCTTCGCAGCATTCAGATTCACGGAGGAATCTTATTTTTCAAGGTGTTGGGCGGACGTTTCAACGAACCCAGAATCAACTTAAAAACAAAACGCGAATGATACATTTCGTCTATTTTATTGCCTTACCGCTCTATACAATCATCGGTGCATGGATTTTCCAAGTATGTTTTTGTTTCGAAAATCTGTTAATTAGTCTCATTTCAATTGCTCTTTTTTAAAAACGAACCCTTTTGCAGCAACTTGATGGGGAACACGATGACTTGCTTCAACGCGAGTACGAACACCGCTGCAAGGAAAACAGGGTCCAAATGCTTACGGCCGCTCAAAAGATTTGTGAGTCCTCAGGGGGCGAATGTTTCATGCGTATGCAGACAATTCTGAATCATATTGAATCGTGCTACCGCGAATGGCATCGAGTCAATCGTACTGTAACACATCCGATGTCTGATTACACCAACGCCATTATTTATGCCTTTTCGTAAGTTTTGATCCCTTTTTTATTTTTTCATCATAGACGAGAAAAACAATTTTAGTGTCTATACCACAATTGGTTATGGTAACATATCAGCTACCACGATGAATTGCCGAATTGCTACAGTTTTGTATGGCATGTGCGGCATTCCTGTAAGGCACTCCTAATTGTAATTAGATGGGCATGGTTGCTAATTAAATTTGTTTTAGCTATTTTTCGCGTTCATCAAAGAAGAAGGCAACCAGGGCAGACTGATATTTATATGGGTATACAAGAAAATCAAGGATGGTCGCAGATGGTGTTGTCAGCGGAGGGAAATGGGTTAGTACAAACTTATTATAATTGGTAAAATCATGAAATTCAACAAGGAAGTTGTAGGAAACACAAATGAGAAAAAGACAAAAGATGGTCCCACAACTATAGCAATATTAGTAGAAAGTTCATTGGAAGCAAATCCAACAACGAAACCTGCGCTAGTCAGACGATACAGTATGGAATCAATGCGTGGTATGTTTACTTTTCAATTTGCTCACTTTTCAAAACATTTACTTTAGATGGTCACACAATGTCACCACAGCGATCGTATGAACAAAGACGCGTATTTGTTTTTGGTGTTTTGGTATTTGCAGTCTACTTGCTGGTAATAAGTGCTGTATTTTCTAAAGCTTCAGGATGGGACTTTTTCACTTCATTCTACTTTTTGTTTAACAGTGTGGCATTGATTGGTTAGTCAATTTGAACTGAATTTAGAAAGTTTACAATGTCCTTTCAGGTTTTGGCGACATCTTCCCCCCGAATCCCAAAGTCATTCTCTACCACATGATATTTATCTGCCTCGGAGTCATCCTATTCTCCATGTGTTATTTCATTCTACAAGAAGAAATCCGTGACAAAGCGCTAGAAGCCTCACAACGCGCGCGAAAAAGCATAAGCAAGTACTCGCAAATAATGCTTTCAACTAAAAACAACTGGTCCCGGCGCAACAGCCCGGCTTTTGATCGTTCTCCAGGTTCTGACACATCCACTTTCGATCGCTTAAGGAAACGACGTCAAAGTGCACCTGCAGTGACACTAAATGATACGAAAACATTGCTAAGTTTTGCCCGTTGAAGGCATTACATAGATAATAATTCCTATTATCATAATTCACATCCATTATGCTTATGTCTTTCGTCAATATTTTCATCTTTCTAAACATGCCAGTTGGTACGTACATCTTCATCAAAATTCAGTACATCATAACTAACATTATTTATTGTGCCTTTATGCCGATATATGCAATTGCATGCCTAATACGTATTTTTGATAGCTATGAATTTACTTGAAGCAAGCATTCCCGTTCATGTCATTTTTGCACAAACTTGTTTATTGATCTTCATCCGGGGTACCGTATTATGAACAAATGTATTTAATACTTGTAGGATTTTTTTATGGTAAAGTTGAAATAAATTGAAATTTCTTTTTATGAGCAAATACTATGCAATCAAAATAGAGCACATTAAAGAGAAATTCGACGAATAAAACTGTTGCGCTTAAAACAAGTTAAGTTTGTTAATTGAAAAAAAATGTTTGACTTTGGAATACGTCCGTTCGAACGAAAGTTTTTATCGTTACCGCCGTATGGTTCGCAAATTTGTAAATACTTTTTGTAACTTTTTTACTCTGTGAAATTGGATGCTTTTTTTACCTGTTAAGGGTTCATGTAAAACAATAAAAAGTTAAACAGTGCATTTTTGTTAGCATTTTAACTGTGCAACGTAGCAGTCGAAAAAGTCATTGCTTGACTTCTTACAAAGTGCAGCCCACGCACATCCGGGATAGAGGCCACATGTACAGGAATATGTGGAAAAACGGTGCAATGCTTGAGTTAGTGACAAGTATGTTGGACACAACGGGGCATTGACGGCGTGCGTCTGATCCAGGACGTGAAGAAGCTTCCAAGGGACTGACGATAGATAGGTTGAGATATGCTGTTGCGGCTGGATGTAAGCTTTCTCTTTCTGCGCGCAAAATCGAGTCTCTTGTCAAGTGGAGGAGTGCGAAATGCTAGGTTGTACAGACAGGGATTCCAGAAAGCTGCCGCGAGAAGCAGGTACAGCTTCGAGAGAGGGCGATACTACAGGATATAGACGGTGCGGCGCATCTATCTATTCAGTCTAAGGAGTCCAACCTCCGCAGAGCATCCCGATGAGGCTGAGGGAGGTAGACTTGTTAGCGTGTATCTCTTCTGTGTCATATGAGGGTGAGGAGAATCGGGTGAAGGGAAACTTTTTGGTCGCACTTGCCCACGACGAAACACTTGGGTTCTTGTGTAGTCCAAAGGCTGAGACTAGGGACAAGTTAAAGACGGTCCGCGTTTATCGTTTGCGCGTGTGTCGCGAATCTTCGAAAATTTGTGTAACTCATTCATTTTCATAGCCTTTCCGATCTTCTAGCTTGACTCCAATCAGGCTTATCTTCGGGAAGATGTGTGACTTTGCCAGGTTCGTTTGTCTTATTATTTTCGAAAACCTATTTGGCATTTCTATTTATTCTATTAATTATTTATCGGTATTTTCCTTCAGCGAGGACGAAACCGAGTACGGTGTCACACCGTACGAGGAGGAAGAACGAGTCCGTTACGGTGGCGCCCTCGCCGCTTGCGATGACGATGAAGAGGAAGAAGAAGATGACGATGAAGACGTATGTTTGAACACTACTTTCAAATGCAGAATCTCTATTGTTTTTGTTGTAGAAGCGTCTTGTCGCCGAGCGTGAGCGCAAGAAGGCCGAAGTCCGTAAGCGTCTCGAGGAAGCTGGTCGCATGAAGAAGGCCAAGAAAGGTTTCCTTACACCTGAACGTAAGAAGAAGCTCCGTGTATGTTTTGTTTAACTTCTAATTACTGAATTAACAATCTGTATCCCATTTTCAGAAGCTTCTCATGCTCAAAGCTGCCGAAGATTTGAAGCAGCAACAAATGCTGAAAGAACAGGAACGTCAACGTATCCTCCAGGAGCGTATCCTTCCTCTGCCAGAAGACTTCGACTCTCTTGACACTGACGAGCTCAGAGAACTCGCCCAAGAGTTTGCTGAGCACATTCTGGAACTTGAATCTCACAAATACGATCTGAGCTATGATGTCCGACAGAAGGATTTCGAGATTAACGAGCTCACCATTGCCGTCAACGATCTCCGCGGTAAATTGTACGTAAACAGTGTATCATATTTTGTTATTTTTCTTCGAATTCCATTCATTCCAAGACTGTTGACACAACTTTTGTTTCCGTGTTTTTTCGACTCTTTGTTCACCCCCTCATTTCTATTTTTGCAGCGTCAAACCCACGCTCAAGAAGGTCTCGAAGACCGACTCCAAATTCAACAAGATCAAGAAATCCACCAACGCCAAAGTCGACTTCCGTTCCAACCTCAAGAACGTCGACACCAACAAGTTTGCCCTTGATGATGTAAGTTTGCCTAAGTTTCCCACCGTATTTTTTTTCGGTTTCGAAAAATGCAAAAGGAACAAAGTTTTGCTGGATAATTTGTTCAATGTCTACCGCTTCATGTTACCAAATTGTTATTCCCACGCTTACATCATTGTTTTATTTTAGGAGAAGACCGAGAGCAACAAGGCTGACTGGGCTAAGTAAGCTGACCCTGAAGTTTTCGTTTCCATCACCAAAACCATGGAGCTGCCCGATTATATTCGCAAAAAACAACAATATTTGTGAAACAGTAAACGTACATTTGTTTAGCACTTCCAAATGAATGTAACTTTCAATTGATAGCCTGTCAGTTTTATGTTTATCGATACATTTGTAATACCAATTTTTACATTTTGAAATTTTATTGAACGAGAAATAAACGAAGTTGAGATGAAACTGTTGAAAATTTGGACTGAAACATTACAGAAATGTCTAAAAATGGTTTAAATATGTTAGTTTGGTTAAAAAAATGAACATGTATTGTTTATCAGAAGTTTTATATTGAAAATGCCAGTATGAATTCTGCGAATTTGAGATCCAAGATAACTTTTTTTTTTGTTTTAGCTGTAAGTATGGAAACTTTTTTGAACTTTTTTGTGTTTCGAAGTTGACGGTTTTAGTTTTTACGAATTTAGGCAATGTGCATACAATAAAGTTTAAGCATGAAGTCAATTTATGGAGGATACACAAAAGCCATTGTCAAATCGTTTCCATCGGTCATCAGCCTGTAATTGTATACGACTTGCAATGTGCAGGTGCCGTCATCGCGCTTTTGGTCTGTGCACGATCGAAGCAGAGGTACTTTATTTGAACAATCAAGAGCTGTTCAAACAAATTTGTCACCCATCCTGTGATGATGAGCGCAGCAAATGGAAAAGCGAAGCTGTTATTAGGCGGTGAAAACTATCGCTATCAATAGTTACAATTTAGATTTGCAAAATAAAAATGCCAAAATGAAGTAATTGAACCAATATGGTGAAAGTAAAAAAGTACAGACCGTGGAAATAGATGACACAAAAGCTGTTTCACCAAGTTATATCAATCTTCATACGAGCGCACGTCGTCAATTAACAAAATTCGTCACACATCGCATAAAAATGATGAATGCCCTTATGTTTGGGGGCTACTCCCGACCGATGCAAGTGTAACGGTATTATATTTTTGAAGAAGGAAAATAAACCTACTGCACCACTACTTGACGCTCTTCAAGAAGCCGCGGCTTATGCGCGTTAAGTGTCCGAAATCAGACTCTCTCACCCTTGGCGATGAGACCTCATCGTATCATTTTCAGCTTCTTTTCGCGCAGCTCAGTCTAACTAAGCTGTCCTTGGGCACGAAAGCGCTTATTGCAATCGGTTCAATGAGATATGATGATGTGTGGCTTCGCCTATCCCGGTGTATCAAAATCTGTTTTCAGAGCTTAAGCGAACAACGGACCATTAAACGTTTTATTAGCCAGCTTCATGCTATTAACTTTTATGTTGTTGCAATAAGATTGAATTTTCCCATAGAGGCATTCGTTTATAGCGTGTGAGTGATGCCCAAAAAGTGATACAAAACGTTTAATTCCATCAAAGCTTGCTTTCAGCCATCTCTGTTGTACTATTTACCGTCAACAATTCAAATCTGATACTGAAAATACTATTTGACCTAAACTGTACGCTGTGTTTCGGCAATCCATTTGATCCAGCTCCCATCCAACTGTCCCGACTCCGCCATGAATCGACTTCTGTACAAATAAATCGTTTACAGGCAACCCTCATTTGGGAGGAGCGAGTGCAAACAGGTGGGAGTTCGGCATAAATCGAAGCTGAATCCGACTGATCATCGACAGTGTCACCAGTCTGCAGCGTCCTGACCCTCTTTGGGAACCGGCCTCTCATTTTTGGACCCAAAAAGTAGTCATCAGTCGTACTTGTAAAAAACGTGTTTGCTAATTCTAAGTAGTAGTGCCGCAGGTAATGGTAATAACATGTCTTACCTGATCATTGCTGCTTAAAACTAACAAGCACGTTCCACTTGGCTTCTACCGCCGCTACATGTTTCGCCGACTGTAATTGCCTACAATTTGCATTGTGGGGGTGTTAAACCTGGCAAAAAGTAACAAAAAGTAAGTTGAATGTTCTTAAATCTTGATTTTTGGAAAAAGCGCCGCCTTATTGAAGCCCCCATGGCTCTTGGCAGGACCCGTAAAAGTCTTTCAGAACCAGTCCAACACTTTTGTTGCCGACCAGGTGCCTTTCTCGATCAAACGGACCTCATAAAAAAACTTGCCTTCAATGCGGACTCTACGCGAGAGATCGTATCGACAATCGGTCTTCAATCAAAAACTTTATCCATCATCATTGTTCCGTTTTTTGTTGTTCGTTTGCGTGTGATAGAAATCATGAATTGTGACAGTGAAAAAATAAGCGAAGAAAGAATGAAATTGAATTTTGTGAAAATCGTTGGCAAAATGCCATGAATGACTGAATTAGTAAATCGAGTTTTTCTTGCGTGGTCAATGGTCAAATCGGTCAAATTTCGTAAACTTACCCATGTTTCGTTCAGTCCAGCCCCGTCTCGTGAAGTCCGCGTCGGATTCTCGTCTGAAGTCCACGATGAATTCGTCATCAACGCCAGCATCGTCCACAAGAAGCTCGTTCTCGTCGTTGAGCCGAAAGGCGTCAACCGCGAACATGCATGTTCGATTTGTAAGTTTTTTTTATTTGCGCTTTACCCTTGCTCCCTGCAAAGTTGCGATGCGATCTTCCGACCTCACTCTCGGTCGGCTAATGTACAAGTTACCTAACTAACCAGCAGACAGAGAGGAAAGGTGAGGAAAAAAGTCCCGAAAAAGTAAGCCATCTGCCTTTGGCGTTGCACGTTTCCCAAGTTTTCTCAAAATAAAAAATTTGTTTGCGATAAGCTTGCGCAACATACATGTACGTACCACGCTCCAATGTTTGTTATAAATACACTCGAACCTATGCATTTATGACACTAAGCATGACGCGATCATCGTCGTCCTTAAGCACCGATCATAATGTGCTCAAAGCGCACCGAAGTCAAGCAAGCTTTATTCCTTCAACGAGGAGGTTACACGCTCTTCCTTGCCCTATGTTCCCCCCTCTCCGCAATCAGTCGTCAATGTTGTCCTCTTCTGCATCTCTGAAGGACCCAGATGGTATGCCTGTCCTATTCCTATGCGGGAAAGGATGCCCGTGCTTGTTATTTGCTTATTTGATCATCACCCCCTTTTTGTGGCCTGCCCAGAATATATCGGAGGAACAGGGACGAAAAGCAAAACGTCTTTAGTCGAGACCCCAGTTCCTTTAGGCTTTTATCTTGCCGGCGTGGTGTCCGTGCTTGATTCCTCGGTCGCGCTCCATCCTGAGACCCAACACACTTGTAATGGGCCTGCCGATGGCAATCAAACTTTAATGCGATCGTTACGACTGGACCGCGTCCGAACTGTATAATACTTGCGGTAGCGAGAGGGTCCTGATAACAATGTAAGCCCATCATTCCGTCAGTTAATGCTTTTTTACTTTCTTCACAGTTTTTATGGGCTTTGTACAGTCTCACGGCCTTTTTATGAATGAGGCTATTGGTCAGTGAATGTCCACGGATTCGAATCGGGAATCGTTTCGAACGGCTATTTTGACTCAATGTCAGTTTATTCAGTTCTCCAATGTTATGTCTATAAGCAGCGTGTCCATGCTAGCTGCTGTCCACTTCCACGTTATCTGTACCTCCTGAACCGATTTTGGAGTGCGTTGTTTGCTTTCAGTTTGAAATTTGAAAAGCATACAGTTGGCGCACAACCGCTCAAAGGTGCAAATTGTAGTCAAGTTTTTCTTCTGCTTTGCATACTTTTCACCAATGAAAAAAAAGTCTTCCGTAGTTTTTTGCCCTCGGTCGTTTGAGCACTTTTTATTGGTTTTGAAAAAGCCATAATTTGGCCCGACAGCCCATCATTATGGTCATTTTTTCCAATGTTTCATCTGGCCTTGCAAGCAATCAGCACAGTGAAGAAGACACGTGTATCAACTACTTTTTTACATTTGATTTTGACTTTCTGCCGCCATACGACTGAAGTTGTCATTAGCATAGGTTTCACGACGTTTTTATTTTGACCAGCTCATAAGGACCAGACCCTCAGACGACCTTGTGCAAGTCCGTCAACACCTCTGGAAGACTTTCCAGAAACGAATGATCACAATTCTAGTTTCCCATGCGAGTGCCCTGCTGCGACGTACGTCACTTTGCGATACTGTGAAACTTGCCCATTCATTACTGCCACCCTCTTTTCGTGCCTATACTATAAAGTCATTTGTAGTATATATCATGAATAATTTTTGGCCGTTTTAATAAAGCAATGAATGGAGTCTAAATTTCATTTTTTTCTTCTCATTCATCCTGGCTTTCACCGTTTCTCCCCTCTTAGTGATGCCGTTCAATGCGCTACGACCCAGCTGCGAGTCCGGTGCATGTGCTTAAGAATTGGCCCTCTGGCTGTGCCTTGCCTAAAATGATTTAAGGGCGAGAAAGGCGATTTAGACCCAATAGAACCACTTGCACCACCACCAGTGGCACAAGAACGTTCGCACTATTACGCGAGAACCTCTAATTTTTTTACTACTAGCCGGAGGCGCAGCTTTTTTTCGTGTCGTCGTCGTGGTCTTGCTGCTCCACGCGTACAAAGAGGACCACAGCCACAAAGAAATGTTCCTCTTCCTCATCAAATGAGGCGTTTTTTGTGTTCATTGCCCTTGGCTTTGGGCTTTCTCCGGAAAAGAGGCGACAGCCACCAGCAGCTTCTGAACAATGTCGAAGCCTCCTTGTTGGTGGCATTAGTTTCGGCATCCATTTCGGTTTGGCGAAGCCTCTGATAGTGTTGCTTCATCCCCACCGGCTAACACTGACCAAATGACTCGAACTGACCTGTGAAGTGTGTTAAAAGGGCCTTACTGCCAGGCGATCATCGTTGATGGCACACTGGGGGAGATAACTGGAGACAGCCGTCTTTTGGCGGTATACCCCGATCGACACTCATCATTACTTAGCCGCAGGGCAGCCGACCAGAGATGGGTTGCGAGTGAGTCGCAATCGACCTCTTGGATGCTGCTGTTTGTGCTCATCCTCCCCCATCGGCTTTCAACGACAACAAGTGTGATCTAGCGGATATTTCCAAACCGAACGCTCGTTTGCATAGTGTTCCATTCTGTCGGCTTTGACTTATTTAGTCATCTGCCGTTATTCCCTCTAGCACACCGTTTGACTTTTTTAATTAAACATCGTCAAAAAACAAAGTCCTTTTTCATTGATAGTGTTTCCAACACGCAATGCACGTAGAAACGTATTTATAAAAAAGTGCACATTTAGTTTGTTTTCACTTTTGTATCTTGTCCTTTCGGTTTTTACACCTTTTTTAACGTTCCATTATCACGCATAACGAATTGTGTAAAAAGTTGTAAGCTTGTCGGTTTCGTAGATTTACGGAATGTCAAGAGGAGTATCATTAATCACGGAATGAGAGTTACCCCCTCGAGCAAAGGTACTCTAACTTGGCGAAGCTCTCGAGGTTGCATATTTGACCCTTCGCCTCGAGCACTTTTTCGACGACTGAAACTACTTTTCTCAACTTTTCTGACGTGTATTTCCGCTTTTCTTTCTCACGTTCTTGACCGTGGAGGGAAACAGAGAGCGCTTGGAGCCTAGTTTGGTTGTACAGCTTCAAGAGAGGGTGAGATCAGTCAGCCTTGAACGGAGCCAGCCCCGGGTTATGTCCGCACTCTCGAGAGACTGACGGCGGATCCTACTTGAGCGTCGTCCGCTTTACTTGATTTCGAACGTGTCCTAATTGGTAGAAAGTTAGTTTTACGAGGTGTAGTTTTCGTTAAAATTTGGGTAGTATTTGAAATTTGTATCATTGATTGAATTGCGTGAAATTTTCGAATTTAATTGTTAGCGTCGAGTTTTTATTGTTGTTTTCGACTTTGCATTCCCCATTGTTGTAGACCCTTCCACAATGCCGAGCGCGGCTAACGGCAAGCCGACTCGTGCGACCAAATCGGCATCCCCAACACGTCGGGGTCGGATTCCGACGGTGTGCCTAGATCGGGACAACCCCGAGTACATTCGCGAGATGCAACGTCCCGCATCTATCAAGGTAAGCAAAACGAGTGCCTTCTATGTCTTCTTGCTACCATTCTAATCCGCCACCCTTCAATCTGGGCTTGTACTTAAGCCTCATTATTCATTTTGAATGCCCACAAATCTGTCTACCCTCGCATCTGTCTCCTATTTCTTCTATTTTTAAATCCCATCGTATTGGACTTCACATATCTCTGTTCTGTCCAGGACTCCAGCTTTTTGCAATGCTATCATTTTTTCTATTTTTGTTTGTCCCACACGCTGCAAATTCTTCTGGTTTGGTTGATGGATGCCTTCTATGCTTTTGGCCTTCCACGATACCGGGCTGTCATCAGCAGCAACCATCAACCCTGTCTTCCAGTAGGCCTCAATTACTGACCCCACGGGCTCCGGTCGGTTGCCTTGTCAGCTACTGAGAAAAAGGCACTTGAGCGCGAAAAACTGAGCAAAAGAGGTTCATGGAGCTGCTTGTTTGAAACGCCCAGCATGAGACTTTTGGGGGTTTACGTTTCCGCCTTTTTTCTGCTACATGTTTGTATGTAGTAGCCTTTAGCGATACTTCGCAGCTAGCCAAATCCGTCTTAGATTTTGGGATGATGCGCAGGGGCTTATGATGCTTTTAGCCTTGCCTTTCTAACGTTTTTACCAATTACACGATAAGCGTTTTTGTTTGAAGGTTGAAAATAAACTTTTTTTCATCTCATGAACATCTCTTAATGGCCACGGTTATTAAAGTGTTATGTGCGTCATAAATAATTTATTCAAAATAACTTCCTACAATAGTTTAGCCCCTATTTATGTCGGTAATTTCTTTCCGCTGTCGCTCGTGCTTAATTCTCTACTTTTTCTTCTGTCAATGGACTTGTTGACGCGTGAATCCTCTCCTAAAAGACCTTAGGCGGCGAAACCAGCTGAACGGGAGCCTAGCTTTGCTCGTAGCCTGAGGCCCATACACACGGTTTCTTTTTTCGGCAAGCCAGTGAAACATTGTATGTTGCGCAAACGTGGGACGGATTGTATTTACACAGAGCATTTAGCGGTGGTGTTCAATTTTTTGCTTTTTGCAATTTTATTTTTCCAACATCACTTTTTAAACCACACATCAAAGCATTTGAAAAAGTTGGCCTTAACCTGTGTAGGCGTATTTTTTACATTTAGCCAAAAATCCGACTTAATTATGTTTTAACCGAGTTTTGGTAACGGCGTTTATGGAATGCAGCTGCTCGTCATTCCACATGTATAACTTTGCTCAAAACTATTACGCTGAGCCCACCTACGCGCCTATTCCTAAATTATTAATACCATTAAACCTTTTAAGCATAACAAAACGATATTTGATGGTTGTGAATCGCAAATCTGCTCGAATTCGATTACGTTTTTCGAGCTGTGCTAACCACATTTCCTAATTTCTTGCCATCACTGCTAATTATCAACCTCCAAATTTAGCGCATTTAGTGACGTTTTTCGCTGCTAGTCACAAAATAGCTTGCAAGGCCATGTCCGCCCTCTTTTTCAGCACTTTCCCCCCTTTCAGCGACTTATGTTTGACATTTTTGTAGGAGGATCTCTGCGAGATGGAACGACGTAAGCGTGTGCAGGAGCTTCTTGATTCAAAGGACTTTTGCCGTGAGCTCGAACACGTCGTGAACCAGGACCCGAAAGTTGGTGATTTCGCGGCGCAGGATCTGCCTGAGCCGTCGATGGTCACCTCTCGGAGTACCTTCCTGCCATCCTCGCCATCGGGGTTGTCCGATGTGGTTCTGCCTCGGAGCAATATGGGGTCTATCAATTTGCGGAGTAGTTTAGGTATGTTTTTTGTACTTTTTGATTTGGCTAATAAGTTTGTTTCAGCTAATGCCGGTAGCATTGTTCCAATCGGGGACTTGCGCCCAGTCGAATCGATGTCCATGGAAGAGAGGATAGCTCGAACGAAACTTGCCTCACTGTATCGCCTTGTCGATCTCTTCCAATGGTCTCAGGGAATCTATAACCACATCACGGTCCGTATTGGCTCGGCTGATCCGCCCGAAATCCTGATCAATCCCTTCGGTCTCCTTTACCATGAAATCACTGCCAGCTCACTTGTCAAAATCAACCTTGCCGGTGATATCCTCGATTCCGGCACCACCAAAATGGGCATCAACAGTGCCGGCTACGTGCTCCATTCCGCCATCCATGCTGCTCGACCCGATGTCAGATGTGTCTTGCACATGCATACTGCCGTTGTGTCGGCAGTTTCTTCCATGAAATGCGGGTTGCTTCCGATTTGCCAGGAGGCCATGATCATCGGCCCCGTCGCGTATCACGATTATCAGGGCATTGTGTGCGATGAAAACGAACGAGAATCGATCGTCCGCGATTTGGGTGATAAAAATGTATGTTTTTGCCGGGTTTTGCTGCCCCAAGCTTTTGTAATCGGTGCCCTTGGAGTGAAATTGCTTTGGTTGGAGAGTTGGAAATCTGTTGTTTCAGGTTATGCTGTTGCGGAATCATGGTGTCGTCGCGTGTGGTGAATCCATCGAAGATGCTCTTCATCTCGCTTTCCACGTTGTAATTGCTTGTGAAACCCAGGCACGTAGTTCATGTTTTAGGGTTCTTAAACCGTTTTTGGTCTTGCTTTTGTCTTAATGGATGGAAAAGTTTGCAAATAGGCTTGATGGGCGCAATAGTGCATTTGCATTTGAACGGATCTTTTGTTTAGTTCTGCTTATCTTTTCCGCATTTTGATTTTGCTCAATAGCAGCGCTGCATCTGCAGTCCCTTTTGCTAAAACGTTTTTTGTCATTTTGGTTGGTATTTTTGGAAATGACTGTTGTGAAATGACTGAAAAGTTTAATTCGACCCATTTTTTAAACAGATTCTTCTAATCCGGGGTCGCGGTTTTGCGGTATGCACAGAAACCGTTGAAGAAGCCCTTTTCATGGCGCAAAGTCTAATTTCGGCGTGCGAGCAACAGGTTAGAACGATTATAACGAGACTGGAAGGATAAGGTTTAGCAAAAGACCAAAATTAGTCATGGGGGCATGAATTGATGGTTTTTATATATAATTTTCTTTAGATTCGCGCTTCCAAGGCTGGCATTGACAACCTGATCGTTCCTGATGCCGAAGCCGTCGAAAAGGCGTACAAGATTGCTCGCCGAGGAGGCGGCGGTGTCAACAAGACCGGTGCCAATGGCGATGCCGCGCCGAAGTGGCGAATCGGAGAGTTGGAATGGGAAGCTTGGATGCGAGTGCTCGATGCTGCGGTTGGTTTTAGCTTCAACTAAACTGAATCCTGAATTGCATTACATCGTTCCAGGGTCTTCGAACGGGTCATATCTATCGCCAGCCCCATCTGAAGCATCGTCACGTCTACGCTACGTCTAGCCTGAATCGACATGGATGTGCTTATCCCTCCGCTGCTCGATCTGTTGGAGCTGTAAGTCTTTCGTACCAATAAGAAAACGGTTTTTTTGTTTATATGTTTATTAAAACACAAATAAAAACAAACAAATACAAATACAAAACAAAAAAACCGCCAAGCGGTTTTCACAGTTCATCCTCGCCGTGGATGAACTGTTTTTGGCCGAGGGAGAAGCTGGAAAGATAAAGTTAGCATCCGTAATTCAGTGTTGTGATGATGTAACTTACCTAACTCCCTGTTGTCAAAAAAAAGACAACAGGGCTTTCCGCCCTCGGCCCCTCAGTTTCAGCTCGTGGCCGCCCACCTGAAACGGATATATGAGTATTGGAAATGAAATTGTTATCAGAAGGAACTTACTGAGGAAGGCGGCCACATCCCCATTTCGGTTACGTCCTTGGGGGTGCGGCGGCAGATGCGCACCCCCTTATTCTTTATTTAGCACTTTGTGCTGGTGGCGGCTGCCTGAAACAACACATACATGAACATTTCGATGACAAATATATGAATTTAGCAACAACACAAGATAAATATATAAAACTTACCAGGCTTCCATACGTTTCTTCGCTGATACGCCCCCAGTACACAGGGATCGGCACCGGGGGCGTGTTGACGGCGGGTCAGTCGACTGTCAAAGTGAAGAGTGTCGCGTGTCCTCTCCGTTGATAAACGACGGGAACACTGTGTTTTCCTCCGGTGTTTCCTAAAATTGCGTGAAATTTGCATGAACCTTGAACTAATACGTGTTTTTCAGCTCGACGAGTCAGACACAGAGGCCATGATCGCATATCGTCTGGCTCTGTTACGGAAGGAACAAGAAAAAGCAAAATGGTTGAATTCCCCTCACAACTATCAGAAGGTGCAGATTTATGAGTCAAACACATCCAATCCCAAAGTTATCACAAAGGTATGCTGTTTTAAACTTTGCCATTGTGAATGTTGTACTAAATAACTACAATTTTAGTGGGTTCAAGATCCGAATCAACCACAAAATGGAACACCAATCAAAGTCGACGGCGTCCATCAATACACCCCCGTCGGCACTGATCCGAAGGAATTCAAAGCCAAGCAACGTGAGCTGAAAGAGTACCGACGCGCAGGACTCATGTCCGCTGGACCACAGTCAGCCGTCTTCGAGGATGTGACAATCATCGATGAAAATGGTTTTGTCAAGGTTGGTCACAGAACGGTTGTACAGTTTCATTGCTAAACGTTTCAGAAGGCCAATGGATCTCCAGTTCGTGATCCCGTCCACATCGGAACCGCCAGCAAGGGCATCATTGATCGCAGCCAGCAACACAACGCGAAAGTGTATCGCCAACTCTACGCGCCGAATCCATTTTCAAACGAAACCGACGAAGAAATTCGAACGTACATGCGTGATGTTGAGCTGAAATCACGATCTGCTTCTGCGATGGATCGACGGGAGTCCAGTCCGCCACGGCATTACGCCCTTCCGGAAAGTCCGACTCCAGGTATGTCTTTTATGCTGTTGAACTAAAATTGGCTTGGCTTTTTGCTTTTAATAATCGTCCTTGCTTTATTAATGATACCTTTAACCTTTTCAAAAACTAAAATACCCGGATTTAGTTTCTTAACTGTTTTTTACTTTGGATTTTTACAGATACGGCCTCACTCATGCAAGCTGCTCGGCGAGGTCGTCCGCTGAAGAGTGCTTCCATGGATGATGAGCTCGATAATGTCTCAAGTGCCGTGTCACCACGTGGGTTATTTGTCAATGTTTTCCGTGTTTTTTTATGTTTTGGTGTTTCGTTTCCTTGTTTTCAAAAGTTTTATGTTGTATTTCGCTTTTTCGTTGTCATGAGTGTTGTGGCGTGAGGGTGATCGTCATTGCAGAGTCACCACCTCTACCTAGCCCTCCGGCTACCGTGTTCCGCCCGGAGCCTGATCCTGCTCCCACTGTCACTGAATTCGCTGCAACTTCTACTGACTCGCTTCTTCCCGAACGGGCCGCATCCCCGAATCGCTCACGCCTCGTCACGACGTTTGACGAGCATACCGATTATTGCTCGACAGCCGTCGTCGAGTGTGGGGGCTTTTCGGGTTCGGCACAGTGGTCACCCAACACCGAGAGGACAGCGAGTATTCCGCTTCCTCCTCTTCATATCCAACCTTTCCCGTTACCTCGCGAATCGAGCCTGTATCACCAACACTATCAGCTTCGTACGGCTTTTCCAGAAGCTCAGAGTAATTTGCTTGTTTTTATTTTGGTTTTTGGGTTTGCAGTGTGTTCTATTTTAGACTGTGCATAGTTATCTCGTTTCCAACCTTACTGACTGCACTAACATCTTAAGATCACCGAGTTTCTTTTCACCGTTCATTGTTTTAATTCTGTTTGGTGTGGTTTTGTTACTATTTGCACTAGCTGATCTTAATTTTCGTCTTTTAGGCCATGCACTTACTAGTCGATCTGAAATGACGAATGTTCACGCAGTAAGTTGTCAATAATTTTGCTAAAATCAGTTCTATATCATCAATTTCAGCTCGAATCCAACAAAGACGGTAAAAAGAAGAAGCGCAAGGGTTTCTTTTCGTTCGGTCGTAAGAAGAAGCAGTAATCACATCGTATCGCCCACTTTCGTTCTGCCACTTCTGTACGCTCATCATCCCTGTGCCGCCGCTGACATGATCCTGCTCCTGTTCACTTGACTTATTGTTGTTGCCCTTCCGTATTTATTTACAACCACCCTCTGCATGTCACAAAATCGCTGAAAACAGTTATGCTGCTTTGCTTATCATTGTGGGCAGTGCCGACCCACATTTTTGTTTTTTTCTTTCAAAGCCGGCACCCATTTGTTTTGATTGTTGCACTTTTCGAAATGCTGCATTCTGCCTTTGCTTTCCTTTCATGTTGTTGGTGATTTTGACGCTATTTCATTGTGTTACGAAGCTGTCTAGGCTTTTGTTGACCTGAATGGAATAAAGTTAGTAGTCATTATTTGAACACACGCAAGTGCAAGATGAAAACAACAAAGTGAAGACTAAAGTGGTTTGCATTAATAAGTATAAGAACGCTTAAATACAAAAGATTATTGCGAGAAGAAGAAGTTCGAACATTTTTTAACTTTGAAGATTTTGTGAGATTTCAAATCGATGTCCAGCGTAATTTTTTAATAAGTACAGTTTATTAAGCATGAACATATCAGACAATTAAAAACATTATTGATCGGCAAATCTAAAAAGTTAAATGCTGCTATACCAGCTTTCAATTACACCCTTAGGACTATTCAAACGTGCATTTTGGCGACTCAAGTACTTTGCACGTTTAACTTGAATTAATGGTGATGGTGATGTGAGGGGACTGTTGTCATCGTCTTCCGATGCCGTTTCAGCAATCGATTCCTGATGCGGAGTACTAGCGTGGTCTCTCATGCGATGACTTCCAAGAGATGCCCGCCGTGATTTCAGTGTTATCGCATTAATGTCCAACGTGGCCAGGCTTGTTGTTTGTCGCGGTGGATGAACATTGAGATGACGTGTCGGCGGCATAACTGTGTTATCTGTAGCGCATTCTTCTTCAATTGAGCCAACTGTGGAAACTTTTTGTTTTGCCATAGCACGCTCATAAAGTACTGCGCACTTTTCAACATCATAATTGATAGCCAAATTGTCGTTCATAGCAGAAACTACGGATGCCCGAGCAATTATGAGAGAGCCGATGCCATTGCGAATGCGCCTGAAAAGCTACTATTAGCAGGGCTAATTTTTTGCTGAGCGATGACACGGTTTAGAATAAAGAATGAGATTTTCAGTTTTTGTGTTTAGAAGCGCACAGCATGCAAAACACAACTGTTTTGCGTCTAAAAGTATTGAAAAAGTATCCTTACCCCGAAGCTGAATCGATGCTGATTTTGCTGTTACTGATTCGAGTCGCATTGGTTGTGTTAAGAGCCCCGTTTGAAGCCTTTTCAAGTTGTTCGTAAACATGTCTACGTTTTTCGGCTTCGAAAGCGCGACGTTTCGCACTGTTTTGAACAGAAAAACAGCAGACTACCATGTAAATACGATTGACTTTAACGCGAACCTATAAAAAGAAACATGTATTTTTAGAATAAACGACAAAAATAAGGAAAAGTGTGAAAGAAAAACAAACCTCTTGCCGAATCAATTTATCATTTGCGATGTAAATCGGTAATCGCAATGCTGAAGCGAGAACGGAAAGGAGTGAAGAAACATCTGTGGCAACAGTGTAGAAACCGTTGTATGTTTGAAGTGCTTCTGGTACGGTGTACTCAAGGAAGGCGATAATGACGTCAATAATGTTAGCAAAAAGATAACAGGAAACAACAATAATGAGCATGCGGGTAGCAGCGCGTACACGAGATTTCAAACGTGCAACTTCCCCTCTGAAATTGAAACATCAAGTTTCGTAGAAAAAATTATTTAAATCAAATCAGTCTATCTATCTGGCCTGGATACTCACCCGTGGCCCATAGTCATGTATAAAATAAGTGTCTTAATGACCTTGTCGCGCTCGTTTTCTTGTAAACTGTACACGATTGCTGCGTTACAGTAAGCCAATACGAAAAAGGGAACAAATATTGTCATTATGCGGCGAATCCAGAATCGATAGATGTCGTACCACCAGAATTGGACAATGTCGCTTAGCTTGACACCGGTTGATGCAAATCCCTGGCATTCATGGTTGTTGTAGACCTTTAATTGAATTAATGATATTAATTTTTGTCTGTGAAGCCTGAATGAATCTTACTTCAATTTCAAAAAATACACTTCCTCTGAAGATAATGCCTCCAAGGAAGGATAGAAACACTCCAGCGTTCCGATGTCTCGCGACGAAACGCAAAATTTTCCCCGATCTGCAATAACGTCATTGTTGGTTTGAATAATGCATTATTATGAAGTTGAAATAGCCTACCCCATCTTAATAGTCTGTAAATAACGCTCAAACGTAGCAGCAACCAGCAAAAATGACGCGGTTGTTAATGTGATGTTTGAGACGGCGAATGCAACATTAAGGCATTGATGCCACAAGACGTACAGTGGTACGACTTGGAAATATTCTGAGTAAACCTTAAAAGAAAACAAAAAAGTTATTTCGGTTGTAACATTTGAATTATTTCACCTGGATACTCATGATACCGATATAGGATATGCCAATGAAAATATCACACAAACTCAGGCAGGTGAGATATGTCAAATTTCGCCGACGAAGCAAAGATGATGACACAAAGGTGTAAAAAAGCAATAAGTTGTGCACAATGGATACGATAGCGATGGTACTTCCGAGGCAACCAACAAGGAAGAATTTAAACTCCTGGAAGTGGTCCAAATTATATTTGCGGAAACGCTAATCAAATGCGTACGATGAATTGAAGCATCTGAACCTCGCATTCAGCACTGGTTTCGTTCTCTTCATCATTTAGCATTTTCTGGTTGTTTTCAGAATCGTCCGCATTAACGCATCCCAAAAAGGCAAAGATCAGAATACATTGTTTGAAGCCATCCAGTACATGATTGTGGAATCCGCTATAACGCGGCTTTCGACGAACCATGGCCGACCAACAACGGCGAGATCCTTCAAAGCGGAAAGGAAATCATCAAGGAACTAATGCACATTTGAATGGATGGCCCCCGGGACCCTCAATTTTTTGCATCCATAGTACAGATTAGCACGTTTTTCATTTCAGCACGACCCGCGACCCGTAACACCAGCTAAGTTTCAACTGGCACTTGGAAGAAAACGGATAAAACTAAACGGCCATCAAATCGCAATAACTGATTCCGACAGGTTGTCACCTGGGTACTTTTAACAGAGTAAGGTGTTTCTTTTCTTTTGACAGATTGCTTCGAGGAAGAAAACCTGATAATTTCCAACTAACTTGATTGAATCCCGTGCGTTCGTTTAAAAAATATGATTAAACATTTAAATGGGAAACAAAAACTGGAAGTGGCAAAGTACGTCTGGAACGCCTCCGTTAGGGGAAAATGAAGGCGAACATAGACTTTACACAGACTAGTTCATTGGAGGGTGTGCAGATTGCAGAAACATAAAAAAAATAAACTGTGCCAAGGCGGGTCATTGGGTTCGTCCCAAAATGTGTTTAAGACAGGGTGCATCTACGCTTGGCACGCTATGGTTAGGCGAGAGACTTAAACCACTTCCTTCTAAATTATGTTTCAATTCAAATGGTATAAATAAGCTATGACCCGCAACCCCCTCTCGAATGATGATGCTATTAGAAATTGAAAAGCCTGCCAATGATTCTCCCTCCTTCAAAAGGCTTTCCACTTGTACTTTCTTGTTTTCAGGTTGTTTTGTTCAAGGCACTGCCTAAAAAGGATAAAAACAAGGCACTCTTGAAAAATTGAGCACAACACGCGCGGAAGCGGCATGGAAAAAAATGCATAGTTCCGGAGCAACTTTTTGTGCAATTCATCGTTTTGTCTGCATCAATGATAACTGAATTAATTGGTTGGTGTGCAACCGCATAAATGACTGACCAGGAATGCATCCATTAGGAAAATAACTCAAAATTTCATATATATTTTCAAACCAAGGGCAGTGCCAATAAGCGTTAAGCGTTCAAAAACCCCCATAGTTTGCATCAAGATCAAAAACAAGCCGGGCAGGAGGACGTTCATAGGGCACGACTCTTGTTGTAATTGCTCGCGAAACATACGAAAAAACATACTAAAGAGGTGCTGCCGGAAGGAGATGTACTTTAGCCTGTTTGATAGCGACAGTGTTTAGTGGTTTAATTTTGTGCCATTTTGCAGGAAGCCGTTTCACGGAGTCAGGCTAGCACCTCCTGCACCGCAAAGACGTATCCCAAAATTAGCCATAAGTGACATAAGTTTGTGGGATGAATAATGTCTTAAACCCCAAGGAAATGCGTAAGGAGGTGTTTATACAACCTCCACCCCACTACACAATTATTAAATTTATATCATAGTCCAAATACACACGCGCGTTTCAATCATACGGAGATCGCTTCCGAGAAAAAGGATAGTACACCATGTTGACCTACAATGAATCCCTACGCCTGGGGCAACATTTAAAAAAGTTGCATCAACATCGTCATCATCTCAATTTTTTACCGAAAAGTAGTTGTTTTTCGCATAATATAAGTTTTCTTAGCGAGTATGGAGCATCAAAAGGAAGTAAATTGAAGAGTCATGTAGTCAAGCTTAGCCTTTGGAATGAAAATAAATTAAAAGAAAGTAAACTCCTTTTTGGCAGCTGTGGTTTCCGGCAAATTAAATTGGCAAACATAATATACTTTTCTATAGAATTGTGTCAGATTAAATTCTTAAAATAATGCTGCCATCAATTTTAACGATGCCATGTTGCACTCTTTTGTGACAAGGAAATTGAAGATGCTCACGACACTATCAAAAGGTATGATGCTAACTATACACGCGAAAATACTAAGTGAATATTTATATAAGCTACAAAGAAAAAGATTACGGTAACGATTAAATCAATTAAATTTTTTATTTCCGTCATTTTGAATATTAATTTTCATCAGACATGGGCCATTTTATTTTTTATTCACGTCAAAGACCAACTCCAGAAAACCTGCAACCCCTCCATTATAGTTATAAATCCCGAACCACTTCTCCATGCAATTCTAGTTTAAAAGAAAGGGAATTGTTTTTTTTGTGGTCCTTAGTGGTAAAGTAAAATCTACGGTGTGCATAATGAAAAGCAGTTTTTAAAATGTGCCCGCCCTACCAGACAGAGCGAACACAATTCCTGATGGCGTCTGACAATAGAATTCTTGGTTTTGAGATGTCTTAACTTTGGTCTGAATGATAAATGGAATGGGATGATGTTAAAATAACTGATGGAGATAAAATTTTAGCAAATTTAGGTATGCATGATAGGTACGACAATGCACATTGCGACATTTTGGGAGTAACTTCTGGGAAATTGACGTTAACCGTGAATACACACGTTTTGAAGAAAGAAAACAAATATGACGAAGTTAAAGATACAGAAAATAACATCATAAGTAGTCAAAAGTCGGTATTTTTGCTTAAATTTATTAAATTCATAAACCGACCAGGTAGGAATTTTGTTTTTTGGTAAGGAAAAGCGGATTTCTGTCTCGCCAACAAAACTAAGAATGACGTCTTATAATTTTTTTTGTTTTCAAGAGACGCTAATGGGATGGGATCTTGGCACATAATATATGTGCCTGGAAGAATATGCTCTTCAGCATCACCCACCATTTTTATTTTGAGGAGGGATATTTGTGGAGTGAAATGGGAAAGATCTGAATGCGTTTTTAGGCAAAATCCACAATTAACTACGGTTTATGTAGCCAAAGACCGTGGCACGCGTGAAAGGTTTACTGAGAATGCCTTCCCCTATGTGCGCACATTCAAGTTTCCAATCACAAAGCAGATGGTTAGAGGGCTTTTCCTAAAACATGAACTACGGAAATGAACAAAACGTGCTATCTTTAACCAATCTAAGTCGTGTATCCGGAAATGCTTTGGCCAGGTTCCAAATAGGACAAGACGTCTGTAGAGTGCCAAGTAGCTTCATTCAGACTGGGTATTCTTGGAAACAAAAAAATCTCGATGGCTGAGTCGCGATGTGTCAGTGTGTCCTCAATGTCCGACGAGTTTCTTACAAAGATAGACGAAGCGCACCAAATTAATTCCGCTTTTTTGGAGCATTATTGCATTCCTAACGAGTTTCTCATTGATGAGAGCAAAATTGTTCAACGCGCATCTCTGTAGGTCCTATGGTCAATTTCGTGGCACGCTTTACATGCCAATTCTATACATGAGAAAAATGAATTGACATTATGAATGACATCGCTTAGGAAATCTGAAATATCATTGGACCAATTATTCATGTTTTAAAGATATACAACTTTAAACGGGACAGTCACTTAACTTTGCCTTAAGTGATTGGGAAACTGAATAATAATGGCCGGCGGAAAGACGGCGAAACGCGACTACATTTAAGATTAAGCTAAGCTGTCTATCTATTTTAGGTTAAAAACACCTTGCATCGAAGAATCTAAGTTCAAACATTACAAGTTGCAAGCGACTGGCACTAAATCTTGTAAGCAACATGTAACCATGGCCTAAGCTTTGATCGCACAACGAGAAAGGCGTGTGTGTACTACCCCAAACTAGGTCGGTAAATTAAATTCGCCCAAAGCAGAAGACATACATAAATTAAACGAAGCAAACTGATTTGGTTAGCCAAACTTTGTGGATGGGTATTCTATTGTTCCAAATTGGAGGGTGCTAAAACTAGAAACAACAGATGAAATTCGGATGACACGTCACACGTAGTTGTCCTGCAAAAAAAGCGAATTCTTAAAACGCCCGATTCAGACAAGAACGGTTTCAAATGTCTTTCCGGCAACGTTTTAAAAGTTTAGTTTGCTGTATTTTAAACAAATAAAAGTGCACCGCGGTACATTCTTAGTACTTCTAGAGATATGCAATTATGAATTCATTGGATCCTAGATGTCTCAATAAGAATAATATAGCTACGCCATGTGTGAGGTTGTTTCACGTTAGGCAGAATATGAGATAAATACGCGACCTTAGCATGACGTTTATATATAATTAGCATTGTTAACTGCAGAAACTAGCACTGAGTTAACTTAAAAAGTATTTTAAGTTTATATTTCTTGTAGCCAAAACAATCTTTGTCTTCAGCAAAGAGGAACGGAAGTCAGTCCATTTCATGGTATATATCGGTACGGGCGGACGCAAGATGCATCGAGTGGGAAGCGTCCTTAACAGTAATTGGCAATAATGTCATTTCATCGACAAACTTTTACTAGGTTTTTGCTTCTTTGCGTGCAAAAATCATTTTATTCTTAGAAAAAAACTACATTGAAAAAATTCACAACTACCATCATGATTGACATGATTGTCAATCAGGAAGTTGATTCTTTTTTTTTTTGTAGTGGATACTGTTGTGATACGTGATGTGTTATGTAATCTAAAAGGTTATCGTAATCAGCACGATTTTCAGGTGTCGTTCCGCGCATTCAAAAAAACAGAAACCAGTTAACCAATGCCCTTTTATATAAAATGCATGATCTCAGATGCACCACCCTAAAAGAACTTTGGCAAAGTTGCACGTTTCCAGATGGAAAATAGATTTGCAGGTGTCATTTGACACCGAACACAAAATAAATAATTGAGTAAATAATTCAATAGTCTAAATATGAAAAACTCACAGAATGATTATGGCTACAGCTGTTTTCATTCAGACCACAATAGTCGTTAGTTAGCAGCGTACTTGATTAACGATTAACTTTGTCGTATTTAAAATCAGGTCTTTTTGTATATTTCTTGCGTTCTTACACCTTTCTAATACGTTTATATATATATTTGTCGTATTTTGGACACCAAATAATTGCAGAAACAGGATTGTGCTCGATATAATAAAGGAAACATATATTTGCGATCGGGAAGAGGGGCTAACATCGGCCAATGAAAGAGGATTAAACAGAAATACCACAAAAAGCACAGACAGTCACAGTTTGCTTGTTCGCAAAAATACCAATGGTTTCAATTGTGATAGATCGGATTAGGGATTTTCCGCTGATTGAAAGCAGAATGAAAGAAACTTGGTAAAGACGTACGTTTATGGATTGACGTATATTGCAAAGGTACATTTTCCTAGTCCCATTTAAGCTAAGAAGCTGGTTTGTTAATTTTATTTAAAAATAGATAAACAAGAATGAAATTTGATTGGTTTCACTCTTGCAGAGGTAGCCCAAAGTTGCACAGGCATGAAAAAGTATACTTTTCTATTTGACGACAATATAAGATAAACATTAAATAGTGCCAAAAATGGACAAAAGCAATATATAAAATCTAGCGAGCTAACAAATTCCAAGAAAATGACAAAGATGTACAATACAGTTTTTTAACCAAAGGGTGTGTGGATTGGACAGGTTAAATGTGAATGCAGTTTTTATCACTACTTTTTAGAGGAACAACCCTAGGCGAACTTAAGACTGAAAGATTGTGTATTGCTAAAAAGTTAATGGGCTTAAACCGGGAAAACTGTCCGGGGGCAATATAATGGATGGGTGTGTGCACGTTTGTAATTTTATTTTTATGAACGGTTCATGAACAGGTAACAAGTAAAATTGAAAGACGCGGTAGATTGGAACGAGTCACCGAAATAAAATATTTAGAAAGAAGACAGATACAGTAAACTATATTATAGTTGACCTTATGAAAGAATAGACTGAAAACTCTATTCGAAAACTATTGCCATTTTCCGAAAAGCTAAAATAAAGGTGCGCTCAGGGATGTTTAAATTAGGAAAGTCTATGCGGAAATACAGTGGTTGAAAGATAGTTGTGGTGAACAGTTGGACGTGCAAGTCCATTGTACGTTTTTAGTTAGTTTAAAAAGACAGATGCATTTCATCAAGTGCGAAATATCATCCCGGCAAGGGATGACTGGGCATCGTTATTCGTTGGATTGTCAAAAATTGACATGAGGTCTGTGTTAAGAATGAAAGGCATCACGGTTTCAATGGAAAGATTGCCTATAAGACCACTAAAGAAAAGCTCAACGAGAACGGGTTGTTTGAACCAACGAAGGCAAGCAAGGTATTGCATCAACAATGAGAATCGTTTTACAGTCGCTTGTGTGACGTGGATACTGGGCTCGCCTGTCTGAGACGAATCCGAATTGGCAGTGTGGCGACCGTCTTGACTGACACTGTGGCTAGCACCAGAGGATGAGGTTGAATGGGTATCGTGTTCGCTGAGGTTATCATCCAGAAGGGCTTGATTATTGCCGAGAATGTATTCATACAGTTCATGGCAAGTTGCTTGGTTCACAGCCTTGTAGTGTGGCCTTGTGGCAAGTTCAGCAATGTCTAAAGTTAAACAATCACAATTACGATTACTATCTCGATTCAAACAACCTTGGGAAGAAAATGCGATGATCTTCAAGTAGGCAAACTCAGTCGGAGTGATTTTGAGTTCATCAGCTTTCTGAGCCAAGATGATTAGATTTTTAATCTGGTCATTGACCTCTTCAAACTTATCTGCCTTCAGTCTTCCTGTAACAGCTAAAGTAAAAATCTCATTGTGAACCCTTCTAATCGACGTACCAAATCGTGCACAGGCACCCAAGTGAGAGTTCATCGCCAACAACAAACTGTTCAAATGAAAATCTGCCGAGCATTGCATCAGTCCCAGCACGAAAACATCACACCATTTAGATTTCATTGTAATGGCTAGAGATTGTGCACTTTGGGAAAGGGCTGGCACATTCTTGATCCAGTGTACGGACAAAAACAATAATCTACTTGCAGTTTCACACATAAACTGAATGGTATTATTGAGGTCGTCAGTAGTTTGCTGGGGAACGGGAAGCAGGAAGTCGATACATTCCCCGTTAAGAACCGGCCCGGTCGGCACGGGCAATGGTAGCTCTTCATCGGAGTTCTGCATACAGTCCATTCCGCTGGTCGAAGTCGTTGGGGAAGTGGATGAAGCCGCAGTCAGGGCGGTGGTAATCGACATATCAACCCCGGAATCAGCGTCCCCGAGTTCTCGCTTGCAGTTCAACACCAAAGATGTACTTGCTGGTCGGTGGTGTACGGTCGAAACTGGTGAAGCGGTCTGACGATCGGAAAGTGCAGACATACCAAGATCGTGTGACGGAAATTTGAAGTCTATCATGGACGTTGGACTTGCGCTGTCGGTGGTCGTATCGGCGCTTGTTGATTCGTTCTTCATCCGTGAACCGTCACGTGAAGAGGACATCATCGGCTTGCGTTCGGCTTGCACAGCTGGAAGAAAGGTTATCATGCGGGGCGAACGCTTTGATTGACTGACTGATTAACCGTGCCGGCACATGGCTCGTGGTCAAAACTAACTGATAAAAAAAGTACTTACATTCGCTCTTCATGCCCATGGCTATGCACTTTTTAAGTCGGCAATGCTGGCATCTGTTTCGATGAAATTTTGTGACTGGACAGTCCTTTGTTCCACGGCATGCATAGCTTACTCGGAACTGATTCTATAAAAGAAACTTTAATGATGAATGGATATAGTCGGGGATGAACGCTAGCCCCATTCACTGGGTCGAAACGGCAACAATACAAACCTGTTTTCGGATGCTCCTTTTGAAAAAACCTTTGCAGCCTTCACAGCTCTGCGCGCCATAATGACGACCGGATGCCTTGTCGCCACATCTGCAACCCCTTAGGTCAGTCTCCGCGAATGGTCTTCAATTTAGAAATCGAAAAAGTAACTTACACTACACATAGCTCATAGCCATTGTCCTTCGATCCGAGAAGACCCGCTGAGTGTGCCGATTCTGACCCATTGAAGCTGACGGCGGGGCTTCCGCTCTGTGAGCCAAGTCCGTATTGTGGCATATACTGAAACGTAATAAATTTAAGATCGAAATGATTGACATTTGGATAGGGGTGCCCCTTCGTTAAGTCAGTCAAAAACAATGCATGGAAGGGAGCCAGATGGACAGATCATCGCGGCATTTAAACTCATGACGTTCTTTTGGAGGAAATGCACCGGGAAGTTCACGGACAGCTACAAAAACTTCGAGAGGGGATTCAAAAAGACGAGCTGGTCCGTTTCGGACGAGGCGGAGAATACGAAAGAGAGAGACACATACAGCAACATCAAATGAGCAATCACTTTGCATTGATAGCACGAAGTGCGAAAAAGTTCACCTCGAAGAAAAATGGAAACGAGGCATGATCGCCAGAGGCAAAAGAAGGGCTTTACAGGTGTGGGGGACGCACATGGTTCACGTTTCAGTCGCGGCGTTGAGGTGGTGGTAGTATTAGTAAAGCTAGAACGAGGCCGATGGAAGGCCAGAAGGGGCTAGCCCTGAGAATGGGCGAAACAAACCGAAGGGTCGTAGCGGTATCCGAGAGCGCCTCTGGAAAAACCGTTTCAATCGGCGGAAAACGTCCTAGTTTGAAGGGGGCAGAACGGACGAGACCCCGCCACGCCTGCGTGTCACTACATCATTATGCAAGATCGAAGTGATAGTTGACCTTCTTCGGGACAGACACGGTGACACAACCCCTGGTCTGGAGCGGAATGTACATAATGGCAAAACAATCGCAAGGGCGTTCGAAAAGCAAGTGTCTCTATTTGTTCACATGGGAGTTAATTGAACGACAGGTAGGTGTAGGTGTATCAGTAGTAACGTCCAGGAGCGGCTGTTCACTTTTGAGGACTAATAAAGTCACGTCAATCACGAGCTTCGGTGGTGAAGTCAAAAACAATGGACAGAGATATCGGTCAGCTGAGTTCAACCTTTGCTAGAAGTTGTGTTTTCCTATACATTTGGTACTCTTGACCTACAGTAACCAGGTTTTAAAGGGTAGACCGTAATCAACTTTGAACTTTACTCCAGGTAATAAAAGTAACTATCACAGTAGTCCAGAAGTACACTTTTCCTTTAAAGTATTGTAAGAAACGTAACCGTAAAACGGCTTTCCCTTTTCGAACCATTGCACGAACAAAATGAACCCCCCTCAATATTCAAAATTCAAGCAGTCTCTATGGTGGCATGTCGCACATGCTATAAGCGGGAGGGCAGTAGCGGCGATTAGTCGCGTAAATGCGGGTCACTGCGCCTCGTTTGGCCGCTACGAAAAGCGAACGCTTTTTAGAGGGCGGACCCGCCAGACGGCAAAAGCAAGCAAAATGCCTGGGGTGAAGCACGCCTGGAGAGAGTGACCACCGTTATGTAAGCGACAGCCGCCTAGCCAGCGGCCAACTGGCAGCCGGCTGGCCTTGACTGACCAGTGGTCAGCAGAGAGTCGTGGTGGTCCCGAGAGACGCCCATTATGAAGCGACTCGAGACCCCTGAGGGCAAAACGGCTCACGGCGGCGTTCCTGCAGGCCTTGGGCAACTGACTCACTACCACGTCGTCGGTTGTGCAGGACCTCGCAAGAGGGCAGGCAGGAAGCAGCGGTGTGGACTTCAGTCACTTTCCTACAGGGGGCAGTATGCTAACCAAGGTCCACGCCCGGACCGGTCAGAAAATGCCGCCACAGCGGATATCGAAACGTGTTGCCAGCGTTACAAGTCCGACGCAACAACTGGACACTCAGTTAGTCCTCCGCGCTCGCACGGGGGTGATTTTCGGCGAGCTTATAGTGGGCTTGGAGGCAAAAGATGGAGATCCTATGAGCGCCCCCTTGGGGGCTCAGTCCACCGGCTTGACCACGGGGTGTCCCCAGTTTAAATCCGGCTGACTTGAGGGATGTGTTGCCGTTTGCTTCGAAGCACCAACGACGTAAGGCCATAGAATGGCCCCTTACGGCAACGGCTCAAATGACTGACTTGCCCTTGACATGCTGAATGACCATTGTCCACACTAGTTGCCCCCCATCGCCCCTGAGGAAAAAGCGAGCATGAAGACGATACGAAAAACGCACTTCGCCCTGCGGCTATGACAACCGATAATACGAAAGGTGCACCTTTTGGGCCAGCCGCAATATGATTCTTTTGAAAGGGCAGTAAACGTTCGGGGCGCGCCTTATCAGTTTAAACTTTCAAAAGTTATAGTGACCCAGAAACAAAGTTGACAAAAGGGCACCGCGTGTGAGAGTGATAAGAACATATGATCGAGGGGAAAACACCAAAAAAACCGCCACATTCAAACGTCAGGAAAGCACGAAATAAAGCCTCCTAAGGCAGATGCCCTTCGTCTGGATCGGGCCCTGTGGGGGTTTAGCTAAAGCCTTAATTGGTGACCCACTTAAGGGTCAAAGTCGGTCGCCTTTCCTGTGTGGCCCGCTCCCAGTGACCTAAAATGTGCCGCGACCAAGAGAGCCAGAGAAAATTTATTCAACTAGGTCAGAGTCGGGACAGGAGAGGATCATGCAATGCGGGAACGGTGAAACTGAAACTGGTCCTTCGAATTTCGGGCTACATGATGGGGGGCAAGACTGTGAACAGCCCCAGCCATTCGTCATACGCGTAGAGAGGACACTGGGTTCACCGCCATTGACAAATATAAACAAAAACAAAAAGGAGGCGACGCATTTCATTTCATAGCGACCGAAAAAGAGAAGCGGCAACAATGGCAGTCAAATCGGACGTTCGTCAAAATTGGCCTAAAAGCAGAGCAGGCTTCAATGAACGCCAAGAACGCCACAGGGCAGACGGCACAAATGGGGAGCGCAGAAAAGCCCCCAAATGGGATTTTGAAAGCAGGAGGCAACATGGGGAGTGAGTGACCTTCAGAAGCCACTCGATCTTCCTGGGGACCGCCGCTTGACTCGTCGATGCAGACGACCCCAACGCCAGGCTTCCGATGATGACCCTTGTGGTGGTGGTGGAGCGGCAGTTCCGTCGGGAGTGGGGCTAGCCACAGGAGTGCAAAGTATAACGTCAAAACTGAACGGAACAATACAGACTAACACGTAGTTCCGCTGGAATCGGAAAAAAGTGCAACTGCATGAAACGTGTCTGCAGGCTATTATTCATTTCAGATTGTAAACCGTAGTCAACATTACGTTACGCCTTTGGGACTAAAAATTGGCTTCCTGGCAACCAACCGGCTGGTCAGGTCCAACAAAAGGTCTTTAACCTTCAAAAATGGCCCAATTAAATGGCCAAAATAATCGGCCAAAGGAATCGGTACGAACTGACACTTTATTTTTAAAAAATTTGATCAAAACTTAGGGACGGATAACTGTCAGACCGCCGCCGGCAATGAATTGACGCCTGAGTTGAAGCTTTCGTTATTTCGAATTCGACCCAAGGCAGCCAAAAAGTAAAAACTAGCTGGTTTTGCCTTTAGAGCCTTGAGACGTACCGCTGGGACAGCTTGAGGCATTGCTTTTACTCTCGCAATAGCAATCGTAGTGGTTTTTTATAAATGTGGTTCAGGTTTTGCACGAGACCCCAGTTTTGAAGGATCTCCGCTAATGCCACCTCCAGCATTCCTAAGGTTGCTTGATGATTAAGCGATGTGAAAACCCGTCATGGGTTAAACGCGAGTCGGGTGGTTTAATGTTTTCTTTTGAAAATGAATGAACCCCCACAAAATTAAACCTATATGCGACTGAACTTCTCGAAGACTTTGTCTTTCTAAAAAGCTATTTTTGGACGGCATGCAGCTGACCACAAGTAGCGCTGACCATAAATGTGTAAAATGCAAATAGGCAGGCGTCTGGGCTTGCGCATGCTTCTTGGAGTTGAAATGGGGTAAAAAATCGTAACAAAGGCAATCATAAAGCGAAATGTATTCATGAAAATGTACTTTTGGGTCGTCTACGACTCCTGCGATGCATCATACATTTGTCGATTCCAAAAATAAAAGGGGGTTAAAGTTTTTAAGCCATTTTCCGGGGTGTCATGTATTGCTTTGTTTTTGCATACTGCCATTATTTGTTCAAACTTTAAGGATATTAAAAACAGAACAGCTATCTCAAAGGGGTGAAGAATAGTTTTTCGTCCCAGCTGATTTACGTTAAGGTTCGGGGCTTCCAGACACGTTAACCCTAGTCTCGAGAGGGGGCAAACAGGAAGTTTGCCCCCTAAAACGAGAATCTTAAAAGATGACGCTGCTCAACGACCATCAAGGTTATGTACACACATATCTGGAAGGCAATGAGGATGGAAGTTACGCAGTGACAGTGTTAAAAAACCGGGAGAAACATCCATCTCAAAATAAAAAGTAGACAAAAAGTGGGGTTCTGGTGCTTCATGGAAGGGGTGGATGGATGCCCGATTGCATTCTAGCACCACGACGCCGATGGATGTGTACTTTTTCCACGAGTCAAGTAAAGTCAAGAGTGCGACCGGCGGGGGTCGCTTATCGTTCCGTAGGAGGGGGGTAGCGTAAAGGGCAGAAACACAAAGTAGACATCCGAAAAGGGTCGGATAGAAGGTCAAATCGGGAAGACCCGAAGCGAAGGAAGGCGCACCAAACTGCCCCATAAAGACGTCATGGATCTGATCCAGGTGGCGGGAGACGCGGCTGCCTCTCCTCATCCGCCAACCAAACTGATCCGAACGACCAACCTGATTTCCGATTTGACCGGCAGCAGCAGCGGCAAGCGATGCGTATCCAGGTGGCAATTGCGGCAATCCCAGTCGGGTCGCAGTTGCAGCAGCACTATCGTGAAGGTCGGCAGCTTTCAGATGGCTCGGAGAGAACAGGACACTATTAGCCGAAACTGCCTGAAAAAAGATTGAAATGAGTTGAGAGTAAGTAAGTAAATGACAAACGTGCCCTCGGGCTAAATAGTTAAGTTAATTTTGACACCGATCCAATCTCGCATAATTGAAAACTTCTTTGAAAGATCAAAAAAAGTTTGAAAGGGCAAAAAATATCGCTGCAAAACATCTACGCGCCAAAAATTTCAAACTTTTTAGTGTTAAAATGAGCGACGGAGGTCCTTCTGCTTAATCCCCGCGACCTATACAAGTACGACGGACGTGTCACCGGCGAACACATTGATCAGAATGAGCGCCGCGCGTGGGTCTACCAGAACATACACACAACTTCGTCAAAGTTAAAAGTTCGCCCCTCAGGGCAGGAAGGGGTCGCGGCATGGAGAGAACTGATTTCAGACGCGAGAATGAAACATGCAGGTCGCGCCCGCGGGCTGATGGCGGCGGCGGCATGCTTCCGATGAGGTCAAGCGCCGGGTCGACCTTTTGACGCCCGACGGTGACTGCCGCCAGCTGGCTGGCAGCGGAACGGTCATCACAGTGTCACCGACCTCCTGGGGCGCGTGGGCATGCGCGTTTGTGGAAACGGTCACATATAAGATAAAAATTTTAATGAGACTAAACGGGGTGCGCCCCCTCCGACTGACCAAGTCTTCTTTTGTCCGTACGAACTTCGTCATTGCGCAGAGAGTATCATTCGGCATCCGTTTTGCCTTCAGGGCAAACACCGGAGTGGGAGAGGTCAGTCGGGCGGCGAGAAGGGGGTAAACGATTTCATCATTAAATCATGTACGGAGATGGTTAGACAAGAGGAGTGGGAGGGGGTCAGTTATTCAACCTATTGTCGACCCCTTAGGGGGAGAGGGCAGTAGGCTCGATCTACGTTGCAAACAGGACCGGTTAGAGGATGCAGCTCAACCTTTCGAGGCTGCCTTGAGGGTCATCCGTCTATCGGCGTCTTCGGATTGACAACGGACTACAACCTGGAAGAGAGTAGACAAGACGGAGGTCGAAGAACCCCTTCATGTTCTATGTAAAAGGGCAAGCAGACCGATCGACCACCCCAGACACCCAGATTAGCGTTGAACCCTGCGTCAGTAGGGGGCGACCGACAAGTATGTGAGTTCGAAGACAGCTTGCGCTGTCTTCAGCCGATGAGGTAGGTACAACCGGAGGGGAGCAAAGGGCGTGTCGTTGACCTCGTATGTACCTCATAACTCGACCGGTCACCCATCACCAACCCGAAATGAGCATTGTAGCTCTATCTCATTCCTCTTTACGGGATTTGAACTTTAACAGGTAACGCTGCAGGAAGGACATTGACCTCCGTCAAAATGCGCAGCTTTATGGGGTAATTTCGAAGGTCAACCATTAAGTTTAAGATTTACAAGTCTGTCTGCAAAGGTCACTCGGTAGCCGCAGGTCGTCGTCATTGTTGAGAGCTTTTCCATGAGTCAAGTGGCCTGTCGTTACCTAAGGGGGTCCGGATGGTGCTGCGCAATTACATTCAATTCGGAACAACATGCATGAGGTGCAACGAGACTAGGCCAGTACTATAGTACTATAGGGAACGGAACTCGAGTCTACTATTTTTGCGAAAGAATGGACAGAGCCCATAAAAAGTCGGGTTGAAAATGATTGACTGACCTGTAGGAACTGCATAAGTGATTCGTTAGGGCCAAGCAGGTTTGAGTGGGGATTCTCCATTGCTTAAGCCGAAGAAATATTGCACCAAATAATAAATGAAGAAGTTTGCGTCTGTCACACGTACCCCATTCACGGATTAGAGTACCGATATTATAGGAATGTTAATGTTTGCGAGATGTCCAGGCAGAGAAGAAACGCCGCGGCGAAGGTTGTCCAGTTGCAATATGAGTCCGCTTGTATCTTCTGAAAATTAGGTGTTTAAAAATCGTAAGAAACGGCGCGTCTTGAGACAATCACGCAAAATTTAAGTTTTGGAAAAGCTTGGGCAAACAGTGCCACTCACGCCACGCCTCATCTCGAAATGATAGCTAAGGCAAAAGCTACCGTAATTTGGGGGTTGGTAAAAGAAGCCGATGACATGCTTATTGTTTATGCATGCCAGAGCACAGACGTAAGTGGCTGCGACAAGTCGGGCATGTGTGAATCCGGCGGAAGGGGATAGATACCGTGTCTCGAAGTGAGAAGAGACCTTTGTTCACTGTGGATGGCACACAATTGGCCGTTGACGTGCTATCGGGTCTAACTAACGCGATTATTCGGTGGTGAACTCGTTAAGCGCCTCAGCTCTCTAGGCACCATGAGACAAAAAGGCTTCGGGGCGTTGGGCCAGAAGACAAAGGTTTGAGCAAGGCCAATTTACGGCGTACATAGGACAATGTCGTTCATGCTCGGGTTCTCGATGCCAAAACGGAATCTGAGCCAAAGTAAAAAGCAATCAAGTCAGGCGCAAAGTGGTGAAGCTAACACCAACCTAGACTTCTTTGTTCAATGGCATCATACACACGAGTAAGCTTGAGCGAGATGATAGCTGGCGAGAAAAACAGGAACAAATCAGAGGCCCAAGGCCGCTCGGTGCCACCGACCGTATCAAGCAAATGACGGCGTCAAAACCGGAGGCGACTTGAGCCCTCTAACCGGATACTCCTAACACTCAGCAGAGTCATCAAGCGCGCCAGAAAAAAGAAACATCAAAGAAAGGCACAAAAATAGAGCGAATTCAGAGGGTTGAGGAGCAGCAGGAGAGAATGAAAAACTCAAAAGAGCCGCCTGAGGGCAACTTCAGGAAAAGACCTCCGTCGTTGTCTGCGCGGGTGTAGGGTGCAAACTGATCAAAAAAGACTTGAAGAAAATGCGGACATCCCACTAGGAAACGGTGATCGGGCGCCCAAAAAAGTCCAGATAGACGATGGTCGTCATGGACGCATCTGCTCCTCAGGGCAAGAGGCTGGATAGCCAGCCGGCCGATTGAAAAAAAGAATCCAGGGTGTTGAGGAGGCTCTTCCAGAACGGGTGTGAGGTTCCGTCGAGACTGTCTCGTCCCCTACCCCCATCGTCGGTCGCGCTAGGTGATTTCGGACAGAGCAAACAAACCACAGGCGACAAAACCAGAAACATATCGAGACAATCGCGAGGAAGGCGAAAAAAATGTCAGGAAGTCTGGGCCGCAGGATCAGGAAGTGTGTATTGCGTTCGATCAAGTCGAGACCGTCGATGCGATACGGTGTTGAAACGAGGAGGATTTGAAGAAACTAATCCGGCTCCGAGGTAGAAGACATTGCAAAACCCGGCATGCTGCTTTGAAGCCGCTTCCAATGACCTTCGCAACAGGGCACTGATGTTCAACCTTGGAAGCAAAATGAATGCCCTCCTGCCCCTGGGAATGTAATGCCCTTCTCAACCCTTCCATCACACCAACCAGCCGGCCCTAGGTTAAGCGTTTTTTATTCCAGGAGGATGAGGAGAGAGTTGAAACGGTATGCCCCTCGAACGAGAAGTAACAGCGGTCAGCGTGTTGTCGCGGAAGGGGATACGGAAAACCAGTTTCAGCGTGCCAGTAGTGTCCATCCAGCTTGCATTAGACGACATCCATGAATGTCGCGATTTCCACTGTCAACGGTCAGCGGCCTCTAACCGGTCGGCCTTCTGTCCACTTGTGGCAGTGACGGCGACGCTCCCTCACTCAGGAGCCCTCCGTCGCCGTGCAACGTCAGGGATATGGAAAGGGGTAAAGGAAGAGGAAAATGTCGCAGATAAAAAGTTCTGCAAGTGTAACCGGCTCGCTTTTGAGGTGAAAGAGTACCGCACTTCGATCCTCTTTGCCTTCAGGGGCTAAGCTGGAGCAAGAGCGCGCGAACGAGCTGTTGCGCGAGCGCTTGCTCATGTCAGAAGCAGGTTGTTGGCTCTTCGCTTCGGATGTCACGGGCGTGATGAACTGGTCATGAGCGCATTCCTTGACCACTGTCCATTACCGAGTCAGAGTGCAGAATGATGTGCTGGGGCATCTGACGTAGAGAGAGATAGTCATCGGGAAAGGCTGGCTGGTGGTAGTAGTGATCAACAAATTACGTAAATTTGAGACTGGTTTAAGGGATTCAGGAGTAATATAGTGTACGAATGTTATCACAGATCGAAAGTAACGACTTTAGAAACAAAACGAAATGCACACACCCGCAAAAGGAACATGCCGACACAACGACGAAACATAATTAGCCTCAAGGTTAGAGTGAGACACTCCCCTCTCTCACAATCATAGCCCCTCTCGAAAAAATTATATACATAACACCCTTTCGCGAAGTGATGGCCAAATGCCCTGACGATAGAAAAGGAAAATAACTGTACAGTCGCCCTGTTCGAAAAATCAGACACACGCATGGCCACGCGACCATCGCCTGAAATGTCCACCCCGGAGTGCCCGGCTGCTTTATCGCCTCCAGCACGGGCGTCCAGAATGAAAAGCAAATACGGAATTGCACAAAAGGCAAGCAGTCCTCGAAGCCATTGCCAAAGTAAAGCACAAGCAGCAAGCATGAAAAAAAAAATCATCCCTCTGTGGTCAGCATCTAAACGCGTATCACAAAAACGGTATTGAGGGGTTCCGCCTTTTTTAGAGTGACCAAGCGGTAGACCAAGGACAACAACGAGCTTGAAGCCGCAGCTGACACACCAAAACCTGGACAGTCGCTCCGGGAAAGTCAAACTGCATGGATCAAGCAATAGATAGGTAAGCTGACGAGAGGGTGATCAGTGCATACATCCAGAAGACGACGACATAAGCATGGGTGGGTTTTTGTACAAATAAAAATGGCCATCGTGAATAGAAGCTTGTAAATTTCGGTCTCGCGAAGGGTAAGGCTATTCAGGCAAAAGGCAATTATTGTCAATGTTAAAAAAATGCGTGGTAAAGGGATTGAATACTGAAGAGCGTTGATGCTTTAATGACAGCCGTAGGCATTGTGAGTTCAGTCTAACATGGTACCATCAAAAGAAGACCCTCTTGGCAGGATGAAGGACACTGATGACCGACCGATTCATAAATGATGGAACTCGCTTCCAAAATTTGCTCATGACCGTGGTGGTCCTGCCAACAGGGATCGTCTGTAGTCTCGCCCGAGGCAAAAGGCGAGGGCGCGGCCCCGATTCCCCGTGTCAAAAAGAGAGAAGAACGACACTGAACGCAGTCTGGTCAGCTAGGATGGCCAAAAATGGACACGTAAAAACGTGTGCACACACAAATTCCCGAATTGGTCCCACTTGAGCTAAAAGCAAATGATATGATTCCAATTTTATGAGGTGGCTCCATCGAAGCACGGTAGAGCAAAGTGGTATACACATAAAGGCGGAAAACGGGGCTAAAAATAAACCCCTGAGCAAATCCAACGTGTTTAAATTTTGGAAAATACAATCTAGCGGTCATCCCTTTTACATTAACGACCGTGACAACGATGATTAATGATCAATCACAAAAAGCAAAGCCAAAAAGTCTTGGAAGAAGTTTCGGTTGAGGACCAGCAAGAGCAAAGGTAATCAAAAGTGAACGACGCTGTCAGGTCCAGTATCCTCATGGCCGGAAGCCGATCGTCATCGCGATCTTGCTTTTCATTTCAATGCTAGTCTTGGAGTCAAAATCTTTTTTTGCAATTCGTCGCTTCCGCTTTGTCCACACAACCCCACCCCAGGCATAAAACCAGTTTTTGTACAGATGGGGGCAGCAGGGCAGGGGCATCGAAGAGGACGCGGTTGTCGCCAAGGAAAAAAAGTCCTTCCTGCTTCCCCATCCGGGTGGACACTGCCCCTCCTTGATCGTCACAATCATCGTCATCAAGCGCCTTCTCCGCATGGTCACTCCATAGGTGTGCTCCTGCATTTTGAGCTATTTGCCCCGACGGACTGTTGTTGGTCGAGAGTGCACTATCCTTATCAGAGTGGACCTCCGGGCTTCAAGTAAAGGGTCTTCCTTCTTTCCCGAACGAAGGAAGAGAGAGTGACCGCCGAACCAGCTGTCTGCTTAGACCCCCGCACCCAATACCTGCAGTACACACCTGACTCGCCTCCGGGGGACCGAGATGGCTTGCGGCTACTCGAAGCTCATGCTGTACAGGCAAAGCCGTTCTCCCTCCTGAGTCAATGTTTGCGGAAGATTTCTATTTTTGTTCGTCGCCTTTGCAGTATTTCTCAACTTGATGTTCATGGAGAGTTTGTCCGGTAGTAAGGGGGAGCCTTTAAAGGTAATCTAACAAGCGGACACTAGCTGTCCAAGAGCGGGAGACGGAGAGCAAAAGTTATTCAACTTTGAATGCAATCGAGACGAGACGATGGTAAAAGGAAGTCCTGATAGGTGTCTTTCAACCTTTTCTCAATCGGGGTACTTCCAATCACCAGAAAACACTACGATAACTATTCTGCAAGAAATTAACTTCATTCAAGGGAAACACTAAATTTCATAAGACAAATATTACAGTCCCAAAATAACTATAGAGACACAAGAAAAAGTAAATCAGAAGTCAAAAGAGTAAATAAAAGAGTCAACCGGGGTAAAATCACGGGGTTCATAAGTAAGGCAAAGCGTCACTTCTGATAAGCATATGAGTTCAAGATTGAAAAAAGTGAAAAAACACCTTTTTATTACAGTCCGTAAAGCGGTCATTTGATACGGACAGAAAAGTTAATACCTATACAGTAAGTGGAAAACAAAAACAAAAACGAACATATGGTTATATCATTCAGGTTCGGGTAATAACCTGCTTCACATAAAGCTCTGATTTTTATACTATTTTAGAAGGATATACAACTAATACAATGGAGAGGGCGTTTTACGTTAGAATGAAACCCGGCAAGAGGGATTGACGCAAAAAACGAACGCAATCAAAAAGCAAAGGACAGATTAAAAAAACAGCATCGAAAAATGAGGATGATGACCACGTATGGCCATTATACGAAACGATTTACATCAGGCCGTTTTGAAAGGGGGACTGGCTAAAACGGATGATGATAATGGCGACATCTAACACTATGTATTGTATGTGATTCACGTTTGCCGTTTGGGGTGGCGAGGGGGACGTTAACTAACTGAACGCCCTTAGTCAGGGGGCGGTCAACGGGCCAGACACTGGAACAAGCCGGTTTCACGTTCCCTCCGTTCAGCAATGCAGAAAATGTGGCGTCTCCCACGAGCTGATCCAAAAACAAATCGAGCAGATACAGAAAAGTGTGAACGAGAAAAAGTGACTACGAAAGCGTGGATGGAGCCTCGTTGAAACATGCATGGAACAGTGATACATTTTCGGTCAGACACCTCCATGCCTGGAGGGCAGTGAGGGCCGAATAGTACTACGGATTGCTTACAACAGTGAGAAAAAGCGTCAAGAAGCAGCACACACGATGGAAGGGTGAAAAGAAAATTCGTATCGTTCTATGGGCAGGATGGGCCAGGAATTTGGAGGCGAAAAGCAAGATGGTGCAAAAGAAACAATACAAAATAATGAAATATCATAATGGTCAGAAGAACCAAAGCGCCGCGGCTGGCGTCGGATGATTCGAAGGCGAAAGGCCAGGAGGCGAAGGAGGAAGCAGATTCCGGGGCCGAGATGAAACATGATGAACGAAAAAAGAGCCGCCTGAACGTTTTTGCCTTGAGGGGAAGCAAAGTAACAAAAACAAACATCGTCGGGCTTGCAAAGGTTCCAGAATGAAGCGGTCAGTCGCGCCTCCGGGCTTGTCCGCCAACCGGATGACCACTTCTGAGCGGATAGGGCGACCGAGGCAAGGGCGATTGTTGGCCTGCGCTCACAGGGATTCCTGAAGGCGAGCCAACCACTAGCACCCCCATCGTCAAAACCTAGCGAACTCAGATCGCAAGGGACAAGTCGTCGGACACACACGCGCCCTGACCACCGACTACCTGAACCAGTTTTGGAGCCACATGAAAGGGGAAAGAATGAGACGGTGAAGCAAAAAAAAGAGTCTTGTGGTAAGCCTGGTCGAGTGGTTGAGGAAGCGGAGGGTTCATCGGCGTCGTCGTCAGAGGGCGACGACGGAACAGATCCGGTCCATGGGATCAACAACAACAAATAACTCGAGGAAACGATCACGAAAGCCCCGGAAGAAGTTGAAGTAGCCTTGACGAACTCTTGAAGGGCCTAAGCCAGTTGATGGTCGGGTCTTCCGGTACATGAATTAGCTCGAAACGGATCAGAAAAGATGGCCGAAACGGATCAACGAGCTAACTACAGTATCCCAAACAGGTATACATCCAAAGGAGATTTCAACGAAAAACAACACCAGAATCCTTAATGAAAGATGCTCCCGCTGGCACGAAAAAGAAAAACGTGAAAGCATTTGCCCCAATGATGCATGTGAAAACATGGCTCGCAATCGAGCTTTCGCCCTCTGGCGCTGTCACAGACCGGTTAGGCAGGGGCGGCAGAAGACCTTGCACCCGCCCTATCCGATCCGCCACAACCCCCGGAGGGCAAGCGATTCATCGGCCGCCGGCCTTGTCGAACGAGTGAAGATGCGTCGGCGACTCGGGAGAGCTCAAACGTCCAGTGTCGGAGGGGAGATGAAAGTGCGAAGCATCACATCCGCGCACCGGCTTCAGACTGGATTTCGAGGGGAGCTTGCCAGCTCTGGCGCATCTTCAAAATCGGTAGTTTCGTTTTCACTTTGTACATGCATGCAGGGAGCACATCCAGAAGGCAGACGCGCATCACGCCGAAAGAGAAATCCGCGCCGTTCGGACGTCTTCGCGCATAGATACACACATCCGAAAGTTTTGCTCCATCTTTCTCTTTCCTTTCATTGCGGAATCAGCCTGGATGCATCCTCACGCTCCAGGGTGCAGAGGATGCGTAGAAGCTTGTCTTTCTACGTGCTCATCCTTCCCTCCACTGACGGACCATCAGCGTAATGGAACTGGTTTTGTGCCGGTGGGCGTTCAGGGTCAAAATGGACATTGCGAACGAACGACAATGTGATTTCTATTGAATCGCCATCCATTATACATCAGGAGGGGTGCACATGGAGTTTCGTATTGGTCACTCGATCCCAGGGATAGATGCATGCTTCAATCCGTCTGCCTCACGGGCATACAGCCAGCCAGCCCGATCGGTCGTCGGGGCAAAACAGAAATGTTTAAAAAAACTTTCACCCCTCTTCCCCTGAGGGGCTTTCCTCCTCCTCACTGTACGTCTGACGCCAGCAATGGTCACCAGCAGCACCTCGCCGACGTTGAAGTTGAACCGATCACAATGACGCTGAGGGATGCGCCTCGTCGTTTACATCGTGGCGTGGCGCCTCTTAGACCCTACGGGGCCAGTGCAATTTCCAGTCAGCAAACTACACGCTAGGCTTAGTCAGAGGACTGTAGCAATGACCGCTGAAAGGTATTGAAAAAAAGAGAGAGACAGAACGCATCCGGGCCGATCGGCCGGCGCCCGAGGGCGAAACTAGTTCTGTACAGCTGACAGTGAGTGAATGTGCCGTTGTTAAAGATGGTTCGACGACACACCGGGACAGTGGGCATCAATGTCGTTGGAATACTAATGACCCAAACTTTTTCGCAAAAAAGACAAAGGATGCCAACGTATAACCTTGAAGATAGATTCACCTCTTCAGGGCACACCCGTCCTCGCTCCGTAATTATCATGTTTAAGGGATCGGTAATGTATAATTTAACTCTAGCCGGCTTCACTTTTTAAACAAGCAGTTTATCAAACCATTTTACAAAATGTACGACATGAGTAGTTATTAATAAAATGCAAAACAAAAAGCACATACAAATTAAAGTTTGGTACAAATTTGTACACGTAGAGAGCAGGCAGAATTATTATCCTTGACACATTCAAGCACTTAAAAATAATCACATTCGCAAGGTGGTTACTCATTGTTATTGCTATAACACTTGTTATACGATGATCGAATGATTGTGAAGGGAAAACAGGACTCGAGAAGGTCATAATGCAGCCATGGCGAATCCTTGACGAGTGTTTCGAGCAGAACAAAGATGGATTGATGCAGTTCCATTTCCGTTGCTTCGGGTGTACCGATGATTTGAAGAAGACAGCTTGATGTCAACTGAAGATGTATGGTGATTAAAACAAATTACGTTAGAAGGGTAAAGACTTACTGCTAAGAATTCGCGCATCCTTTCTTGGGTATCGGCTTGTTTGTGGTGACAGAAGAGGGCACTGGCCATCGTATTCACGGCTAGTGGTACGACGTGGCAGTTGTTAGCGGAGTACTTCTTCTTGGCTACGTAGAGTGAAGCCCGTGATGTGGCAAGCTTTGGTAAACTGATGGCAATGAATACAAATAGGAGGCTGCTGAGGAAGTAGTGCTCTTCGTCGTTGACTTCACTGATTTGGGCCTGGACTTGGATGGCTTTCATGAGGGCGACGTCGACTTCGGTTTGGATACCGGCTGCGGCACACATTTCACCCATTTGCTGAAACAAATTCCATTTTGATCATTACATCATTTCAAAAACTTGTTAAAAACTTACAATTTTACCAAGTGGATCAGCACTTTGAAACAACCCATTCAAAGATCCCATCAAAAACGGCAGCTTGGCATCCACAACATCCTTCAACGCATCGATAAGCAGGTTTCGGAAAGCAATGATCTCGCCAATGATGGTAACTCGCTGCAGAACGGATTCAATCGGTGATCCTTTCTCTTCTTTGGACTTTTTGTCCTTCGGATCGGCGACACTCAATTGACTGATAAGTTCACGCATCCGATCTGGCTTGTCAAATGACCCCCGGCACACAAGCAAAATGTCGCGATGTTCTTTGACAAGTTTGAATAGCTCGGTGATCTGTGACGCAACGTGCCAAACAAGACGTTCAGCCAAGAATTTGATGCCATAGGGGCTGATGAGTTGAGCAAGAGCGCGTAACTCGCGCGTATCAGTGAAACGTTCAGGTGAAAACGGCAAAGCTACATCGAGGGGGCATTCGAAAAGACGAAGATGGTCCGAGTAGACGATCTGGCCGGCGGAGGCTTTCCTGAGGAGCGCTTCAAGATACCAGCGGCAGTATTGCGAGGTCAGCGTTTCTTTGCCGTATGAATCGGTGGGTTGCGTCTGTTGGAGGAGGACATTGTTGAGGAATTGGGTCATATCGAAGCGTACTAAAGACAACTTTTACAATAAATCATACAACCTTTGAAACAAACTTACAACAACCCTCAAGAGTCTGAATAGCGCTGATTTGAGCCTGCAACAGCATCAACATCTCAGTAGGCCGTCGCGGATGATCGTTGTTGCCACGGAAGTACTTGTGTAGCGTGCTGACCATCTCAGTCTCCAGATGTGTTTGAAGGTATTCCCGCGGCGCAAAAGTATGATCAAATGTACGAATTTCCTTGGAATACCCAACAGCAGTGCAGAGATCAAGCAGATACATGTAATTCTTGTCAGCGGCAGTGACGTTTTCACGATTCTTTCGATAACTCTCAACACCAGCAACGTCTTCGTTAGTTGCATTCTGATGAGCACGAATTACAAAGTTGGCACATGCTTGAGGGCTCGTTTTGATCGCCAAAATGAATTCATCATTGGTAATACGGCTGACGACTTCAGCGGTGCGAGCAGCAAGCCAATCAAGAGTAACATTGCAGAGGGAGAGGCTGCGTTCGGTGATGTCTTCATGTTCTTCGGGGCAGTATTCATGGAGGGCATTCTCGAAGTGGCTGCAGATGTGAGCAAAGGCGATGGAATATCGGGATTGGACGGGAAGGTTGAGGGATTGCTTCAGTTGGGAGTCGAATTGAGCAAAGTAGAAACTAAAAAGGCACAATTTGAATGCGATACAGAAAAGAGCGATGCTACACTTACCAATAAACACTCAAATCACCGGTATCACGGAGCATGTCCTGAATCGAGTCAACCATCTTCGTGTGGAAAACAGTTGTATTCATAGCTTCGGTGAATTCGCGATGTTGTCGCAATCGAAACTGAGAATGGATACTGCTCACAGATGCTTGGAATCGGAACCAATCGAGTCGAATTCCGCGGAGATCGCATCCTTCGTCTGAAAATACCGTATTTTATTGACTGAACGACAAAAACAAACGACTTACGCATAATTTTCCGCAACTCATCAACAACCGAATTGACCAACATTGCCTCCCGATCAGACATCCCACTCAATCCAGGCAACAGCTCCTCCAACAACAAAACATCATATCCGGCAATATATCTCGCGTGGTAGTTCGAAATGACATACGAATACTTCAACACGAGGTTTTGCAGTTCCACCATGTAGAACAACAACTCGGGCAGCGATTTATCGTTGATTCCGACGTCAGCCAGCTCCTTGGCCTTCTTGTTGGCAATAACTTGAGGCCATACTTGGTTGTGTCGCAGAATCCAATAGACTTCATCACGGGAGAGGGACAACGCCATCCAAACGAACAGCGCTTTCGGTCCCAGAAGACCAGGCTGATCTCGGATGAGGAAACAGAGATCACGGAGGGTGTTTCGTAGAAACTGGCGACGATGAGCATGGAAACTGATGCAAGTTTGGAGAGTCAAGTTGTACAGATCCTTGATATCTTGAGCTCGCTTGTGGCAGCCTTTGATTGAATCGTAAAAGTTTTGAAGGGCATTGAAGATGAGGAGGTTCTCGTCGCGGAAAAGACGAATACAGACACCATTTCGGAGGGCGCGGTTGTACAGCTTGACCATGTTGTCATTGGCGAGTAACGTTGAATGACAGACAGTGATCGTCACTAAAAGTTTACTTATGCGCCATTGTTGAAAAAAGTAGTTAGCTTACGGATGATCCATCGATCCATCAGATCCAACGACAAGTATTCACAGGCACATGTACCAGTCTGGGCAGCAAACAGAATCTGAGCCGGACTCGCCAACAGCGACAAGAAGGAAGACTTTCGTTGATCGTCGGCCGAGATGTTGCGCCGTTCATAGATCGGCATCACGGATTCCAAAGCACTGGTGACGCTTCTGTGGATACTGCTAAGATCTTCGCTCAATTTCTTCAATGGCTGGTCATAGTCGACAACAAGCTGAGCCAAGCGGTGGTACTTCGGTTCCGGCGAACCCCGAGACAGTTCATGAGCAACGTTGTACAGCCCAATGAGCGACTTTCGTTCTTCTATCCGGCTCAAAAGGATCATAGCACTGATAAAGTTGACAACCAGATTGAGGTACGCTGTTGTGGCATCAAAGTTGAGCGACTAGAAAACAAAATTCATGATTTGGAAGAAAAAATATATATAAAAATGACTCACAATGTCGAACAAAAACTGATTGGCGTCCATGATCGCAAGTTGTTGAAAAACTTGTTCTTTAAGCTCGAGTAAGTTAACAAAAGTAAAGTAATACTGACTGAGAGATTTGAGGATGTCTCCCTTGGCTTCATCGACGTTGGAAAATGCGCTCTAAAAGTTTTGGATATATAAAATCAGTTTGTTTTTGCTCAAATCTCCTTACACTGTGTTTCTTCAAATCCGTGTGAGGGAACTTCTTTCCAATGACGCTGATAGCCTGTTCAAACGGCTTCGAAGTGAGGACCTTTGGCCGAGATTCAACGGTGGCACAGCTTTTTTTGATGTTGTATAATCTCGTAAGTAGTCCAACACAGCGGTTGTTAAGGATAACCAGCCGTTCGGCTATCCGTTGATGGGAGTCGTTCATTCTGGAACTGTATGGGGATGGTTTAGAAACTGGAAATAAGGGATCGAAAGTGTGAAGAAGCTTTACAAAATATATCCGATAATGTCAAGGAAAAAGCGACTGGGGGATGAGTTGCACGGTCCAGTGACCCCCACAGCGTCAACTTTCGAGCATCCCGCAACGATGAGTCAGCACCGAAGGCGTTCAGTGGGCACTGGACCGTTCCCAGGAGCAGCCGACGTTTTGGACAAGAGCTCTTGTTGTTTTGCTTTTCAACTGTGTTTCAACTATCAAGAGCAAAGATTGGTCATCAGGTGTCTTTATTGAATCATGTTAAACGAACAATGTTAGAGGTTATAAAAAGTAAGAAACTGGAAAGGTTGTTACAAATTGAAACGGAAATAACGTTATTCTAGTAAAAGTTGATGACAGCATGTAAAAACGATAGCATCAAACATTGGTTTGATTCATGCCCTGTGTTGTACTCATGTTAAAAAGGTAATTTCATAACGGATATGGAGATGTTTGTGGAGTTGCGATTAGACACAGTTGCGAGTACGGTATATATTATATATAAGTTAGTGCAGTGATGGCCTTTCATACCCTGAAGGTTCCTTATCGACCATGTGGGCCCGCATAACCCTTTCTTCCTCGGCAACACTGTAATTGTCGGGCAGCATGAACATGTCTCGAAGAGCGTGAACATCAAGTCCATCAGCGTGCATCAGCATAGCCATGAGACAGTAATCCAGAAGTATCTCAGACTGGAGGTAACTAGCATTTGCTATCAATTTCTTGAACTGGTCTTGATCCAGTTCATAACAAAATACTGTAGCCGCATCTCGACGATGAGGCTTCCTGCGTTCTTCGGGTTCAGGTGGCTTGGGTGCGGAAACGGTGGCAGGTGGCTTGGCAGGCTTTTCAGAGTTCGTAGCCTCATCAGCATTCGTTTCCTCTTCTTCAGATTCATCCTCATCCCGCGGGAATTGATAATAATACAACTCAAAAAAGCGTATTACATTGCGCATGGTCTCGGCATCGACATTGGGCAATGGAAACCCCTTTTCTTTGTCATATATTGCCGCGCTTCGAATGGTTTCACTGTTGTCAATAATGTCGCGGTTGAGCTCAAAGGTTTCGCCATCTGAGGTTGTAATCTTAACAGTTTCTGGCACTTCTTCAGTTTCCATGTAGGATATAACATCCGATGCTTTGTCGTCTATGACCATTGGTTCCACCATTTTTATATATCTGCACGAAGCAATTAGCAGAGCCCTAAAGCTACGTGAATGTATATAATATTTAGCGTAACTTATATTCAAAAAATTGCTTTATATAAAAACTGCAAGCAAAATAGATATATAAAAACAGAAAACGAAGGGGATAAAATCAATTCGATTTGGATAACTGAAGAAACACGACTGTCGAAAACCCTACGCGAAACTGAATAATCTGAGCTAATTCCACACCTACGTTGCAGATGATCAAGACTTAAAAACGTTTCCCTGGCAACACGACTGCCAGTGGCTGCCGTGGCATGGACGCCCGCAGTGATATGAGTACGTCAGTGCGAAAGCAAGAGACACGAAGATGGGGAGCGAATGAGGGCTGCGCCACAACCCGTCCTGCGGCCAGTCGAGGGGTATTTTAGATCGATGTTCGGTAGCTACATGCATGTATGTATGCAAATGGTCAAAGTAGTTTCTCCCAAAAATCAAAAACTGATAACAGATAGTTTGGACTGAAAATAAACAAAGAGAATATGCACATTAGGAGGTCAAAATGTGTTTACAACAGAAAAAGTAAAAGAATACTGGTCACTTTAGGATACAAGCTAACAGCAAGTATGAAATTGCAATAGCCAAGGTGTCATAAAAGTTATGATTTACTAGTCACCCTGAAAGAGTTGGGGTGATATGGAAATAGGGTTTTATGACCTCCTAAAGTCAGAAGGGGTAAAAAGTTCGTTGCGCGAGCTTACCAATGTCAGTTTATGGTTATGGTATCCGTGACAAGCGGAGTTATATAAATGCCAAACTTCACAAAAAATATGTATAAAGCATTTCAATAAATCACAGACAGCGATGTTGGAACAATTGCTAAACAAAAGGGGGCGCTTTTGAGGAATTTTGATATGCGCTGCATCATAGCAAAAAACATGAATTACTCACTTGTCAATTGAAATTTTGGTACTGTAACGCGCCATCAAGTGTACATTTTCATTGTATTCGAAAATCAAAATCTATTTTGACTTGGCTAAAGCAACAATACTAATCTTCGGCTTCATGACTTCAGAAGCTAAAACGTTCAAATCAATCGCCGTTGTAAACTGGCTGTCCAAAAGAGCAAAAAAGAAGATAAACATGATAAAAAGATGTATTGATTACACCAAAGGCTGTGTGTTCGTTTTTAGCAACAGAAAGGGCATAGGACTGTTCATTACAGATATGTGATTCACCCTAGGCTTTCATTCAAGCCGCACCCCTTCTCTCGTTGGCAGGAAACGCTTCCGTCGATCGCTTCAAGCCAAAACATTCAGTAGATGGTTGCAGTTGGTTTGGGTCTAGTCAACAGATCGATTCACATTGACCATTAGTCTTCTCTATTTCTGATCTTTATTGCAATTTACAGACTTGAGTTTAAACCAAGCCAATACCATCTTTCAAACATGATACTTTCTACCGATAACCTTAAAAGTACTAGTTTCTATCTTCGAAATTTTTCAAATACAAACAATATTGTAATTTAGCTGAGCGATTCAAGTTTTTTCTGTATCTATTGTTTGCTTAATGACCGTGTTCTTCTTTCAATATCCCTTGTTGTTAGCCAAAAGCGTGTTGGACATGTCTGTTGCATCGATTAAGTCATTTTATACTTTTTTAGCATTATATTATTTTTGTTTTATTTCCTGAACTACTTTAACACCGGCCCTAAACACATGTGTCATAGTTAACTTTAGTTTTTAAAAAGAAACTACGCACGACATACCCTTTTCGTTTATTCAAAAAGCATCCTACTTCTCGTACTTTTATTGAACTTTCGTTCCTTTCCACAAATTCTTAACTAGTGTTGTTGCAGCCTTTAAAGCCACAAAGTGCCATGAAGTCCGGATTTCATGATAATGATCCTGACAACCTTACACCGCCTAATGCAGACTTAATTGAATCATCTGGACAAGAATCTGTGCGCAACTTCCAAGGCCCAGTCGAGCATGTCACTGATATTCATTGCTCGCTTATGGTGAGTTATGGCATCTCATTGCTTATCACGTTGTAGTCTTCATCTTCCATGTTCGTGTTTTTTAGGAAATTATTACACAAACAGAATTACTTACCGAACAATGCCCCGAATTGGAACGTTACTCTGTAAATGACGACGCTCATCGCAAATCGGCGTTGTCTCTAGCTTTACATGAAAGCGTTGAAGAACCTCCCACACTCACGCCTATGATTAAAGGTAGCTTCCCCCTACCTAAGCTTAATAAGAGTACAACTGTTTCAGGTACACCAGAATCAGTTGATCATATGCCGATACGGACCCCACGTTTTCAACGGACGACAGAAGCATCTACTTTGGAGAAGTTGATGCAAGCACGATTGAGGAATTGGCGTTTTTTCAATGCTAAAAATAAACGTGAATTCGTACGGAAGCACGTTCTCGGGATTTGGAAGTCCTTACCAATGAAGCCCAGAGAACTTTGCCGTTATTCGAAAATTCTGGCTAAGGAGTTGGAAAATGCTAATCTATTTGAATCCGCAACCGATGCGGTATGCTTTATGTCACCCATTCAACAGGTACTTGTTTTGGACATCTTACAAGACCTTCCACCACCAACATTGAACACTGACAAAAGTAAAAAGACTGTTGATCAACAAAAGCTTCTGAACAAGAAAACAAAGGTGTCTCTAAAGGTAACATCAGCAGTGTGCTTAACTTGCAACACTAGTTGTTTATGGTTCTAGGACCGTAAGAAACAAGCCGAGACAATAGTGCCTTCTTCGGCCATCCACTCTGCGGCATCTAATGTTCCCCCGTCAACGAATGAAAGCTTTTATTCCCAACCAGAAGGTCTCAACATAGATGAAATGCTGTCTTTTGAGGTACCGTCAATTGTTTTTGTGACAAGAAGCATTTTTCAATTACAGAATCTAACAAAACACGCAGAGCTAGCGGTGCTGCAAAGTGTCCCTCAAATCGGGACTATGCCGGATACGTCAATTGTTTGTCCGTTTTCGACAGAGAACAATAATGGTCACCAAGAAGACCTAAGTATGACATCATTGTCTTTGATAACAGAGCCACGAGATGTTATTGCTTTAGAAATCCCCGCTATGACGGATACTTCCAACATTTCTCAGCCTTCGAAGAAAACTCTTGACAACCCACAAGTTCTTCAAAACACGGCATCACTTACATCATTGAAGGTACTGTTAGACAATGTTTTTACTAAAATGATAACTTTTTTATTGGCTTTAGACTCTTGAGGAACAAACAAAGCCAACAACGCCACAGCACGTCACTTCGCCGGATACAACTACGACAAATGGTAGATCTTCATCGCCGAATCGTGCACCAAAGAATACCCGAGTTCGTGATAACGTCAAAATTCTCCCGAAGCCGTATTCTGGTTTTCGCGCTTTGAACAAAGCAGCAGCAAAGGGGTTGCCGAAATTGAAAATGCCACGATTTCCGCCTGCACCAAAAAGTCTGACGGAGCAAGAAAGAATGATTTTGCAAAACTTAGGAATGACTGATTCTCTACCGCCAACCCAACAACTTGATCATGATGTTACGATGTGGAGAACCGCCTACGGTCAACACATGAGTACTTATCAGGGTAGCATGCCGAACAACAATGATCATATGTTTCACCCTTTGGCACCAGCATCGGATTGGATCACGACAACTAACGAGTATTACCATTTGAAACAACCTCCGAAAACCATGCAAAAGGGCGGCATGAGACCGCATAATCAAGGAATGAACCAAGCCAGATCAATTCATCATGAGCCAATGTATTATTCTCAGCATCATAAAGACACTTATGGGGGTCCAATGTTTCCTCCTCAGTATACTAACAATAACTGTCAAAAGACAAATCTATCATCGCAGTACCAATCTCAGTATCCTGGCAATCACTACGATAACAGACAAAACCAAAATGGTTACGACAATTCTGAATATCGCAATGTAGTTTCCCAGTATCCTACACAGCATCAGATGAATTCGAATCCCGGTTCATCGTTTCCACCTAACAACAACAATGATAACCAACCAAAATGATCCAGTGAACTGAATTAAGCTATGATTTTAATTACTTTGTTAATCATTATTTCCCGTTCCAACTTCATTATAATGTTAAAATTTGACTTTAAACGTAATGTGCCTTAATGCATCACATATTTCCAGTTTTTAAGTAACCTTTCATTACTTGTCATTTTCATTTATATAGATTTAATAAGTGCAAACAATATGATGCAGAGAAGTATCAAAGTTTCAAAAATCAGAAGTTTTCAAAATGAATCACTTTCAGTTTTATTTGCGTATTATACTTTTCCATTGCTTATTCAAATAAATCTAAACTTTTGTGCACATTCTCCGGAAGCATGCAGCTTCCACAGCGTACATCAAATAGCGTTTTCGATGACTCAGTCATTATTTGTGTGTACAATGCGGTGTTTGCACCGCAACCTCACGGTTTCAAGGTCACTGTCGAGGTTGGTAGTGTGTGAGAATCAGTTTGCGGTTTTGATCCAATAAAATGCAGCGCTCCCATCTATTACCTCTTTTAACTGCTATCATCGTTATTTATTTCGACATGACTATAGCTCAAAACCAAGCTATCTACCCATCAAGATTGCCTCAACAAACTACTACTCTTAACTTGGCACCGATTGCTTCGTTTGTTCGGCAGCTTCAAACCTCAGTTAATTATTATTCCGGCTTGTTGTATCAATTGGACGGAACGTAAGTTTTAACACACCTTACAAAAGACACTAATAATTATAATGTTTCATTTCAGCATTGCCGATCAAACAGTTTTGACGGCTATTAACAGAAACTTGACTCTTATAAAGAACAACGTCCGATCCTTGGAAGGTTTTATGACAAATCTTGCCTCTGGAAGAGTCTCTGCATCGAACATCCAGTCTTCTTTGAAACCATTATCGTTAGTTTGTATTTTATTTTTACTTAAAAAGTTTACATTTTACATTTACAGTGACAGTCGATCAGCAATTGGAAATCCGCCAGCAGCATTTAGCCTAGTTAATTCAGGCCGTCTACAAACAAGACAAGCTCGATCGTGGCTGCAAACATGTTCTGATTATTTACAAATTGCTTTGAAAAACCTTTCGTCATAGATATTACTTTGACGAGCTTATACTGTAAAAATTGCTTTCAAATTTTATATATACCCAGTTCACATGCTAAAAGCAATTACATGCATAAATTACCGCCACTAGACAAAGGATGATCAGTATTAAACCTGCAATAAGAATGTATTTATGCTTTTCAAAGAAACTGTCGTATTTATCCGCCTGTTCTTGGGCAGCATTATCGTTTTCCTGCAAACTGTTATTAACTTAATTCAACCATTGATAAACCGTACTTTTTCAGAACCTAGCAGTTGCAACTGATCCTTGATGTAGAGAGAGAATTTGTTACCAATGTCATCTAAAGAAGTAACATTTGACAAATTTCCATTTATAAAAATTTCTACAATGTTGTAATCGTCGCTTTCCATGGCCCACCGTTTATCCATGTATGGTCCTTTGATTGGTCTTGGCGAAGGCAAATTGTAATATGCTTTTCTCTTCAAAATGCATGCATAAATCTTTTCTCCGTTGACAACTGTTATCAATTGACGAGAATGGCCAGCTTTACAATGTTGCGTCTCATCTTTTGAGCTGTATAGCATTGTCAATTGAGCATTGTATGGATGTTCTTTTCCTAAAAGTGTTTGACCTGTTGACTCGTTTTTGACCAAACAAAACGTTGTTCCGAGAAACATGGTGACAGTTTCTGATCCATAAGGGCACGCGCTTTGACCATTAAAGTTGTTTACTTGTCCAATGTCAAAGTATCCCTCAAAGTGAATGCCGTTGATGTCTTTTGTATTTTGTGGTTGGCACCAATATGAATTGATGTTAATGATATCTTTGAAGGTAATAACAGCTGTCAGCGTGAAGCATTCTTCATCAAAACAGCTTACGTTTTCGTAAGTCACGGTAGTAATAGGCATTTTATAAGTATAAGATATAATTGTATAATTTTGGTCGTTTGCGCTGCAGTTGTAATCATTTGTAATGATGTTTTTCGTTTGAAACTGTTCACAAGGTGAAATGCGACCGAACTCGAGCATTGCTAGTTCATGATCAAATGTTTTAGTGTCATCAGAAGGTTCGCAGTTTTGGTACATGCCTCCTTCGGAGTGGATTTTCTCTTGAGGTTTGTTGTACTGTCCTATAAAAATTGTATGTAAAATATCAAATACAAGAAAACCTACCGCATGTCTTCAGTTTTAATTCACCATTGTCAATAACGATTAAATGATCTTTAGCGCATTCAAAATATGCCTTTGCTGTCACGTTTTCTTTTTGTTCGACAGCACTGTTGCACGAAGGGATTTTTAGACCGTCAAATTTTCTCAAACTACAATCTTCACCTTCACATGTATTATCATCAGCATTTGCCTGAAAATGCTAATTTTTGTAAATTATATTTTATTAGTTACAAACTTGAAAGTCAAAGTTAGCACGGCTTGAATTTGTACATCCATAAAAAGTATTGCGCTCAAAATATTCATTTGTCGCATCTTCAAACAGGTCTCGAAGTGTTCTAGCCATAGCATAATCGACGTTTTCAATAGATCCGCTCTGCATATACAGATAAATTGGCTTAATGCTGCTAGATAAAGCCACGGGATAGGTGTCGTCCAATAAATTCTGAAAACGGTAATACTTTAGTATTAATATAGTAAACAAACTTACATCAAAACCATCTGAGGCTAATTGTTCCAGTTTGCTGCCACCCTGTACCCATGTCTGTATGTCCATTTGTAAGTCAAAACTGCCCTCACCTTCGCCGGTTCCTAACTCTCCACCGACAGAGCCACTTACATTTGCGGCACCTGTTTTAATGACAGCTTGAGCTTTTGCTGCTATTTTGATCTCAGTAGTTGATTCAGTGACTGAGCTGGTCATAAATACTCGATGTTCGATCAAGGTGCCAACAATAACTTCTGTAGTAACGTGGGTACCAAAGTCTGTGATTATCTGCTGTACTAAATATCGGGCTTTTTCATTTTCATTGTTGTGAATTGCTCGAATGATGGGCTTCAGACGATATTGAAAATGTGATGCGGGTTTTGTTGAACGATCTGCCGTTAATCTGTACATTTTGTTGACAAATGAATATGTGAACAGTGACTGTTTTTTCTTTTGCATTTCGGTTTTTGTTCTTTGTAAACCTCCACTGAGCGAACCAGAAACATCGGAACCACCGGAATCTGATGAAGCTTCTACTCCGCCTTTAATTTCAAAATTTTTCGATTTTTTCGACGATGATTCATGTTCTACGGACGATTTCGATAGATGCCGGTCCATGATCGATTCCACTGTACTGTTATCAGGAACATAAAATCGATAATCTGGTGTTCGACTACAGTGCGAAAAGGATTCTTCCAATAAATAAAAGGTACTGACACTGGTCAGTGGATCGTAGCCACGACCGAGAAGTCCCGCCAATGACGTGGTGATAGATTCAGCTTCCATGCCTAACATAGCATCAACAGCATGACACACCGTCAATGGGTTTAAGCTGAATTGCTTAACATGTGTATTGTTAAGCACTTTGTCCATTAAAAGAGAGATGGAAACAGGTGCATGTGATGTAACTAGCCCATAATTAAAAATAATTAGTAGCAAAAATAACCGCCAAAGCATTGTTTTGTTGTTGTTAATGAAATAAGAAAAAAATGTAACGGCGCCGATTTATGTACGATACTGATTGTTTGCGATTGTCTGCATATCAAATATCAAATCAAAACACAAATGTTGTGTAATGTCCTTACAATGACCTTCAATGACTCAATTCAGCGCTGAAAGTTGTTCGTTTCGAAATACTACCACAATCCAGTTTTTTTTTAATTTCAATATTAACACAGTTTTTCAATCAGACATTGTCAGTACAGTATTAAAAAATTTTATTGAAAAGTCTTACGACCCGTAAGATAGACATGCAAGAACTACAAATGATTGTCCACACAAATGATAAGAAAAATGTTGTGCATGAGCCGGAATGTGTCATAAACATCTATTCGTTTATGTCATTGAAATTCATAAAGAGAATCTTTATTTGTATTTATAATTGTTTCTAAAACTGATAACAACCAAGAAACGTATACAGTTATCTCTTTTTCCTGTAACTGTTGTGCTCTTCAAAAAACCGCATTTTGCCAATTTAATATTTGCGTAATAAAAACAGTAGTTGACCACAAAACTATTGTATTTATGTTTTTGTTGTCGCTACTTAAACAAGGCAAATCGAATCGCAAGTTTCCTGTTCTTAAGAACATTTATCATTTAAGAGCAAATTACAGTGTGGCAAAAAAGTTATAAGTATGCATGAACTTTGTACCATTTCTAACAATTTTTCAGTTTTATGTAATGTAGCTGCCGCTTCCAAGCAAAGGTCGGAGGAAGACAGTCATAAAGGGCATCACCACCAACGCATTACAGAGCAACCCTTCAGGCGAATACAGGGTTTCTGTCTGGCTGTTGTTCCTCTTTTTTTGTTTTAAACTCGATGATTCACATATGACAAACATACATCGCAGCAGAGTCGTTGTTCCGAGAGGGCAACCTTACGGTTGTTATGAATGCAATGGTGCAACTGCATTTTGGGGTTTTTTTTCGTATAACGGCTGACTTTTGATGACGATTATAGATAAGTTTTGTCACGTAGGTGTTTTAAACTTATTACCTTTCCTTTTGCCATGTTTACTTGGTATTAATATTAAAGTTACGGTTTCTAACTTAAGTAGTGCTCATTTCACACGTAGGAATTATATTTTGAAAGTACAGAACCAAAAGAGCAGCTTTATGTCCTTTTGCCTGAAACATACATGCACTTCCTTCATGGTGTCACTTACAGTCAAAAGAAGAAGATTGCAATGCTCAGAGCTTACAACTTTACATTAGACAACAATCATGTTTATTTTGGGCTACGTGAAATCAAAATATTGACAGATGAACTCCTATCATTATTGTGCAACCTAGTAATAGTTGTGTCAAGTTGGGGAAAACATCCTCCCACCTTTCGGGCACTCTTTTTCAAAACAGAATGTTTGGATAACAT
>KB455337.1:1370-17488 GCA_000341325.1 Panagrellus redivivus | reverse complement strand
GGCCTCAACTACGGGCCGGGCCGGGCCGGCTCGGGCTGGCCCGGCCCGGTGTCCACCCTTGTGATCATGCCGATGTGCCTATTTTGGTCACTTTATGTAACGGTGATCATTGCCACCCCATCGAATTGGGCAGGGGCCATTTATACTGTTTTTATCTCTTGCAACTTCACAGGGTAGGTGTCACAACATCCGGTGGCCCACCCTTTTTCCATTACCCGTTTTGCCTACGTTATTCGGTCTGACGATGGTAAGCGTAGGTGGCCATTCCGGCCCCTGGGGGCTGCATCTTCCTTTGCACCTGAACTGTGAAAGGAAACCGTTTCCTTCCCATAAAATTTACACATTTCAAGAAAGAAAAAAAGGCCGTAGTTTAGTTTGAACTAACTGCGGGGGTCTGCCTTCTGCCTCCATCTCCATGCGTGATGTGGTCGTGGGGTGGTGCCCTTTGGTAAGTACTAGTTAGAGGGTCGTTGTCGGCGTCGATCATAATTCATTTTTTCCACCACGCTTGCCTCCGTCTATACCCCCGGCCATTGTTATTTGTGATCACATCATTGGTCGTCGTCGACATCGACGTTGTTGCGTCGACATCACTTTTGAATACCAACAGCCCCAACCCTCCATTGCCACAGGCACTCCACTCCTCACATGGCCGGCCACTGACGGGGCTGTTTGAGGCTCTGTTTTGACGACCACCACGACCCGAACAATATTGTCAGGCTCGTAGTGTTTCACTTTATCGAGTTTCACGCGTTATTGTGATCGGTTGTCTTGACTAACTTCCAAATTTACCATATTAAATTACGCATCTGGGCGTTTTCATGTAATTATGAAGCAAAATTAAACCTTTATCAGTGAAAAATCAAATTTGTTTTACTACTACTCACAATCAGTTACCGATCCGCTTATTTGGATAATAATTTGATACAATTTTGACGCTAAATTGTTGTCTTTGATCATGTGAGGGCCTCTTTTTGGGTTCCTTACACATTTAGGGTGCGATAAGCATCGAAAATGTCAAAACTACATATTGTGCATTTCATTCTATGGTCAAACTTTTGCGATAGGCTTGATTTAGTTGAACTCTTTGTCCTCTTTATCAGGGAGAATCCACTTTTATAGGGTCTGTTTGACCTAATTTGTGACTCGCGTTCTTTGACCGTATCATTATGGTTTGATTTAAACGTGCAAGATTGGCTTTTATGATGTTCGGAATCTATTGACCTTCCATCAGCTGAACTTTTTCGATTAACAGTTTCGATTTTTTAGTCGTCCGCAACCCCAACGCGATGGCATAAGACTTCTTTTGGCTCAAATCACATCGATGCGGCTCCCGTGGCAGCTGCGTGAATCTACCTATCAACCTCTTGGTGGCAACCGATTGTTCCGCGATTCCGGACTATTCGGCGACCTGTACTCTTGTTATCTTTATTGAATTATCACGGCTTTGTACCGGCCACGGCCACAGCTCCGACGAATTGACTGGTTCTTTTCCGAGGCCCAGGCCCAGGGACAAATACCGGAGGACTACATTGTCCAAAAAGGTGGGGAGGGAAAAAAGTGAAACGGTGAAACGGGTGACATCTCGCCTTCCTCCTCATGCCTCTCATCCATTGGGACCGACTCAACCTGCCCAGCTGCTCGTCAGCTCCACCGGATGATCATCCTCTCGATGCGGGCGGCCTTGTACGGCTGTGCGTTAATTGTTTTGGTGAGTTTACGTCGGAAGTGGACTTTTACAGCTCGAAACGGCTTTAAATTGCAACAGATTGATTTTGTAATGTTTAAAAGCGTGTATGGTTTAAGATCAATCCACCGGTGAACCCCTCAACGACTTCCCGCACTGTCTGTTCATGATCGGTGAATGGCTCATGGAAACCACAGAGCTAATGGCCCAATTTGTAGCCCTTTACCAGGTACTTATTTTAACTTTATACATCCGTTTTCGAAATGATGCCACTTTGTACCCAGACGCTTAGGAAGTACAAAATTAGCCCTAAAAGAGCTTCCTTGACCGCTTTTTGTCACAAACTACCATAATACAACCCCTAAACACAAACATAGTTACTGATTAGATCAAAACGATCATAAGTTCAACCAACAATCACCCCCTTTCCATAGAATCAGCCTTCCACAAACACACAATAAACTTCCCATGTCGCGCAAAGCACAAAAAAGGTCAACTTTTTCAACTTCATTGAGATGCCGACATTCATTCAAATGTTTCTTTTGACTCGGGACAAGTGCCCTTTGATGCATAACATTGCGCTGATCTTTTTTATGTCTGAACTATTTTGGGTTTACATGCGAACTGTTTGCCTTCCGTGGTCGCGTACTTTGCCTGGAGGCAGAACCGCTCCTGGTTGGTCTTTTTCTGGAAATAAAGAATCCAAAAACGGCCGTGAACAAATATCCGCCCTAAATATCTGCTTCCCTATTCTTGTCCAGAGGGCTAGGGTAGGGGTAGCAAAAATAGCTGGCTTTGATTGTTCGCAAAAGGCTTTCCGTTTACTTTTTCCTCCCCTTTTTAGGAGGAATGCGACGAGTTTGGGTACAGAATATGCGCAGCCGTCGGCTACTGGATCCGTCATTTCCCTGTGCACTTTGACGCGCACACGCAGTTGTGTAAGCTTGTCGAACGGCTCCGGAAGATGGCGATTGATGATGGGTTGGAGGAGAGTGTGGCCGATTTGGATGTTTCTAGTGTGTAAGTCAACTTTGGTCTCGAAAGGAAACTTCTCTAATGGCTCAATTTAGCCCCTCATACGCGTGGCTCAGAAATGTATCGGTCCGAAACCCCGTTTCCCGACACGTAAGCCTGTGCTTCGAGCAATGGTCGCCCGAAGACATTTCAACGTCCATGAGTCACATTGACTATAAGGTCCTGTCACGGGTCACGATTCCGGAGGTCAAAAAGTATGTCAAAAGCGGCAAGTTGAATCAGACCCCGATTTTGGAGCGGTCAATCGCTGTTTTCAATGTATGTTTACAATTCAGTTTTCAACAATTGGGTTTTTCAATCAAAATTTCCAGAGTTTATCTTCATGGGTCCAATGCATGATCCTCTCAAAGTCGACCCCGAAAGAACGTGCTGATGTGATCACAAAGTTTGTAAATGTCGGCAAACATCTTCGAAAACTTCATAATTACAATACTTTGATGGCTGTCATCGGTGGCGTTACCCATTCAAGCATTTCGAGACTCAACAAAACTTACGCATGTTTGACACCTGAAACTAAAGCTGATTTGACTTCATTAACAAATTTGCTATCCAATCAAAGCAATTTCGCGGCTTATCGGCGAGAATTGGGAGAAGTTACATCAAAATTCAAAATTCCGATCATGGGGATCCATCTGAAGGATCTTATAGCATGGAATGGCTGTGGACCTGGGTTTGATAAAACTGGCACGATAACTTTGAAAAGACTTTTCCAATTGGCGCATTTGCTGAGTTATTTCATCGGAATCAACAGGGTCGCGCATAATTTTGCCGATCCGAATATGGATTTGATCAACACATTGAAAGTTTCACTGGACATCAGCTACAATGATAATGACATCTACGACTTGTCGCTAAAACGTGAACCACGGACTTTGTTGAGCTTCCAATCCGCTTCTAAGCCGGTTGTTTTCGCTGATTGGGCTTCTGGAGTGTGTCAGACCCTCGATGCCGAAACTGTGAACAAGCATGTCAGCGCCATGGTGGATGCTGTCTTCAAGCATTACGACCATGACAAAGATGCTTACATTTCGAAGGAAGAGTTTGAGCAGATTGTTGGAAACTTCCCATTCATCGACCCATTTGTTACTATCGATGCGGATCGGGATGGCCTCATCAGCAAATCCGAGATGACATCGTATTTTATCAATTTGAATAAGAAGAGTAATGAATTTCGACGGGGTTTTAAGCATAATTTCCATGAGACTACGTTGTTGACACCGACGCTTTGCCAACATTGCACCAAAATGGTAAGTGTTCGAGCTATGGATTTATTATATCGATGTAAGATTGTTATTTTTAGCTCTGGGGCCTAATCCGTCAAGGTTACAAATGCAAAGATTGCGGTCTCGTCGTCCATGAAAGCTGTAAAGACGTTGCAGTTGCCGAGTGTCGTCGAAAACGGCAAAGCGATGCCGGAAACAGCATAACTGCATGGCTGACTCGTGGAACGGCTTCAACTTCCACCGTATCCAACGGAGTTTCCAATGGCACGTCTTCCCCGACTCCTGGCAGCGCTGTGACCACCCCACGAAAGGGAATCTTCCTCAATTACAGGTAGGTTCAAACTGCTCTATTTTTATCAGCTAACACACCCCTGTTTTGTCCTAACACTGTGTTTTGTTTGCTTTTGCTTCTTTGCTTCCTTTTTTCTTTCTATTTGCAGCTTTTGCTTTCTCAAAATGTTTGTTCACATGCATTTCCTGCAGCTGAGCCATATCTGCTATGCTTCGCGGAGTGATTTGTCGGGGACGGCCCTAATGAAGCGTAGTAACACGTTTCCTCGGTGGTTTGTGGCACTTTTTTGTTCTTTGATTGGTTTTCATAAGTTTTGTTCCACTTTGATGGTGTCCTGAAATTTCTAGTCTATACATTTATCCTTGCAGTTTCCGTCCCAAAAACCGAACTGTCAGCACTGTCTCGGAATCTCCCTCCCCTGAACCATCTTTCTCCGCGACCTCTGAGCCCTCCGTACCCGCCTTTGTGGGGAACACATTACGGTCATCCTTCCATCGATGGATGCGACCAAGGAAAAATCGGGCCAAGAGCGAGACTGTGGATTGCTATCGGTACCGTCTAACTTTTACCATCTTATTTTTTCAAAATTTTAATCGATCCATTTTAGGGAAAAGTACAACCAATCCCCTGACGCCGAAACCGACAACGTGGTCAGCCTCGCCAGTGAAGAAGTCTTCGAAGACGATTCCTCAACATCGGAACCCCTCTCTGAGCGCCTTCTCGCAACGACGATCACCCGCAGCCCGCTCACAAAGGCCAATGGCACCTCGCCTGGAGCCAATCACCGCTTTCCACGCGGATTCGTCCATCACAAAATCGGCGTCGGAAGCAATGGACAAAACGGTTCGACGACATCGCCGTCTTCATCCGGCACGAGACTATCGCCAACGATGGAAACACATCAAGAAATGGCAGAAGTCCGTTAAACTGAAGTTAACTTCTGAACAAAAATATATGCAACAGGGTTTTTCATGTAAACATTCCGTGTTTTCTTTACATTTACAAAATCTGTACATGGTAATCATTCCTGATCGTTGTGATCTCGCAAATTATGGATTTGTGAATAGCTTTTTTTGAAATTTATTAGGTTTGAATTAGTTTTTTGGGTGTTACTGCACAACAATATGATTACGCTAATGAGCACTTATATCAAGATTATTTGTTTATGCATTCCGGTGAATGTTATTCGGTTTTATTTTGGATTCAAAATAAAGTGACATGGGTAGATTGGAGTTAGTTAAATTTATTGTTATCACACGGCAGGGTTAACAGTGAAAGATGTTTTTGAGGTTGTTAATAAAAAATAGCGAAAAACAAAACGAAACTACTCTTCGATGACACTTTTTTTCGGCGGAATGGTGGGCATCGTGTCAGGCTCGTCGCTTTGCTGTAACAGTTTCGAATAGGCGGCATCTTTTTTCCTGAGAAGCATTAGCTGCGAGACACAGATGAACAAAAGTGTGGCAAAGATCAAAAGCATCGAAACGGCAACAATGGGAAGGAAGATTTTGAGGCAAAACAAAAGTGACGTGAGGTTCTCATCCAAATGGATGAGAATGTTGTCGATGGATTTGACGAGCTGCAAACAACGCCTCTTGAAGATTGAACAAAGTTTTGTAAGGCTTACCCGGTCGAGTGACATTGAAAGTTGCCTGAAATTTGCACATTTTAGACAAATTAAACGAAGTTAACAATAACAAAATCGGGTATAAAATGGAGATATCCAAACAAAACTGTTTGCAACATTTAAAACATAAAAAGTTTATACAACAACAACAATTACATCGCGTTTAACATAAACAACACACAAAATTCCGAATCCTCTGCACCACTGTCGTCTGCGCTTGTTGTCGAACGTGCTGTCGGAGCCATTTACCGGTGTAAAGAGGATGGTGCCATCGGTTCCACGTTTCCCACTGTGACAATAACAGCAGTCCGATAATGCCCCAACCGATCACGCAAATGACTGAAAGAATAGAGAGAATCCACGACGTTTTGGACATAATGTTGATCAGACGGGTTTGAAGAATGAATAATTCGGTGTCGAGGGCTTCAAATTCCTTCAAATTTCAAAATAGTAGTTTTATAGTTAACAAATCTGACTTACTGTGTCTATTGACATGATTAAAGCTTCTGAAAGTCAAAATATATAGCAAATTTTATAAAACAATGAAGTAAATAGGTGTGAACAACCTTTTTGAGCAATGCCATACATTTGGAACATAAATACTTTATTCTTCGTACGTAATTTCGTCGTCAATAAACCCAAAAGTTCCTTTCCTAACCCCGATATCCTCTGGAGTTAGTGGAGGAGCATGTGGTGAATGATGCGAAGAAACTGATGGCTTCTTCTTCTCTTCCAACTTAGGTTTCGACCTTCTTCGTGGCGCATTATCAATTTTTTGATCCAAAAACCATTTGCCTTTGCTGCAATACTTCACAAACATCATACAAAGGAACATTAACTCAATAGTAGCAATGACGGCAAGGGCAAAAGCAACGTAGTACAGAATGCCATCAATCAAGTCCAAAGTCGCGCTGATATTAGAAATTGCCCGTGCTGCTTCGGCTAAACCCTAAAAATTGTGATGTCAAAATGGTTTGATCATTGCAAAAACGGTACTTACACCTTCAAATTCACTGCGTATTAGGCTCTTATTGCTTGATTTAGGAAAAAGCGTATCGCGAAATCCGAATATATTCATTTCTGATGTTTTGAAACTATAAATTTTGGTAGAAATTTAAATGGAATAAATTGATAAACAGACTTCTACAAAAAAACAACAACTCAAGACTCGCTTTTTCAACATTTCAGTCACGAAGATGTTCCATGATGAAACAACTGAACAGCGCCTCCGACCGCGGAGAACGTATTTGGCTATCAATCAGTTTTTATTTTCTTTTTAGTATACAAAGAAGCAAAGTTAAAAGCATCCAAACGCCATTTAAAAAGCAATTAACGGAAGACAAGAAGCATTTTGATTCAAATCGATCGACTGAACGAGGCCCCATAATCGTACTGATTTTGAATTGAAGTTTGAGAATAGAGCAACGTTGTCCTTTACATATCACAGTCAGCAGTGATAAGCTTCCCCTAGACGGAAGTATACACTGTTGAGAAGTGTGCAAACAATAACGCCACGCTTATGAGATAGTCTTGACAGTGAAAAGCTTGTTGATTGCATGTATCAGTCAATGATAGTGTTGGAAGGAAGTGATGAAAAAGTTGGACCCAGATGCACTTTCAGATTGTTTTTATTAGTTGTTGATGGATTTTTGGAAGTTTCAAAACCCCCAAACTTACAAAAAACAGAAAAAATGGTAGCGCTCTTTACGTTTTGGGCAATCGAAACAACAATGCAGCAAAAATGTAAAAAGCGCTTGATTTTTTTGTTGCGATATTTTGGCGAGGTTTCCTTCTGCGAGACGCTGACTAATCAGTGAATGTTGCAATGTAGTTTTACTCAATTGTACGTTTTTTCAAAGTTTTTATACTTTTTGATATAGATTAGTCATGTTTATTGATCAATTCATCGGAAGCTTTTATAAGTTTCGTTCAATGACAAAAATGATGTCATTTCGGCGGTAATTGTTTGCGAATTTCATAGTAGCAAACAAACGGCAATGTTTCAGCGCAGTTTACGGCGTACCAACCAGCCCTTGTGGTAGCCGTGGACATTCTGATGGCAGCGCAATCGCCGACATGGGATGGTTCACCTGGAATTTTACAATTCTTAGTCCAAGTAAGAAATTCTTACTATGAACATACCTGGAAGCCACAATTCTTCCTGTTTGTAAGTGCCATCAACCCATGCCCAGTCATTGTAGTTATCTCGATGAAAACCGATATACACTGGATATGATTTTTCACCGGCTTGTGAGCCGTTTATATATTCTAAAGTCTGCTGTTAATTGAATCTTTTCCCATTATATGAAAATGAACTAACGGTAAATCCAAAATTGCTGCAATGTCCGCGTAATCGCAACCAGATCAGCGTCATCGCGTTTGCACGTCGCTTGAGCCTGGTCCCAAGTCATGGCATTTGGATGATATTTGTAGCAATACGGAAAGTCTTCATCTTTCTGCCAATTGTAGCGACAGTCACCAGTAGAAGCTGTTGTCGGTGGCTTAATCGTGTGTGCTGAAAGAGTTGTGTTTGACGCAGCCAACAAGCTTGTTTGTCTATAGTTCCTTACAGGAAAGTGACGTGAAAGAAGCAACAAAACCGGTGCCATGGTAATCGCTGCTGCCAGTGTGGAAGTCGACAAGGAGGTATGGCTTTGTTGAGGTGTATGTTGCTGTTTTGTTGGTTGGGCCGAGTCTGAAAGGCATTTATAAGGTTTGAAGTTTGTTTTGACATGCGTTGTCTAAAGTTGAAAAAGTTCAAATTGATCGTTTATTGCACAAATTCAAAACATAACAAATTAAGCATTGCAAGTTTGATGGTAAGCTTGATAGTTAACATTGTTATGACGAGTGAAGAGGGCATAGGTGAAGATGCCAAAGAGGTCAGCTTCCTGCTGGGTCAAATCGGGGCAGTTCTGACGGGCACGCTGAATGGTAGAAGCGGCCTGGCTGCAGGCTCCTTGGATTCCACTGCCTGAGGCACCAGTGTTGACGTTGCCGCCGTTGAGGAGGGTCTGCAACGGGATGGCCGACGAGTAGCAGTTGAAGAGGGTCGTGAAGTTTTGACGGTTGTTGGTCGTGCAATCGGTGTTGAAATCGTTGATGGCGAGAACGATGTCACTGCTCATCGCGTTACTCGGCTAAATATACATCATAAGAACACATTTATCAAAAGTAAAGCTAAACTTACGCAAGAGCCTTGGATGCATTGGGTGATGCTGGAAAGAGCTCCATTGACGACGGCACATTGCTCTAAAGAGATAAAACAGTCAAATGGAATAGTGAAAAAAATCGACTTACGGAATTCCGAAGGAACATTAGCCAATTGGTTCGAATTAGCCGTTTGCCAAACTCCAGCCCGCGCAAACAAGCACATCAATCCACAGATGGCACTGCCAGGCGCGTTTCTCATGATAGCGGTAATGAGCAGGCTGTAATCAGCCGTGACGACGCTACCCATGGCGATGAGGCAAGCGAGAGCCAAGACAACCTTGAAGGACGACATTGTTGAAGGTTTGATGCGATTCCAACTTCAGGATATGGTCTACTCATGCCGAAGAACTTTGCTTTTATACTTACCTGCGCACCGGAACTTCTTTGACAACCCTCGAAACAACCCCTTTCACGTTATTAAACAAACAAAAAGTGTGCTCTCCGTGAACTGTGTACCGTCATCTTGAAGATACACGAAATCCAAGTGCAAAAAACCAGGAACCACCCAGCTTAAAACATGTTTTTCACTCTAACGGGACACATTTTACCTGCGGAACTGCGCGGATGAACGCGCGTAGTTTGTGGGGTGGGTTATTCTTAAAAGTTGTTCTTTTCCCAATGTGTCAATATTTGGGGATGATCAATGCTTTTCAATGTCATCATCAAACTATGAAAGTTTAATGGAACCAGAAACAAGTGGGCACAAACCTGGCTAGACGGGTAGAATCCAGAGAGTTGCCGTCGTAGAGATCGAGGACGTCAAAGTTTGGATCGATGTCAATGGGTCCGAAGGTGATTGAGATGGTTTCGGTGTCAGTATCGGCTTGAAGGTGGTATAAGCAATTGAGAGCGGTGCCAAATCTTTGGGGATAGCCGGGGGAAGCGATCTGGAAGGCATTTTTGGAGGGCAATTTTTACTTACGTAGTGACTTACAAGTCCAGAACTTTTGAAAACATTTGGATCCGGGCAGAAGTACGGATTACTCGGAGCCGGCGTGCCGATCCATGGCACTACTGTAGTCGGGTTTTGAGCTGGGGACAATGTTGGCCCAGTATACGCTAGAAAACAACTTTTCCACCCTACAGAATCTTAAAAAGACTAACGCATAATCTCCGGCTGAAAATATGCCATAAACCCAGTAGCCACAGTCGGACCTGCCGCGCTGACAAATCTCATCAGCATCTTATTCGATGTAGCCGTCGTAAAACTCTGATTCACGACTGCCGACCCCGATTGAATTCGAAACAAAAGCGGGTATCCGCTATGTGGGCCATCGAAAATATCAATGTAATCCCCCCATTCTAATGAAAAGTTCTGGAACGTCACGCTGACGTAATACTTATCAACGACCAACAATGAATCGCATTCAATGCTCGCAGGATATGGATTGGGATAATTTGGCGATTTCACCTGGAAAGTGGCATTAGATTTTCCCAAATTTCAAATTTCATACAGTTTCGGAATTGAAATACTCGTAATTGCAGTTAAATGGTGGCACTATAGTGGCAGGTGTTGAACCTGAAGGCGGCAGAACAGTCGAAACCGGCGTTGTGGAAGCTAAAATTCAAATGATGACTAAAAATTTGTTTTTTTCAAAGCATACCTGGTGTAACACAAGCGAAAGGCAGCACAGATTCGCAGTCGGTATTCAACCATTTCGGTGCAAGTTGTCCGCTGAGAAAGATTTCGACACAATTTCCGAAGCTTGCAACATTGGCTGTAATAAATATATTTTTAAAGGCGGTAAAATTAAAGTGAATGTGACCTGGACTGAAGTTGGCGTAGTTTGGTGAGGTGCCATCGACCCATGAATACGTTTTAGTGTTTGGATTGTAAGTTAGACCGAGATAGGCATTGAGATGGCCATCGCCAGAAGCTGACATTACTTTTTGGTAGATGAGATTTTGCTGAAACAAAACCTCATTATGGCAAAAAAATCTTAATTTTAATGAAATTTTTACTTCATCGTTTTCGATAATAGCCAACTGTGCACCCCTTGACTTGCAAACAGCCTCAGCATTGGCAAATTTGGCGGCATTATTATTCACAAACGGCAAATAACATCGATTATCTTTTTCAAGACTAAACCCGGAAGCACAGTAATATCCTGGGGATGGCACAGTTGTCGCAGAAGTAGTGACAGTTGCCGCCTTTTGGCAAATGACACCCTTATCAAAGTTGCAGTCGGCCGATTCCCAAAACCCGGCATGACTTCCAGATAGTTTCATCGTAGCACATGCACCTTCAGTCACATCAGGTTTACCATCGATCCAATTAGCGTAATTTAATGTGGTGCCGTCGTTCCATTTACAGCTGCCATCAGGTTGACATTTTAATCCGAGCCAAACTTGCATCTTTAAGTCAGTTGCCAGTTTTTGAACTTCCTCATTTGTGAGCTTGTTCAAAATTTTTGGCACTTGGCCACCGTCAGTGTTGCATCTTGTTACGGCATCGTCGAAAATGAGTGCTGCAGCCGCATACTAAAATTAATATTTGTGATGTTTACCATTATATCAACTAATCAAACCTCGTAACAATTGCTATCACCACCGTCTTTCCATCCAGCCGCATTATCACAAGACAAACTTATAATCGGTGCCGATGTCGACATCGTACCAACCGGTACAGGGGTAATAGGAGGCGTATCTCCATTGGCTTTTTGACAAACAACACCCTTCTTTGTATCAGCATCACACCCAACTGATTGCCATCTACCCGTTCCATCAGCAATTGTTAGCGCGACGCATTTGCCATTGATAGCATTTGGATTATGGCCTAACCAAAAGTCAAATCCACCTCCCATATCCGATCCATCGTCCCATTTACAGTTCAAATTGTCATCACAACTTGCACCAAGCCAAACATCTGAACCCATATAATCTGCCGACTTTTTCACTTCAGCGTTGGTCGCAGCGTTTAGAACTTTTGGCAAATGAAAACCATCATCGCAGGACTTGATTGCGTCATCGTGTGCCGCAGAATTGGACCCGATCTGACATAAATGTATACTTTAATGACAGTTGACCGAAGATTTGATTACCTTGTAACAGTAGCCGTCCTTTCCATCAACGGATGGCACTGGGCATGCTCCAAATGCAATATCAATACAGTTGCACAAAATTAGACAAAACAGCGATATACGATATTTCATTCTGACGACAACTAAGTTGAACGAAAACTACTACGCTGATGTGAGTTTTCTTCATATTTATTTCGTTGAAGTGATACTGATAAGCCAAGGGGTGTTTTAACCGATTTAAATCGGATTAACAGTGATAATGGTCAAAGTCTTCCGCCTAACACCTACGTTTTTTCAGATAAAAAATGACTAATGCAGTTGATCAAGAATTGATTTTTGAGTGTTTTGGATGGATTAACTGTATGTTTTCTGCTGGCATTTACGCATAGTTTAACTGAAAGGTTGTCAGAATAGAAAAAACTTCTGAGTGAGGACGCGTTATTCCCACCGACACTCACAAATCATTTTGTGTTTTTGTAAAGACCCGGTGACCTTTGGTCACCTATTTAATTAGTACTTTTAAAGTCACCCATCAAGTCGTTCAATGGCTGCACTAATAAAAACGTGGAAACACTTAATTCTTTCAAAAGACTCCCCGGAATCGCGTTGTTTTGGTGAGAAAATCAAGTATAAATGCGTAACAGATCGTGGACAACTGCAGCCATCATTTGATAGCTGTATCATCGTCATGAACAAGCTTCTGTTAGTCTGTTTGGTCGTTTTTAGCTGTGCATATCTGAGTTATGCCCTCGAAGAACGCCCAAAACTCCGTTTGGGAGTTGACATATTGCCGATAGACCATCCTGTTGTCAAGGTAAAAAGTTTAGTATGAGATTAAACCTAATGATATTTATATAAAGGCAATCAAACATTTTGCCACGCATACATACAACGAACAAAGCAATGATGGGCGTATCTACGTCGTGAAGAAGGTATTTGAAGCCCGAAAAATAGTTCTGCCTGGGGACCACTATTCCTTGGATGTCGCTTTTGCCCCGACGAACTGCTTACAGGTTGATTTTACACCAAATTGACTGTGGCATAATAATTGTTTTCAGAATGAACGAAAAAAGAAAAAGTTATGCATCATTGAACCAAACGGAAAAGAAACGAAAGTTACTATTAATCTGAGCCTCAAGGCTAACAAAGAAGTTGAAAATATTGATTTTGAATAAGTTCCAATAGTTTTGTATTGTGACACTTACTTGAAAATAATAAAACAAATGAAAATCTTGTAAAATCGCATTTTCGGGTCTCTGACAAACGAAGGAAGTGGTCGAAATAGATTTGAATTAAAAAGAAGTAAATTTGAAATCATCAAATTTCAAAATTTTTTGGTTTACTCCGAACTAAACGGTTTTGCGTTGTGATACATGCATATAATAAAGCAAATCCCCGAATTTCCAAAACTTCCATCCAAAATTTCCAAAACATTATCCCGATTGCACTTTGCGACAACAAAGAAAGCGATGACGCATCCTTCGGACGTTCTACGCGAACTTGGCTCCGACAAAAGACGACGAAATCCGACTTCCGGTCATACTTTGTACCTTGTGCCAGCCAGCATGAATGCGCACAAACCAGGCGCCGTATTAGACGAGTTGACAGATCCCGCGCGACGAATTTGATTTCTTGACGTCATCGATAGATCTGATAGATGATAGAGCCATAAACAAAGAGAAAGCGATAAGATCATTATAACCAGCGTCATCGACAAGGATCGCCGTCTATCACTATGCTTTATGTAGTGTGTTCGAGCCGTTTCCGAAAATGGACAAAACAAAAAGCTGAAACTACTGCCAAAAACAATTAAAAACGTATCTCTGACTGTTTCACATTCATAGAACCGTAATTACTGGTGTTATTTTGAAAAATAATAATGTCGACGTAACGAAGGTTTGATAATAGCCGTGAGAGCTTTGCAAAAAATGGTATTAGGCTACATTTTTTGAGTTGGATTTAGAATGGATTGTTAACTGTAATGTGAATTTTTGCATAACAATGTATTTTTTTATTTTTTGCATGTAAAACATGAATTAAGATAGTTGGTTTCGTTGTTTTTCGCTTCCAGAACCACTTGATGTCATTCTTATTATCATTTCAAAATGTTTTTTCGTAGCCAGGAATGTGAAGATCACTAAATCACTAAAAACCGATCAACAAAAATCAGTTTTACCATTGTTGTCTGCATCTACAAACAAACTTTTTCAATTGCTGGAGTCATGTAGTTCAACCTGAAAACACACTAACACACTCTGCGCAAATAAACATGTGCACATCACCATGAAGTGCGTTTGGAACTTTTGCTCTGATGGACCCTTTTGACTTTCTTATTCATAGATATGTCATGACCACCATAATAGATATGACAGAGATCACGTTATCAGTTTATGTAGACCCCCAAATTTTCAATGATTTTTACGACTAGACCTTCTTGATTTTCAAATGTTGCAAACACGTCGACGTCATGTGCGCGACCTGGTTGATGTCTGCAAAAGATGCGCAGAAATGATAATCAACGCCACCAAAACAAAGAACGCTGAATCACATGCAAAACAGGTCGATCGAGGCCGATTTATAATAATTATGCGAATGCGACTGCGACTGACAGCGGCACAATCGTGCACATCGGGGCAACATGGCGCACAAGTTTTGAAAGATCTTTCTCTGCGCGGGCGCGATTGTATCAAAAGTAGAGCAGAGCGGGCAATTCGTTGAATACATGGCGCACGAGGGGCTATTTTTAGTATCGAAGATGATGGATGTTTCCGTGAATAAGCCCCAGAACTGAAAACAACATGCAGGTTTCTTCTTTACATGTGGATTTTGTGATTGATTGCTCCCACGTTTGATCAAAGTGCAGTGTCAAGATTGTCTTTTTGTTCTTTAAAGGTTATCATCATGCGTGATGAATGCAATAATGACAAAAAATAGAAATTGTCAGCATAAGATTACATTTAGTGATGCAAAAAGTGCAAGTACAGGAAAGACAGTACCAACAGCCCTCCAATATCCATAGTTTTGACTGTTCTTTTCACTGCACGCACAATTGGACAAATATAGAAACCCAGAGGCCTAATTATCCAAGAAAATTCAAATCTAAACCTGTACTTTTGTACGCATATCAGAATTTTGTCTGCGTTACTAAGCATTTGAACCTGTATCCACCTTCTGGTAATCCCCTAATTGCAATTCACTATTATGACAAATTGAACTTGCTAGAATTATATAATCAGCTTACAAGAGAGTAAAGCGTGGGGCTGTAATGGAAATTACGCAAAAAAACAGTGTCGTCTAGACGTATACACAGAAATGGCATTTGCATGGCACTGTCGACTACCGTTTTTCCGTCTTTATTGAAATAAGACTTTTGCCAAAAAACAAATGCGGAAAAACAACTTCTATTTGAACTTCCGAACAAAATATTCTTCCGGCAATCAGTTGGTGCTAAGTGTTACCATTTATAGATGACTCCAAACCAGTTAATAGGCATAGGTAACACACTTCAATGACTTCCGGTCATGACACATGCTGAGAAAATGTTGCCGGAAATTATCATTATTCTTCTCACGCTTGTCAAATGTTTTATTTTTGTCGCTCCCTGGAATTTTTTTCAAACCGTTTATCGTTGGACTGATTTTTCTTATCTGTTTTCGTTAGATTTTAATTATAGTTATTCAAAGATACAAAATGATAGCAATTCTGAAATTGGTTTATTTACGCCTTATGCGGGGGGTTTTAGTTTTGGTTCAAACTATGCCCCCGCCTGCAAGTTTGAAGACTTCTGTGCAGTGCTTAAACTAATTGCTTATCAACAAAAGTACAAAATGATTCATTTGAATTGTTTGAAGGCAAATATTTACTTCTTATTTTAATACCTTTTTTGTTTTTGAATAAACATAACATGCGTAAACAGTTTTTGTATAAAGCGTTCTTTTGTTTTAGAAAGTGGATTAAAATATACTTGTTTACACTGTAAAAACTTTACAGTATTTTGTGATGTCATTTTACATTCGTATAG
>KB455336.1:249543-272161 GCA_000341325.1 Panagrellus redivivus | reverse complement strand
TATGGTAATTAGAATCCTCGAGAGAATCTGAATCCCTTCCAGAAAGATCATCGGCTCCAACACTTAACCTTTTTAAACCAAAAAAGGCCGCAGGCAAGAAAGACGAAATGCGTGCCTAAAGCACACTCAATGAAAAAAAGTTCTAAGATGATTTGTTTCCGCATTTTAAGAACCCTTCCTCGCAAATATACTCGTGCCAAAAACAGCTTATGGCATCAATATGTCATATGAATTGCAGCTCGTCGATTACTTGAATGTAAGAAGCGTCAAAACCGTTACGACCATAAAGTCGAGTGTGCCGAAGACATTTCAATAGTCTTTTCGACCGGTTATTCTGAGAAGTCAAATATAATACATAAACTTTTACACATTTTGTTGCCTTTATTTGTTGTCTTCTGCTAAATTTGTCACTTTGAACCACCTATTTTTGCAAAAACTAAAATGAATGGTGTCATTGACACCCCTTTGTTAGAATTCCACTCACTGTTCTCCAAACTCGTGCCCCTTTTTTTAAAACATGTGTGAAATTGCGCGATGTTGTGAGGCATATCATTTGCACCAAGTAAGTATAAAGTAAAATATGACATGTAGAAGCTTTTGAAATTGACCGTTCTTTCCTTCCTTTGCGACTATTCTAATAAATGCTTTTGCTTTTCAAATTGAAATCGCGGAGGGTTGAAAAACAAGTGGGTCTACTTTTTCGCAAGGTAATCTATCTCGTTCGAATGATTGATCCATTTCCCACCTTTCACCAACACTGCCATCTGCCATTGTTATCGATATCCGCATTGAGTTTGGGGATCCATCCGTTAGTAACTCATAGCATTGCGTGTTTTGTTAGTTGGTCGCGTTGGGTTTTCAAGTTGTTTTTTTATTTTTGGATGTAAAAAGTTAACGAAAACGGAAAGGTTGTTTTACGTTTTAATTTTATTAAACTATATTTTTGTTCAAAATGCCAGTTTTTAGTTTTAAAATTTGAAAAACTTTCTAATAGCTATAAAATAGAATTCCATTGAAAAAGTTTGCCATATTTAATTTTTTGCAAATTATTTGAATTTACAATCAACACTTTCAGAAATGGACCAATTAGCAACCCTGATAACCTCCCCGACACCCCCAGTATCGCAAATCAGCTATCGTGAAGCATTGTTCGATGTTTTACGTCAGAACCGCCTCAATGGCAGCAGTAACGACCTGCTGCCACTATCGCTTGAGGCGTCGCCAGCCTCTTCGTTCAGGTTTGTGCAAATGTTGGTTTAGCTCATGCCTCTACGTACTTCTTGTTATTGCTTCGAAAGTTCTCAAATGGAGGTCCACTAACTCCATCCACGAGGAAGAAGATTTGAAGCTACGAAGCTTCGCATGTGATTACTATGTGGCTTGTCTTGGCTTGTCCATCCTTGTTGATAATTTGTGATAATTTTTGGGTGGTGGTGGAAAGTTGCTTACTTTACAGATGAAGGCATTTTCTTTACGACTTCAAATGGCTTTCATTGGCATACGTAGTCTCAAGCAAACTTTTGGCTAATTAGCATTTTTGAACAGATTTACGTTTTTCGTTAAACTTTTTGATCAATCCCATGTTTGTATGCCGGTGTAATTCTTTTGCTTGAATTTATCAGATCGACCTTAAATATCGAATTTTGAATCTTTTTGCCTTTCAAAATCCCTTTTCAAACCTCTTCAAAGAAACACGAGATATGTATCAATCCTTGTATCCCCCCATAATTACATTCCTTTTTCCATGTTATTGGTAGTATGTATATTCAGTATGCCGCCCCAGCACTACCACTCCTTGACTGACATCCCCCAGGCGGAGGACGGCATCGCATTACAATCAGTGCGTATAAAAAGTTTTCATCATTCATCCGTTGGAGGCCACATAAAAAGTGACGTCCGCTCAAATTGCAAACTGCCATGGCATCAAGACTTTCTGTCAATGCACTTTGCCACGGGAAAAAAGATCTGCAACTTCACAGCCCCATCCATTTTGTCACTCGATCTCGACCTGGATCTCGTGTCCAACCCGGAGCCGCTAACAAACATCTGTCTTACGTTTTTTTTTTGATTTTGCACTTTGCCGTAATGTTACTTACTTTCGGAGCCAAATCTTCTTTCACTGATCATGTGGACGTGTGTTTTCGCTTAAAGTTAAAATTTGAGAAAAAATGCTAGTCTATGGTAATCAATTTTGATTAATTTATTGGCCATGGTTTTCGCTTAGTCATTTTTTTAGCAACAGTTGGTTACTTTTTACGTTTAAACGTGCACATTAGAATACGTTTGAATGCAAATGTTGAATGTTTCCAAGATTAATGGGCCAGTGATTTCAAGTTTTGTGGGCGGCGTTTTGCTAATTCACAAAAATAGAAGTTTCTTGTTTTATGAAGTATTCGCTGTTTAAAAAGCTTTTTTGAAAATTTCTAAACTGTGTTTTTTTGGTTTTTTGGTATACCACAAAAAAAGTTCACATTGAAAAAAACTATGGCAATTTGTAAACCTCTGACATCAGCTAAAAGTCTCAAATGTCTCATTTGTCTCCCATATCCACGTTTTTTTCCTTATACAAACTCCAAACATGGGTCCAAACTGCCTTTTTTCATCCTCCAACGCCTTTTCTGAACCAAAAAAGTAGTAAGTAAACTAAAGTTTTCAGTTTTCAGCAACGGCAACGTAGCACCGACGTCCACGTCAACCGCGATGCATTCAAAAGATTACACCGATGGCCCGGGAGAGCTGGATATGCTTATTGGCTTCTTCCTGATGAACATTGGGTGTATTGGTGAGTTTTGGTTTCTATGAGCTTGTTTTCTCAGCTGGAAAGTAAAACTTCAAAGAACCATAATTTCAAAACAAATTATTGTCATCTGTTTTAGCGATGCCTTTGAAGAGATTGTTTGTCTCGTGATAATAACAATAATTGGCTTTTAGGGTTCTTCCTCGGCTTCGGAATGTGCGTTATTTGCAGCTGTGTGCGTCGACGACCACGTCTTTTCAACCAAAAGACGGCGGATTCGAAGGCGTTATTGCCGGAAAAACTTTCAAAAAGCAATTCGCCGACATCGTTTCAAAGTGGATCTGTTCGAGCGCCATCGGTTAAGCCTACATTTAAATCCATTGGGAATCGGATGATAACCGATAAAAAGTATAAACAACTCGCGGTCGATGGTCCTGGGCGGAAGCCAAGTGCAACGATCGAAGTTCACGTGCCATCGAGACCGGGGTCCCGGCGATGCAGTGCCGTTGTGAGTGTCGAAACTGACAAACTACTTGATGAACCCATTACCGCTGTAGAAGAACCACCAAAACCAAAACCTATCGATCCCCGACGAAACGGATCCTGCCGATCTGTCCAAATGCCGCAGAACGCAAAAATTGTTGGCAAAACGTTCTCAATGCCAACGACGCCAGCCTTGTGCCACAATTGTCATCCAGCAGAGTCCATTGATGCCAATCACGTTTGCGATTGTGACTGCAACAAAAGTGAGAGCAATGATGGGACAATTGAATCAAACTTGAAGGGCGACAACGAAAATGGAAGAAAATCAGAGAGCAGCGTTGCCATTGTGGTCGATGAAACGGAGGATGACCCAGAAGAGCATTCCGTGATTCGTGCTAATCTTTTGGGGCCTTTGAGTTTCGATGACTTGTATTATACGTAATTTTACGATTTTTTGTTTTTGTAACGGGTAATCCGCAAATGTATGTCTTTGTCGTATGAATATAAATTTTTGTTTAAAATAAGCAAAATTAATAAGTGGAAAACGGTTTTTAACCGTTTTTAGAACATTTGAATGTATTCTGTGCTCAACGATACTGCACATTTCACGCAGCAAACTGGCACGTTGCATGCAGCAAACTCGCACCTTGCACGCACATTTCCGTCAAAAACATCCATTTTTCCGCTTTTCTTTCTCAAATTTGCTTTCCAATCATCTCAATCAAGTATTTGTCTATATATTTCTCAACATTTTGCATCATATCACACCAACAAAGACCAAAATACGTACAGTGATCATTAATGTGATTTCTTTAAAACGATACGAAAGAGCTCTAGCGATCCGGAAGCGAAGGAAGTTAAAGTTATGAAAAACTATCGTCGACTTGACGGTGGAAAGACGTGGGAAGAAGGTATTACAATTTATCAAAAAAGAACAAAGGCATATTACCATGGTGAACAGGTTGAACATCACAGGGGGTACATATTTATGAAAGAATCTGTAAAATATGAACGAAGTCTAACAATCAATAGAAATCTGAATATGAAAACTACACCGAAAGATTAAAGAAAACGCTACCACGTTTTTATTTGACAGTAACTTATTACGAAACCGAGTTTAAACAAGACACAGGGGACAAATTTGGGGGGAAAGATGGGGGGAAATGTGAAAGAATCCACAACTTTTATGTACACATTCACCGGGTGCGCACTCAGAAATTCAAGGTTGACAATATTGTCAAATAAATGATGTCTTAACACATCACAAGAATAAACTAAACGAACTAAATTGTAAAAAGAAGGCAGAAAAATAGGTTCACAGGGTTCGAGGGTATTTACCACGTTAAGTTACAGTAGAAAAACGTCTCTCCTCTGACAAGAACAACAAAAATAAAACCTTCGCATTCCCCTAAAAGTTAAAGTTAAAATCACAGTAAGATCACAGTACGATACGCCTTTTGGGTATAGTAAGAAAATACAATCTATTGAAATTACATATATTTAAAAAGAAAAACTAGACGAACTCTGTATGTATATGAAAGAAGTAAATCATAGAAAGATCTAACCGGGAAGACGACTAACAACACAGGGGTTTGTAGAAAGAGTTAACCGGATCCAAAGCTGACACCGAGCCTTTTATAGAGATTTGAGGATGCAAAGAGGCTGCCGAGAAACAAATAAACGGGGATTACATTTGAAAGGAAAGCGTATATGAGTATATGTTGTACGGGTATAAAGTAGTCTAAAGTCAACGGGTTTTGTAAGGGTATACGGTAGTGATGTATATAAATGGAAGAAAAAATGAGGGTAAATGGGCGGCTGAAAGATTTGGGGTAACTTAAAAAGAGAATTTAAACGTATTCGAATCGTGGTGGTGATAAGGGTTGATTGTGGTTGTGTACAATTGGAAGAAGGTAGGTAGTTTTTTTTTAAAGTTTACGACGAAAAAAGTGTTTAAAACAATTTAGTGGATTCGAAAGAACGAGGGATTTAGGTTGTTGCATTTGGTACAGTACATGTGGAGGGGTGGGTGAATATACAAAAAGGTAAAATCTTTCAACCAGTGCATTAACCGGGATTTTTAAAACAGAAAAACCGCAGGAGAAGGTTTGCGGGGGTGTTGGCTACATAGTGCCATGAAAGCCCATAGAAGGAAGTTTGAAGATTGGATCGATACGGCAGTCTACTTGGTTGCGACGAGTTCGGATGCTTCGGTCGCTTCCATGTCGTCGTCATCGACCGCGATGTACTCATCCTTGGCATCGGACGGATGTTCGGTGGCATTGGCAGCGTTGCCGGTCATGTGCAATGCCTGAAATCCTGTATTTGAAACACTTTTACCGTAATAGGCTAAATCTAACTAACCTGGAGCCAGGTTAAGACCATTTGGTTCGTCTTTGCTTGATGACTGTTGGAGGAAACTGGCTGCTTGCTCAAGGCTAGAAGCGAGTCGGCATCAGCGAGAGAGACTCCGGTAGTAGCTGGAAGTGTAACAGGCGGACTGGTCGTTGTCGACTTGATCGGGCTGGGATCCGACTTCCGGGGGCTGTTATTGTTGAATTTGGAGGTATTCAAGTTGCTGACGACGACACACTTCCGCATGTGCTTCTCCAAAGTTGAATGGACGCTGAACGGCATGCGACAGATGCTGCAGTGGTAGGTTTCCTTGCCGGATTGGCCATGGGTACGCATGTGCCGGGTCAGCTTACTCGACTGAGCGCAGGCGTAGGAACACAGCTGGCACTTGTACGGCTTCTCACCGGTATGCGATCGCAAGTGGACGATGAGGTTGGACCGATTCGTGAAGACCTTCATACAGAAATTGCATCTGTCCTTCTTCGACTTTGAATCCCGTCGAGCAGCAGGCTCCGCTGGCTCGTTATCATCGACAACAATAATCTTGTCTTCGTCATCGACTTCAGGCTCGCCGGCGGTGACGGAGTTGTGGCGAGACTTCGGCGATCCGAAGGCACTGATGTTCAGCGCGCTACAGCTTCGTCGGCTGTCCAGATGCATTCTCGGGACCTTGGCCTGTGTCGGACCACCAGTGCCAGAAATCGGCGATGTCGACGTCGCATTGATGGGAGAACCATTAGCGTGATGGCTCGGCGTCACTGAAGGAGACGCCCGTCGACGAAGACCCGGACTCGGAGGGATCATCGGGGTCGAGGGTGCCGTCGTTGGGGTTTGGAGCTGGCTTTGGTTGAGCAGGCTGTTCGAATTCGACACATTGACATGCCTCAAAACGTCCTCCAAACTCGGCGCCAACGACGTTGCAGTTTGCATCATCGGCGACTTCACAGCGCCAGCCAGATTTGCCAGAATCGCTGAAGCAGAGTTGTTTCCCATGCCATTCGACTGCTGCAAATTCGTCAACGGTGAAGCCGTCGAAGTGGACAATCCCAATAATGCCGCTGCTGCTGTATTCGGATTCAAGTAATACGACTGCATCGCCTGGAACAGCTCCGGCTGGAAGCTTAAGCCCACATTCGAAGTCGGTGGAGCGGGTTGAGTATTCAAACCGAGGAAATTTCCATTTTGAGCCTGCATCAAGTCAGACAGACCCGCCGCAACATTGGCAAACTGCGTCTGAACTTGATCATCATACGCACTGCTAGATGAGATGCGTCTCAAATGCTCGGCAGCATCCAACTCCGCTTGTGGATCGGCAGCCTTGGCCATGTCCATCAATCGCTTCGAACAGAAAACTTCCATATCGAAGGCAGACTTTGGCGGTGCCACACTGAACGACTTCGAAGTCGTCAACGTAGGCCGTTCTGGGGTCGGTGTCGCAAAGGCGCTCTTCGGCTGCGGTCTCGCCAACATCGGCGAATCGCATCGTGGAAAATCGAAGGTGGGCAGATTCTCTTCTGTCACTCTCAGACCATGGGCGCGGAAGACGTGTTCTAAAAGCTGCCAGACATCGGTGCATTTCCGTTTACACGAGTGGCACGTGATTTCGCCGAGGGAAGCGGCTGCTTTTCTGTCTGTTTCGTTGATTCTTGAGGTTGCTGCAAAGGAATTTCATTATTGTTTCACTTTTGCAACTTTTGTCTTCAAAATTTTGTTTGCATCGCACCTCCAAAACACTCTATCGCAAATATTGATAAACCGTGATCACTCTCCAAATTTACGTCGCTGTACGCTTGCCCTATACAAACACGTGGTCCCAATCCAGAACAAAGGGAGCGTCTTATCACGCATTCTAGCCAAGTTGATCATCGCTTAATAGCCCATTCAAAGTTCTGTTTATCACTTTTTTGCGCTGTCCATTGTTCTGTCATGCCCTTTCTAACTGCCAACTGATAACTAAGTGACCACGCTTGCCATCTCCAATCCTACCGTAACCTTATAGGCCATTTTTAGCCATGAACTTATCGAAACTTTCAAAAAGTGAGACGAAAGTGGACCCGCTTGTCCAAATACCGATGTAAATTTCAGGGCCGACAATCCTTTGCGTCGGTTTTTTTGCGTCTGATGTGAGTCCTCGTTTCCGTGACCAGAAACCGGATTCAGTCCTCCAAAGAGGGCCCGCTCCATTGTATACGCAATGTACGCTCAAGCGTTTGTTGTCCTTGCCACCCCCGCCGTCACTTGTCATCGGACCGGAGGGAGCTATTGCGAAATCACTCGACCAATCGGCCTTTGAGGGGCGCGGAAGGAAAAAAAAGTGAAAACTTGTGTGGCTCAAAAGTGAAATTGCGGCGGCTGAGCCGTCGCTCGCATGGCCACGATTGTTGCATAACGACAATTTGTCTTTTTTGAAAGTGAATACGTCAAAAAGTAAATACGATTCGACGGAAATGGACCGAAAAAAGCAAAAGGAATCGAAATATTGTCATTCAGAACGGAACGCCAAAGTGCCTTGGCATTCAGAACACAACGCCAATAGATACCAATTAGTGATTCTTTTCTCGTTCTTTCATCTTTTTTCGATGTTTTTTGGTAATGTTCGATGGATGATTCAGGAATTTGCCCAGTATAATTGCTGACCCTGTCCCGAAATTTCCCTTTCGTTCGCCATGTAATGCCGATTCAAAAACAAGTTATGCGTTGTTGAAATGGAATGGCGACGACGACCATCGTCCTCTCTCCCTCTGTAGCGCGTGACCACGAAAGTGAATTGCGCAAGTTCCAGCCGCATCGGAGCCGACCAGGCAGGGCCTCTTCAACATGCAATGTGCATTCAGACCCCCGAAGGTTAGGGCGTCTGTTTTTTGGCGCCAAAATGATGCGGACGAAAACCACACAAAAGTTTAATGGAATGAAAGTCGAAAAATCACTTGGAGAGGGTCCCTCGCTTGCTTGCTTCCTCGCCTCGCATGTGCAACAAAAAAGCAAAGCAAAACGCCGACGGCTGGCTTTGCGGAAAGGGTCGAGTTGACGGACCCCATAACGTTTCTGGTGTGTCAACAAGGGGTCAGTCTTCACGTTGTTGCGTCGTCGTCGTCGGGAGGGTAACAGCTGCCCCGTGATTGCGGTCGGGTCTGTCGCAAACAAAGTTTCACGTTTTCCAGTCAGCGAGCAATGCCCACTACCTACAGCGAAGAAGAAGCAGACACAAAAAAGTGAGTGAGGTCTCCACCGAAGCCTGATAGCCCCTCGGAGCTGTGGCTCCATTGTTGATTCCCCCCTTCTCCGGGAGTGAGAGCGGCGGCTCCACGGCAAACACGTCGTCCATCGAAACGAACAATCGCGCTGTGTGACTCTTTTCCGGAGGCCCCCGAGGCCGACGGATGTTTGCGCAGTGCTTTACTGCCGGTGTTGCGCGACAGCGGCCTGGCTCCAGCGCAATGGCCAAGCCTGTGTCAACAGAAGTTTTTTTCTAGTCCTTTCTCTTCTTTGCGTTTCCCGTCAACCCCGCGGCCCTCAGGATGTATGTGGTCTCGGAAATTCCATCCATCCATCCAAACTGATGGCAAGTCAGTCGCCAAAAAAAACTCGACCCGCAAGTGACCTTTGACGCACCGGACAAAGACTACGCAAAAGCCCCAAAAATTCGTCAGAAGCCATTCCAGCCCAAAACGATGACTCACCAATGTCAGAAGTGTCGATGCCGACTTCTCGTTTCACGTTACGGTGATCGAGCAGATGGCTCGTTGGGCGTCGATTCAGACGCGTAAACGCGGCCGCATCTGTACCCGGCGGACTGTCGACAATCATTGACGTGATGTCGTCAGAGGGTGTCTGTTTGCCGTCACATCGGGTCATCTGAAGATAGAAGGTAGTCATTTTTCATTACGATCGGGTCCCAAATTCCGAAAATAGCCTCAGGGTGGGTGTCTCTGTCTCACCTTATGCTCCATAAAGATCGCAAATTGCGTAATCGGAAACTCAGAACTACAATCACCACATATTATTATATCCCTTCGTGGCGCATGTGATACGGTGACATCAGACGACGAGGATTCACTGGGTGTAACGACGTTCGCATTACGATGGGGACCATCGTCTTTGGACTCGTTCATAGCATCGATGGATTCGACGCCCGAGTCAGAGGATGCCATCGGCGTGCCTAAAACCAATCAAATTACTCAAATTACTCACAATTCTGATTCAATCATCCCCCAAAACTAATGTAAACTGATAATGACCACCCCTATCACACCCGCCTGTCTGCCATGTCTAAAAAAAGCAACAATCAAACAAAGAAAAATATAAAAAAAGACCGGCAGACAGGCCCTGCCTAAGATTAAAGGGAAAGAAATGACCCATACATTGCTTATCAGCCGTGAGGAAGCACCCAGGCTCGAGGGCTTTTATCATTTGGAGGTAGAGGGCTTCAGAGATGTCGTCCATGGACTTGAAAAAAAAGAACTGTTGCAATTGGACACGAACAGTTTCAGGAAGGAAATCGGGCTACGTGAAAACGTGAAAAACAAAAGTGATAGCGCGAATGACAAAAAAGAAAATTGTTGTTTATTTTCGAAAAAATGCGCGAACGAGTGGCGAGTGATCAGAAGCGACCAGCCGACCATCGTCAGTGAACCCGAATGTGCGGGGGGACATTCAAGGTCAAATTTAGACTACTGGCCGGCAGGGGCAGGTCGGCATCAAAAACAAAAATTGAACAGTCAACACACGTCGAAGGCCTTCCTTTGAGGCTAAAAAAATCACTTGCGCAACACTGAAATTCCGGCAGGCTGACGGTCGCCTGACCAATCCCGCCCTCCGGGGTTGGGGTGTCAAAGGGTGCTTCCGACCACCCGAGCTGATGGATGCCAAAAGTGGGCGGAGCTTAGGATCTAAGTTGAGTGAATGCGCGAGTTGATCGTCCGCGTGGGAAGCCCGCCCGGAAGGACAAACCTCCCTCTGGCTGACTTTCGGGTCGGGTCGGCCTGGGGTTAACTAAGATGTTAAAGATCACAAAGCGACCACCCGCTTCCTGCAGGCAAACAGGCAGTCACACGGGAGGAGGGGGACCAGCGGCCAGCTAGACGACGGGTGGCCGTGGATTCGGCGAGCCATGGCGTACGGTAAGGATCACACAATACTCGAAACGAGAGAAAGGAAAACAATATTAACGTGAAAGCCTAGGCCTTCGACCTCGTGAAAGGTGTTTGACGGTCCACGTCTTGAAACATTTCAAAACGTCAAAAAGCCAAGCCAGGACAACGTTTACCTGTGTTTTTTTCTTGCAAGACACTGTCAATATTTTGCACGTAGTGTCCGATTGGTCGAAAATAGCCCTGTTTATCCTGAACGGAAGAGGACATTGCTCGAACACCTGGGTTACGGTGGTCACAGGCCTGACGTGAAAAGACGTAAACAACTTTTGGGTCAAAAAAGGACGTGATTGAAGATGCGTGATAGGATAAGCGTGGTCATTATAGTATTACCTTGTAGTTTCGCACTCTTACAAAACCCATGAATCGAATCGTCAAAAAAGCTAAACCAACCCCCTTGTTTATCAGCAGCACTCGAAGTGGCCGGATCAGCCACTGAGCTTTCCGAATGGGATCGCGTCTTCGGTTGACCAGTCTTCCGGGCAGCGGCACCGCGTAGTCGCTTCGGCGAGGAAGCCGCCGACGACACGGCACCCGCCACAGATGGCCCTGGAGCAGTGGCCGAGGTGCTGGGCGCGGCACTGAAGCGCGAATCCGAGGGGAAGTCCTCAGGGGCAGGAGACGAGATCGACGACTGAGATGCCGTGGGTTGATGGCGTTGATTGTGAGCAAGTGTGCTCATCCGAAACGGGCAGGTGAGCAGGTGGATTCAAAGGGGGGAGGAGAAGCGACGGAAAAGTGCGTCACCAGAAGTTAAAATTCACCGGGTTTGGAAAAAAGGGATTCTTTCACCGCGTCAGGAGATACAAGGAGGAGACGTCAGGTGTCTGAAATGTACAAAAATGTCAAAAAATAAGCGTTTTACGGCGTTTGGCATTCGAGAACACAACGCCAAACTTTGGCATTCGGAACACAACGCCAATAAATGCCGGCCCGAAAGCAAAAACCATAAACCCCAGACATTTTTCATCATCCCTCATAACAAAACCGCCATTTTTCACGCAAAAAAATTCTCATCAATCTCTCCCCGGGGTGAAAAATAGCCGAAAAAACAACTCAAAAGCCCTCCGCCCAATGGCACTTTAGCCCTTTTACAACTTTTCAAAAGAATACAAACTTAGACCTACATTTTGTTGTCCTACATGGAAGTCAAACGTAGTAGCAACCCAAATTCAACAGCAGCGTCCGTGGCGGGTGATTCAGAAGCGTGACAACGGGCCGAAACCGCTGGCTGCGTGACTGTGTATTGTCTGCAATTTTCGAACAATTTAAAACAAAACTCTTTTTTTTACGTTTTATAGTTTAGTTCGCTTTTTCCATTGGCGTTGGAACACGCACGACACGCCAAAAAGAGGAGATGGGCGGAATGGTTTGAAGGTCTCGAGACAAAAAAGGACTGCAAACACAGCCTGATGGCATTGGATTGGAGGCGCGCGCTCGCCACGCATGCAACAAATGGCCAGCGGGAGTGGCCGCAGGCAAAACTGGTGGGTCGTTTTGGCCAAAAGCGAAATATAAGAAAAAAGTAGACTGTGAAAAGAGGACACGAGCTTTGGAGCCGTGGAGAGCAGATAAAAAAAACACACACATAAACACGCAAAAGATGGAACGAACTCGGCGGTCCATACACCGCCCGAGGGCCTGCGGGCTTCGGCAAGACAAGCGCTGATGGTGGCCATGAGCGGAAAGGATGAGGAAAAAGAGAGAAAAAATGAACAAACATCGCAAAAATGCCCTGAAGCACGGCCTAAGGGGCGGCTTGAAATCGATGGCCACGGCGCCGGCGGACAGTGGTCGAAGGCCGGTGGCGAGCGCAAAAAAGTGAAAGGACAAGAAGGATTGGCGAGAAAAGGACAGCGGATTTGGACGGATTTGACATATCCGGGTTGAAAAAAGAAAATATTTACAGTTTTATGTTGAGAAATGTGAACCATAGAAAGTCGAAAGTTGTATTTTGTAGAAATTTATACCCCATGGGATAATGAGTGGGTTGGTAAAAATTGTGAGTAAGTGCGCCTGAGGGCATTTGGTGCCAGAGGCAATGACCAGCTTACAGGCATACAGGAAGTGAGCAATTGTGGATTAAGATGGGGTAGAAGTGTGAAAATTGTATATCCAAAATGCCACGCCGAAAAGCTGATACCACAACAACAAAACAAAAAGTAAAAAAAGAAGTTTTGATGGAACGGCATTGCCACTGAAACCCTCTAGCCAAAAAAACAGAACAGCGACACCCGCCATCATGCCAGAAGGCCAGGCCAATGCGCCCGAAAAAACACAAAAACAAAAAAACAAGTAAAAAAACTGGCAGCAGCTGGCAATCGGCATCGTTGTTGCCAGCGGCGGGCGGCCGGCCAAAAAGAGGAAGAGAGAAAAGAAAAGAAAAGCGCATCGAAAAAATGGCCAGCCGAAGGGCCGCTGGCTATGGCACTACACGTTCGGTTTCCACGTTTTGTTGGGGTCAGTCAGCAGGGGCAACCAACGTCCGTCGCGGGCCCCCACGTTCGGTCACGCGAGAACAGCGGACGCTAATTGGGTTCCCCGCATGCGGGCTTTTTTGCGAATGGCATTGCATTGCATTGCCACAGGGGGCGCCGCTGGCCGCCATCGTGTGTGGGGGTGCCAAAAAAACAACTCCGAACAGTCGTCGCAAAAGGGGAGCGACAACATGGTGTAGCTTAAATGCCATCAAACGAACGGCTGACTCGAACTGCCAGTGCCAGCGGCAGTCGCGGGTAGCAAACGAGAGAGGCACAAAATAACATAACAACGATGTAGTATAGTTTTGTGACTTGGAACTTTTTCCGAGAGAAAAAAACAAAGTCCAAAAAACGCAATGCAATAGTGAGTTGGAAGCTGGACCAGAAAATGCAAAAATGTACAGTTCCCAAAATTGGATATAATGACAATGACCACCCAATGCGCGAAAAAAGTCGTAAAACATCAACTTCCGTCACATTTGCGAATTTCCAAATTGACGCAACGACGCGACAGTACGCAACAGTCTCAAAAGAGCGCGAGTGGGAGACTTCCGGACGAAAGGTTTTTCCTGATCCACGCCAGGGCCCCGGGCCGGAAGGGACTAACGGTATTGCCAGCAGGCGGATGGATGCGGAAAGGGACAATGAGTAAGAATGGATGGATGAAAAAAGTAGAGAAAAGAAAGCAACAATGCATACATGCAATCAGTCGGAACACAAAACCCCACAGGGCCGGTGCACGGTGTTCACGGCTGCGCCAGAGGGGGGGACCTGTATTTGATTGTCGTTTTCGTTTTCTTTCGTCGCTTTTGCTTCAAGCGTTTTTTTCTTCTTCTTGCATCGCTGTTGTGTTGGTCGTCGTTCTCTCGTTTCCGTGCAGTGCGCTGCGGTCCACAAAAAAGAGCTTGCTCTTGCCTACAGGCCATGAATGTCGGACGTCGGAGCAACGTGAAGGAAGCGCGCATGTGTGTCCGAAGCTGCCCCTCTACAGGTGACTGACGCAAGCGAGCGAGAGCTGGTTCCGGATGGACCTCTCTGTGGACACGCCGAGCCGAGCCGTCGGGATAAAGAAAGAAAGAAAGACGGAAAGTGAAAAACGAGGGTGGAGATTCTTCACATCAGCATTCAGTGCTCACATCAGCTTTCAACAGAAGAGCGAAAAAAAGCTGCGAGACCCGACGGAAACTACTAACGGTACGACGCTTCCAGGACCGGCCGTTGTCCAAACAAAAAATGAAAAGGAAACGCGGATGACGGAAGGCCTCACGTTTGCGTAGCTTGAAATCGAAAAGGTGCAGGGACTGAGCGAGGGTCAAGGGGTACTGTATCCACCCAAACCCAACCGCTCACTATCAACGCAAAAAGACGTAATTTAGTTCGCAAAAAGAAAAGGGTTAAATGACCACTGGCTCCGGGGGAGTGGATGGCCTTGAGGGACGACTGGAAGGCAGACAAAAAAAAACCGAAACGGCAACTGTCCTTTCACTTCTTCACAGTCAACTGCGAACTGCCGAGGGCCATCTGGACGAATTGGCATTCGTTGCGCAATGCACAACACACTGTGAATTGAACCGATTTCACATCAATGCGAGTCGAGTCGAACTGGATGGACACTGCCGGCTGCCAAAGCATCAAAACTGCCTCGAGGAAGGAAGGGAAAGCAAAAACGACGTAAAAAGACAGATCGGCTGCCGTTTAGCTTCCCTGCGCGGGGTGAGCTGCGCTGGTCAGTGTCCAAAATGACCACAGGCATCGCCTCTAGGCAACGACCATCTGTTGGAGTTAGATCATGTCCGCGCGGAAGGCCATCGTGAAGCAGAAAGTGAGTGAAAACGAAGACACTGAAGTCGAAGTCGACGCAATCAACGCGCGACGTAACACAAGTCCATCCAGTCCTCGGGCCCCTAGACAAATGCATGAAACATATAGCCTTCAGAGCATCGGCCGGTTTTTTTAGACTTTACTTCGGCTCTGGAGCACCCAGGGGTGGGGGTGTCGTCTGTCTGACCAGTGTCCACAAAAGCCCACGGAAGTGGAAGTGAATGCGTCGCGCCAGACACTCGCGAACAAACAAAGAACTACTACAACTACCTCACGGAATCGGAGTAAAAAAGTCGACGCGGGACTGTCGTCCTTTTTGACGGTACGCCTCAGGGCTAACGGCGGGGCGATTGTTTGCTTGTACTCTCCTTTTTTTCGAAGCAAGTGTCTTCCGGACGATGATCTGTGACGTCATGGACTGTCTGATCGAAACGCGCGCAAAATGTCTGGAGGCGCTCTCTTTTTGTCAATGAGTAAGCTTAGAGGGTACAAAAATGACGAAATTACAATGTCCAGACAAAAGGAAATACAAAAATTACCAAAAATAGGTCCCGCCACGAAAAGGTCCTCCCACAACGAAAACCCAAAACACACCTTTTTTACACTTTTTATCGATAAAAGTAACCATTACGATTTCGCAAATTGTTTCAGCAAGGTTTGCCTTGCCTTTTTTCAGACAGTGCAACACAAAAATATAATAACAAAAAAGTAAGAAGCATTGAAAAGCGCCTCAGGCATAGGCGCAATCGCGCCCTTCGTCGATGGGCCCGATGCGTCACGATGGGCGAGAAACGCGAAGCGAGGTGCAACACAAAAAAAGCAATGCTCCAAACAAAGACAACGCAAGAGTAAGACGAAAGGTGTTCTTCGACGTTGCCGCCGACGCTGCCACCCGCCCTCAGGGGCATTCGTCACTGGACATAGGGCCTTAGGCGTTGTTGTGTTTTTGCCGGCGAAGGCGACGGCTCGGACCCCGTCTTGAGGGACGGACGCTGAATCGTCGAAAGAACCGAAAAAAAATTGCAAGCACGAAGTATGAAAAAAATGGCCAAGTGGAAGGAGAGGGGCCGACAAAGCGTAGTCCGGCACTGATAAGGATTGATATGGACTGGGGAAATGGCTATTGTTGGGGACTGTGGACAAAGACGACTGTCAGGAGTGATCATAAGATAATTATGGTTTGGATGGAGCGGCGAAATGAAATGGCTATCAGTGGACTGTCGGAAATAGTATTTACGTGGGCTTGTCAAGTGATCAGAATCGCTATTGCCGATCAGAATCCGCCTGAGTGACCATTCTGAAGGCCAGGAAAATGGAAAGTAAGCCACTGGAAGGCCGATGCGCCCTGTTGGTGATGCGAAAAAAAGGGAAAGGGACAACGAAAACCGATTCGATTGCGCAAGGATTCTGGCATCATCAACCACGCCCTCACTTGGGGTGGATGGCTGGTGGTCGTCTGATTGAAAGGGAAAAGTTGCCCACTCGAAGCGGTCGAAGCCGGTTTTTGCGGGGCTCACGCAACCGACGTTTTGGAGAAGGCCGCTTCCGCGATGACAATGATGACACAACCCGACGATGGTTGGACACTACCAGCTCGTCCGTCGGTGGGTCCCTCCCCTCTCTGAAGCGAGTCTCCATCATCATAAGCCCCCGAGCCCCCGGAAGACCGGTTGTTACGAGGTAACAGGGGGGCATCGGACGACGACGTCGAAGTCGTCGACGGATCGAGGGGGGACCACGCTGCTAGACGAGTTACGTTTGCGTGGTGAACGCATAATGGGCACCAACTACCACTGCTGGCGCTCCAGCCAAACAGATCATGGTCCTTCAGGCCAGTTTTTTACACTCCACCCGGTCCTCAGGCAACCGACCGACGGATCTGTGCACAAAAAAGGGAAAATAAAAAAGTGAAAGGATTTTCACTTTGGTCCGACTCGCTTTCGATGGCGACCAACGTGTTGGTGGACGGCCAAATTGGGCGAAAGACTGCCCGATTAGCCCATCCCTTCCCTACCAAACATAACCACGCACAAATACATCACAATGCTCCCTGCAATGCAAAAAACAGGTCTTCTGGCGGTCGAACTGTGGCAATGGCCAGCCGTTGGAGGGTGGGATGGATTCATGTCAGACTTTTCATGAGGGGCTAGGTCATAAAATTGCATAATTCAAGTTGTGAAAGTGAAAACGCGCATCCATCCATCCATCCAAGCATACAGTACCACTCCCATTTCGAATCAACTCACTGGTCAAGGGGTACCAATTAGACCTACAGTACCCCCAATAGGCCTGATTTTCCTCAGATTATCGTTACAAAACCGCAAAACACAAAAAGATATAACAAAAACCAGAAAAAAGATCTCGCAAACAGCAAACAGCCATCGCCAGAGGTCCATATCCATGACTGCCTCGAACAGCTGTGGCACATGCCCGAGGCCTTGGCTTCGAATGTCCGCGGACAGCCGTCCACCCGCGTTACCTCCGGCATTTTGTGACAAGCGGGCGGCCGCTGGCGGGCGGCCACTGAGGAAGCGAAAAAAAGCAAAAGTACCACAAAAAAAAGAGAAAACGAAACGAAAACGAGAGCCATAGCCGTTGGGCATGACTTCGTTGTCGTCGTTCGATGGCTCAAGGGTGTGGACAGTTGCCAGGGGATTGGCGGCTTGTCAACTGTCTACACGTCCAGGTGAAGGTGAAGCGCTTAGAGGTAATAAAAAAAGACAAGCGAAAAGGTAAGAAAAAACGACTAAAATGCAACAATATAGCTGAACGACAGAGATTGTGGCACAAATAGCCTCAAGCGATTGCGATGGAGGACAATGATCAGTCGGGACACCCATTGAGTAGTGTCAGGTGGTTAATTGTCGCATTATTCTTGTCTGAGCAGGGTTAGATAGAGGAGTCATGAGCGTTGAAGGGTCGCCCTGAAACACGCTACCTACGTCGATTGACTGACCCCTTGGCCAGTTAACTTTTTTTTTTGCTTTAAGTCATCTCTTGTTTCGTTATCAGACGTCAGCAGGGGTTGGACGTCGAAGTTTTGGCAAGCTAACTCCTCGACCTTGCTTTTTAAATTGCTTTTTTTCACATCACGGGAGCCTTAGGGCTACCTCGATCGGTCACCGTATCCCACCCACTCTATCACCGATGGTCACAGCCAAGCAAGCGAAAGCCAAAAAGGCCCATGCTTAATGGCCTTCATACTTTCGCTTCTGAAGCCTGAGGCAATATGCGCCCTCAAACTGGTTTCGACGTAATACAGGAAACTGCCGCCTTTGGCGATCGAAACACAGCCGCTGATTTCACTTTCGATGCGTACTTCGACGGATTCACGCAACCAGCCAGCATGAAAAGCATTATGCAACGATGCCTACGGGGTGGGTTTATCGTTGGTTGCGCAAAAACCTGTTGCAAAACCTCGCCAAAACGTAAATCGGGTGTCCACGTGTTGGCCTACTTTTGAAAACGTCAAAAAAATGAAGCAATCAGAAACAGCGGTTGGCCTTCCGGTCCCCATTAAAGTGCATTGCAGTCGGGTTGGACCCTGCAAGTGTTTGAAAGTTTGAAGTCAAGTAGATCGGGTAATAACAGTGATTAGCGCACCAGAAAGTACAGAAATAGGGCAACTATACAGTCGACTTCGGTAGTCTTATGTCAACTTAACCTTCGAAGTCAAAGCTAAGCCAGTTTGGTAGTGCTTCTAGCTCCGGATTGTTTGCCCTGGAGGTCGAAGGCTTTCTTCTGCAAAGTTTGCTATGTTCCCCCCTCTGTTATCGTCATCAGCCCCTGAAGTCTTGGTTCTACAGGGGGGTTCTCGAGGACCAACCGCCGACGTGGTGTCCCGTGACTTGGCTTGGCCCCTTCCCCTTGGCCAGCATGCATGTAGATGTGTTTTTTGTGTGTATACACATACGTGTGAGTGCCTTTGGACCAGCAATAACGACACGACAAGCAATGCAGGAGAGGGAGGGTGGCCCACTACCGAGGCAACAGGTATGGACGCTCCCTCGGCTCACTCAGTTTCCTCTGATTAGAAGCAAACTGCCCACGGACAGTTGAAAACAAGAAAGACATAACATCGAAAATAGGTTGGCTGACCGAGGAGGAATTCACATTCACGTTTTCGAAACACACTTTAATCAGACGAATTCGACCAGGCCAGATGACAGGTGACCAAAAGGTCGAGGCGAGGCCCCCGTTGCTCCAGGCATCAAGGCAAAAGGCGAATAACGACATAATACATCAAGCAATGTCCGCATAGGCCAGTCTTTACGTGTATTGCATTGCCTGCTTGCTTCGCTCCGACAAAAACAACTTAAGGGTCAGTCAGTCTGGATGGCGAGCGGGCGAGGTCCCGTCATGTGAGCCCCAATGGCCCCAGAGGCAATGACGTGAAAAACAAAATGGACAAAAACAAGCATAACAACTTGGAAGGGACGAGTCTTTCTTGCAAGACTTGTCGATTGGAATAGATCAAAACCGGAGGGCACTGTTCTCGAGAGACGTGGTGTTCAGGAAACAGGGGGAATGATAAAACGGCCTGGCCTCCAGGCCAACGGGTAAACAAACAACAAGTTCCGGACAAGAAAGAGTAAAAAATAAAAGTATAATAGTAAAAGTGATGATGGAGGGGAAAGCAGGATTGCCTGAGGGGTACACATCAGGATGAAAGGGAAAGCCATGTTGACAAACAGCTGTCTGTGTGTTTACGTGGGCTCCTGGAGTTTGTATTACGTATAGAGAAAAGTGTTCGTTTGGATTGCATGGAAGTGAAAGTGACCTTCAAGGTGTTCAATGGAGTGAAATCGGATGGAAAGTTTAAAAAAATCTACCGAAATGTTTGTTTCAAATTTTGGTTACGGTTTGTGATGCAAATTTTGAAAATTTAGGAGATGGGGGCCGAGTCGGCCCCCCGATGATCAGTAACGCGTGAAACGTCAAAAATGAGGCGATTGTACGTGACAAAACAGTGATCCTGATGTGTATTTAGTAATGATAAGGGCGTTCAGCATCGTCATACTGATGTGCCGAGGTATCGGGGCCACGCGGGCCCCCGGACTGGGGGCCGTTGGAGCCCCATTGACCAGCACCGCAAAGAGCGCCAAATACCAAAGCGACCATTTATGACAATCTGGCACTTCTTTGAAAATGTATGTGAGACACAGGTGCTTATAATTGTAAGCGTGACTTGACTGGGGCACAGGGGGCCGCGCCGGCCCCCAATTTTCAAAACGTCATTTCCTTAAATTTTTTTTTTGTTTGAGCTGATGACATTAGTTTTGAATGTTGTAAAACATCAGTAACCCATCGGTTTACAAACGTTTCACCCAACTTCCGAGCCAATTCCCAAATCTGTTTACAACTTGACCCACGCCGACCTCTTCCTACCTGGCCAGAGGGCAGTCCACCGATCGCTGATCGCCTCCCGATACCCCCACTGCCGCAGCTGACTGGACCGGTTCCAACCTCTGATGCGTCTTCTTTTTGTCTGATACACGCATTCTTCGCTTGACATGGGCCACGCGACGATGTCGACTTCTGTGGTTTTCCCTTTTTCGTTCCACTTTTTGTCCTGCCTAGCCCTCACGGACACAAAACATGTAAAAATAGCAAAAGATTCGACGTAACTTAACATACGTGATGCGCTGCGTTGTGATGTGAAGTACCTGGACCCTGCCGCTGGCTTCGCCACTCACTCCATCGACTCGACCTTCTGACAAACCAAACTCAATCAAATTGACGACCAAAGCCTGGGTGTCACCATCACCGGCCAAAACAGGTTGAAAAAAAGGTTTGAAACATTGGTTGGCGACGCCTGTTAGGCCTAATTTAAGAATCCGTCTCTGAAAACCGCAACCAACTTAAAAATGAAAACATAACATGATGGCGGTTTCAAAGGGCCCCATAAAAAGGCAGTCATCGCGAAGAATTCAACGGCCATCCATCATGGTTTCGGTAAAGGTATGCACGACAAGGAAGAAAGAGTGATTGAATCGAAACATCAAAAGTACCAAATAAGTACTTACGGAAAATAAGTTGTTTTGCCAATAGTGGTCTTTTAATGATATGATGGGTCACGCCGCGAAAGTCAAATCTAATCCACCAAAAAGTTTGCAGCAATTAAGTAAAGTCCAAAGACGACCACATCGTCTCTGATAAGGTTTCCGGATTGCCGAACAAACAATAAACATGCTAATGGGGGAACATGCACATGTACAAAGCGAATGGTTAGTGGTGAAAAAGAAAAGAACAGCGGCTAACAACAAACAAAGAAAGAAAGGGCTATCAGTAAAGTGAAGACAGTTTAAAAGTGGAAACAATGAATTATCAGGAACGGAAAGACAATGGCCACGGTCACGCGATGCCGAGCATTGCATTTCACACTGTGCGGCTGTGAAGGGGTAAAAAACTGACCAAAACAAAAGTTGACTGTGATGTAGAAGGCGAGAATTGGGGTCAGTTTGGAAGTTTTGAAGGTCTTAGGTTGTTCAGTGCTGGTAATTGTGAGTGACCAACGCCCGTGATGGTTTTTCAAGGTTAGGGTGGTGACCATTAGGTAGGAAATCGAATGAAACCTTGAAAAAGTGAAAAAAGTGAAATTTTGCATTTTCGTGCCGGGACCAATTTTCGCACCAGGACTTCCAAACTTCTCCATCTTCAAAAAAATCTATCCCCATGCATCCTACACCCAACACAGAAGCACCCAAACCCCAAAAAACAAAAATCCAAACTTTCGTGCCAAGACCAAAACTGCCATTTAATCCAGCCACGCCCTCCCCCTATACTACGTTATTACACTTTTTTATATTGCTCAATGACTAATCTGAAGCCCCTCTTTCCGTCCCCCAGGCACTCCATAATTATCATTTCCTTTCACAGTTTTTACATCAGAGCTACAGTAATCTGAGCCCCGGTCCCAATTCATATGACCCTCACATGGCGTTTTTTTCTCAAATTCAAAAAAGTCCTATTTGTAACTATGAGAATGTGTCTGCGACAGCTCGAGCCGGACTTCTCGCTTCTGTTGACACACTTTTTGTTTCGCTGAAGCCGCCATCTGTGCAGGTGCTGTGCCCTGAGGGTCGGAGAGGAGGGCGAGGGAAGGCTACAGTATGCGGATGCCGTCCCTCGTCATATCCAAAATGTTGCCATGCGTCGACGGTCGAAGGAAAGGGCGGATGGGGATAGAAACAAACACTCTGTAGCCACGAGAATGTAAAAAAAGAGAGGGGTGGTTTGCAGTTTCAAAGCTGCATTGAAGTAGTCAGTGGCGACAACAAATGGCCTCAAAAAATGCCGTGGGACATATGGGCGGATCGGAGACAAAAGTTTTTTGAGGAGCTTGAGATTGAGACAGACGACCTGGACCCAAAGGTTTTGAAAAGGCTTAGGGTGGCAAAAAAGTATGGCATGAAGGGCGAAACAAAGAAAGAAACAGAAACGAGAAGGGCCAGATTTTGGGATTGGGTTTCAAAGGCGGTAAAAAGTAGAATGGAAGTTTGAGGGAGGTGAAAAGCAACAAACATAACAACAAAAATTTAAGTTTTTAGAAAAGATTTTGGCTTTTAACAGTTTTGATGATATCTTTTGCC